>BLBF01000045.1:6428394-6447770 GCA_015471245.1 Laticauda colubrina
TCTCTCTCTCTCTCTCTCTCTCTCTCTCTCTCTCTCTCTCTCTCTCTGTGTGTGTGTGTGTGTGTGGGTATATGTATTTCTTCTTAGATGGTTTCATTGACATAAAAAAGATATAATGGACTCCTAGGGGGATGCGAAAAAGAAAAGGAAAAGAACGAACAGTGCGAAGAGGGTCTTATAATTCAGAAGTGGATTTGCAAATCAAAATGTCTTGCCTCTCTGGGATAAATTTCCACATCTGTGGGAACCTGTTATATTTGTATTATGCTTTTTTGTGTGTTTGAGTTTTGTTTGGCATGTCTTTAACTCTTTGTAGTACTTCCATACTCTGCCTAAAAGGACATACAATTCACATTCTCCCAAGATGAGAAAATACAGGAATATAACTCTCCAACGTGTATTTGATTGTGAGTGCTGATTGTAGTGTAGTTGGTTAAAAACCAACTACTTCCTCAACCATGCAGCAACAAAAAAAAGTCAGGTTTTTATATGCCTACCACACCCCCATGTGCAAATTAGGGTTGTGCACATCGAGCATCTTTAGATTATCTTTAGGTCTTTAGGAGAGAAAAAGTGAACAAAACACCATGCCATTTTTGTTATTTTGGGTGAGGGGTGAGGTGAGGGGTGAGAAATTGTAAGGCATGAAGTGGACACATTAAGTATAAATGTATAATTTATGTTGCTCCTTAAAACCTCCCAACCCCCAACATGTCCCAAAGAGCCAAAAATGTTGGTTTCACTCATTTAAGGTAAAGGTAAAGGTTCCCCTCGCAATATATGCTAGTCATTTTCGGCTCTAGCGGGTGGTGCTCATCTCCATTACAAAACCGAAGAGCCAGAGCTGTCCGAATATGTCTCTGTGATCATGAGACCGGCATGACTAAACACTGAAGGCACATGGAACACTGTTACCTTCCCAACAAAGTGGTTCCTATTTTTCTACTTGCATTTTTATATGCTTTCAAACTGCTAGGTTGGCAGAAGCTGGGACAAGTAACGGGAGCTCACTCCATTACGCAGAGCTAGGGATTCGAACCGCCGAACTGCCGACCTTTCTGATCAACAAGCTCAGCATCTTAGCTACTGAGCCACCCTTCAAGAAGGCCACAAAAATGATCGACCTGGACTGTGGGATTTTGTTCCTTTGCTTCAAATCATGGCTTTCTGGAAGCTTAAAGGTTTATTCTACAGACTTGGTAAAATCAAAATGCTATAGATACAAGGCATACAAACATTAGACATTAAGCCATTTTGAGCGGTTGGTGTGAATGCACGCATCACCTCTTCATTCCTCTGTTAATCACAGCTAACAGCTCTTTGGTTAAATATGCAAATAAGGAGCAGCTGCTGTTTTCGCTTAGCATTCAACTGGCAAATTGCCAATATTTCATGTTCTGGTTAACAATAACCAGAATGATGGGCTTAGCCATCAGAGCTACCGATCGCAGATCTGGTGTGGTGGGATAATTTAACACAGGACAGAGATCAGCAAAAATGTTGCACAAGTGGCCTCACGCTTGGGCAGTGGCATAGCTCAAAATAAAAATAAGAACAATTGCAGAAGCAGTGCCTTTCACCAAACGATGGGTTTGGCCTACTTTGTGCTGTTTTTCCTAGAAAACAACACTGTCAACCTAGACAATGGAAAACACTGTCAACCTAGAACTAAGGAGAACTTCCCTGATGGTGAGAACAATTAACCAGTGGGATGGCTTGCCTTCAGAAGTTGTGGGTCCTCCATCCCTGGAGGTTTTAAAAAAGAGATTGGGAAACCACTTGTCTGGAATGGCATAGGATCTCCTGCTTGAGGAGGGACTAGAAGACCCCCAGGGTCCCTGCCAGTGGTGGGATTCAGCCAGTTCACACCAGTTTGGGAGAACTGGTTGTTAATTTTCTGAGCAGTTTGGTGAACTGGAAGAAATCATTAGGGAGAGAACCGGTTGTTAAATTATTTGAATCCCACCATTGGTCCCTGCCAACTCTGTTATTCCATTATTCTGTTTTGTCAACACACACAAACTAGGGTTGAGAGAGAGTGACTGGCCCAAGATCACCCAGTGGGCTTTGTGCCTAAGGCAGGACTGGAGCTCCTGGCCTCCCAGTTTCTAGCCTGATGCCTTAAACCTCTACACCAAACTGGCTCTCTCTTACTTTGTGGTTTTTTAATTCCCAATAATCGGATTCCATTCCATCAGAGCCTCGAGAATCTTACGTGACTGTGAGGATGGAAGAGTAATGCGACGTATGGTGTGTCCACTGTAGGTTTGTGTCAAGGAGGTGAAAATAAGGTGCAAAAGACTGCGAACACTGAAGATTGCATTGTAGTTAATCTGCCACATGGAACCAAGGCTCTGACTTTGCTCACTGCAAAACATTTTGCAAATAAGGTTATGGCGCCCTTAGGAATAGCGCTACGTGATTATATAACATTATTCCCAGGGATGTTTCTGAGTGGAAAATGGATCCATTTGTTCACACCTCCCCCTCCCAAAAAAATTACCAATATTCTCGGTTCCTATTTGCTGGGGGGAAGGTCATTCTTTCCCTCACCTCTCGCTCTGCACCCTCCATTCGCTCTCCCTCCCCCAGCAGCTAGTCTCAACCTTGGGGGGAAGTAGCTCTTCTGAGCATCCTTGTCGCTCCAGATAGCCGCTGCTGCTCTTTGTGTTGCATTTCGTTCTTGTGTTATCTGACGGAAGCCTGTTTTTGTGGAATATTTTTCTTGTGTTCTCTACAAGCTGTGAGAAACTGAAATGACAGGTCTAAAAGCAAACATGAGTGGATGGGAGGGGAAGAGATCTGTCATTAATTGTCTGACTTAGAACTGAAATGTAAAGGTATCAATAGCTCCCGCTATCGTTTCTGGACTCCTGATGCTTTGCTACCATGCCCACTTCCATTTATTCACCTAGCTGTGGTGTGAGTTGTGAGGCAATCCATTTCAGTTGTCTCTGGCACTTCTCTTTTCCCTCCAGGATTGGTCAGATGTTCTTTGTTTTAGATGTCCTTCCTTCCTTCCTTCCTTCCTTCCTTCCTTCCTTCCTTCCTTCCTTCTCCCTCCCTTCAACTTCCTTCCTACCTTCCTTCCTCCCTCCCTCCCTCCCCTTTTCTTCTCCTCTTCTTCCCTCCTTATTTTCTTTCTCCCTCCTCTCTCCCTCTTCTTCTTCCCTCCTTTCCCTCTCCTCCTTTCTTCCTCCCTCTCTCCTTTTCTCTCCTTTTCTTCTTCCCTCCCTCCCCCTCCCTTCAACTTCCTTCTTTCCCTTCCTTCCTCCCTCCCTCCCTCCCCTTTTCTTCTCCCCTCCCTCTCTCCTTCTTATTTTCTTCTCCCTCCCTCTCTCCCTTTTCTTCTTCCCTCCCTTCCCTCCTTCTTCCCTCCCTCCCTCCCTCCCTTCTTTCTTTTCCTCCCCACTCCCTCCTCTCAGTGAATGTAGATACCACGTTATCATACGTGGTTTTGGGAAAGCAGAACAACCTAGTCTACCAGAGGCTAGCTCGCACCATTGCTTTCATCCAAGTGGCGCATAGAAATGCCCCTCCAATTTGACTGGAGGCGGTACAGCCGGAATGTGCTTCAGAAGTGTTGCTCGTGCCATACACCTGCTTTTGAAGGGAGAGGTGCATCCTCCCAAAACCACCTGAACTGGCATTTGTGATTTCTCACCGAATCCTGTGCTTCAGACGCTAATCTGCTGTGTCACTAACAAGTTGTATCATTTGAACCTTGCAGAGGAAGGCATCAATCATGAGTGCAAGCTGTGTAACCAGATGTTTGACTCTCCAGCAAAGCTCCTGTGTCACCTGATCGAGCACAGCTTCGAGGGGATGGGAGGGACATTCAAATGCCCTGTTTGTTTTACAGGTAAGACAGGCACTCCCAGGCAAGCACTCGTACGCCTACGTGGCTTGATCCAGAAATGATACACGGGGGAATTTTTAAAACACACTCTTTCCTTTTTGTGCAAGCTGGAAGGATCGGAGAGGAGAAACTGTGGCATGAAAATAGAATATCCTTTTTTTTTCAAACTAGTAATACCTGGAAAACAATCTCTTTCCCACCCTTGTACTTTCCACTTTAGCTCATTTAATTCCCCCCATCATAGACTCAAGCCTTTCAATATTGTTTCTAGATAAATGGAATAATTTACAGTGTGGGACAGAGATTGACCTCAGTGTGGAAGAAAGAGAATTGCCAGCCTTCCTAACTTGCATTGTGATGATTCTTCTCCAGATATCCTGGATAAAAAAACCCACAATTCCCAGCTAAGTGGGAGAGGCACAGGGATGATTGTTGTAGGAAGGTTGCCCTGCCCAAACTTGAGAAATTAATATTTTTTTAATGTTCATGTATGACAGGTAAGTCCTCGATGTACGATTGCAATGGAGCCCCGAATTTCTGTGAAACAAGCGTTAAGCAAATTTTACACCATTTTATAACTTTTCTTGCCACAGTTGTTTAGTGAATCATCGTGATTGTTAGGTTCATAACACGGTTGTTCAGTGAATCTGGCTTCCCCATGGGCTTTGCTTATCAGATGGTCGCAAGAGTGATCACAGGACTCTGGGATCCTGCAACCGTCGTAAGCATGAACAAGTTGCCAACCATCCACATTTTGATCATGTGACTATGGGGAAGTCATTGCAAAAGTGTGAAAATGGTCACAACTCACTTTTTTCAGTGCAATTGTAACTTTTAAATGGTCACTAAATGAACTGTTGTAAGTCAAGGGCTACCTGTATATATCTATCCATACTCCATCATAGACACGTCCGTTCAGCATAGCATGTCAGGTTATTAAATAAGCCATCATGGCCTGCTTAATACACAATGCTAAACTATCAATGGGTTCACAAAAAGTGAGTTAAGAACTGCTACTACACCAATATTTCATATTATGTTTTAGCCTTATAAATAAACTTAGCATCTCTTGTAACTATTACCAATTATGGAGAAAAGATTTTAAAGCTAAATGTTGGTAGCATTAATTCAGTTTAGGTTGGTGCAGAGAGCACTGGAAGTTGAACTCTTTAGAAGTCACTCAACTTAGTAATTTGCCTTATTTATGGGTTGTTTTCTAATTTTTTTTAAAAATGGTTAAGTGCCATGGAAGCAACTATTTAGCTCTCCTTAACTGCACTGAACTTTCTGTAAATTTTTATTTTAGGCTATGAAAGCCCGTTGGGAAAAGAAGCATATATTTGGGGTTGAATCCTCATCATATGCTATAGAGCACTGCACACTAGAACAAATAGACATAAGGACAGTTTTTTCCCAAACACCATCACTCTACCAAACAAATGATTCCCTCAACACTGACTAACTTTTTATAAAGTCTGTACAACAATTACTAATCATCTTTTCGTCATTCCTTATCACCCATCCCCTCCCACTTATGACTGTATGACTGTAACTTTGTCTCTTGTATCCTTGCAATTTATATATAGACTGTTTCCTAGTATGATTTGATTGCTTATTGTACCCTATGACTATCATTAAGTGTTGTACCTGATGATTCTTGACTCTTGACGAATGTCTCTTTTCTTCTGTGCACACTGAGAGCATTTGCACCAAGACAAATTCCTTGTGTATCCAATCACACTTGGCCAATAAAGAATTATATTCTATATGAGTCCCACTGAGATCAGCAGGAAAAAATGTGCATCATAAAACCTCATTGACTGACTTCCTCCGTTATGTGAAGACACACAATTGTTGGTTCTCTGTTTTGTTTTGTTTTTTTGGCATAGTGCCTACTAATTTATCCAGTGGTTTTAGCTGTGGCCTTTTTTTTTTTAGCATATTCTGGATAAAAACAGCCAGTGGTGTCATGATCAATCAAACCCAGTTAAACAAACATTTGGTCCTGTGTTATCTATGTGAATCTAACTTACTTTGGATCTGACCCTTGGTGCTTTATTTTTAAACAAACAAGTTGAAAAGAAAACAAAGACACAACCTATTTTGGATCAGTTCCCCATAGAAACAGGTTTGCTGGGGTCATATTTATACCAAGTCAAAGGTATAGACAATGTTCAAAGACAGTGTACTTGGTTATGGTACCTGTTCCTTGTTTCTCTGACCTTATTCTTATTTTCTTTTGTTCTTGTTTTTTTTTCCTTTAGTTTTTGTACAGGCAAATAAATTACAGCAACATATCTTTGCTGTCCACGGACAAGAGGACAAAATTTATGATTGTTCGCAGTGTCCACAGAAGTTCTTTTTCCAGACTGAACTTCAGGTATGGCTCTTTTTTTTCTTCCCCTGGTCTCCTGAAAAGGATTGTGTACAAATTCCTTTTGAAGTATCCGCTGCGATTATCTGCGAATAATGAATTAATTGCGAGCAGGTATCAAGGCAATCTCCATCTACGTTCCTCTGTTCCTGTAATAACAGGAAGTTCTCCTTGAGTGTAAACTGCAAAACCTCCTGAAACTAGGCGCCATAAATAAATAAGGTCCAACAAGTTTAATCACTCGCTGTGAGAATTTCTTTTGGCAGCGTGCACTGCAATGCAATGGAAGCACAATGTAAATAATTTCTTCCCCTAGTTTAATAATTTAAGGAAGGATTAGCATACAAAAACTCAACCATCATGTTCCCTGTTCTTTCTTTTTCTTCCTTCACTTCTCCTTCCCCATCTCTCTTGAAATTCTGGTTTTCTTTCAGGTGAAGTTACTGACAACCCAAAGGGTTCTTTACCTGAGCATCCAAAATGCTATATATATAGTCATATTATAGACTGGATATGGTTCAAAGCTCAGGAAGGCAGTTGTGACTGGAGGAAGCCAGGGGCATAAAGACCTCTCCTTAATATCACAACTCTAATCCTTCCTGTTTGGGGATAAATTTAAGCAAATAGGAAATGCTAGAGAAAAAGCTTGCAGGGATCCTGAAACCAAAACTGTAAACTTGGATTTCATCCTTTGAGATTCCAAGGTTGTCTCTAAAGTCCTTGGATAGCTAAAGTCCATAAAAAAGAAGGGGAAAGAGCAATCATGTTAACTGAACTGAAGGAATTTGAGTGAACTACAAGTGAAATCAAGTCTGTTTTAGTTTTAGCTCCATCTCTTTCTCAATTCAACTTGACTTGCTTTTATTATATTAGTATCTGGACCAGAAAAAAAAAGTCATGCATCCTTAATGTAAATTCAAAACGGTGGACATGAGGTTGAGGAATTCCTTCTAATTCGGGGAAGTCCAACCGTGGACAATTTTAAGGCTTGTGGACTTCAACTCCCAGATTTCCTGGCTGGGGAATTCTGGGAGTTGAGATCCACAGATCTTAAAGTTGCCAAGGTTGGACACTCCTGCTCTACAGATTAACAACATTAAGGCTGATGAATGCAATCCTTCTCTGTCTCATTCAGTGCTACCTGGAGAAGAACGAAACGACTTGGTCAAAGTTTCTCTTCACTCTGCATCAATAAACTAAGTTCAGCTGATGTCTCCCTAGCTCCCAGATTGATACACAGATTAGAAGGCAGGATTTCGATGTTTCATTTCTCTAGATTTTGCAATGCAACCCAAGATGATTAGGAATTTTTTAAAAAGTGAAATTTAGGAGAAAAGGCCTTCAAGAAGTGAGGCATTTTGCTTTTTAAAAATAGAAAAATCTGGCAGTTGTTCACATGCTGAAGTGAATGTGGAAATGGAGCTAAGGTATGAATGAAGACATGTGAAATTAACATTGAAATGGACTGACCTGTCCAAGTCTGGCAAATATTTACATATGTATAAACTATTCTTTACCAACCTGGCAGTCTCCATATATGGCACCTTCCATATATATGTTGGACTCCATAGCTAACAG
This sequence comes from Laticauda colubrina, assembly GCA_015471245.1. Classification (NCBI taxonomy): domain Eukaryota; kingdom Metazoa; phylum Chordata; class Lepidosauria; order Squamata; family Elapidae; genus Laticauda; species Laticauda colubrina. Next base: position 6,436,206 of record BLBF01000045.1, read on the forward strand.
CTATGAGTGATTTGGAATTCTGGCGATTATGCTCTGAGCACACCTGGGGACCCACCAGGTTGGAGAAGACTAGCCAAGGTTTGCTTCTGCCAATTCACAGATGAGCTGGGAAGCCTGTGGCTCTTCTACTTTGGTCTACAGATTCAGTTCGCATGATTAAATCTTGTTCAGTTAACCAACAAATGCTAAGCCACAAACAAACGAAATGGAAATGATTTTAGCAGAAACTGTTTATGTATGATAATGCTGGTTAGATACTACACTAAGAAAGATTCAGACACATGGAAATATTTTTAAAAAAACAAACAAACAGGAAATGAGAAGAATGAATGGATTGGAAATTGATGGAAGGGATGGAAGAGTTGGCTCTTCAAATACATAGAAAAAGTAGAGTTCTTCACCCCTTTAGGTCCAAAGGCAAAAAGATAATCTCAGAGCAAGAATGAGTCTGCATGTTACACCTGCCTGCACCTGTTTAAAGAAGCTGTGTGTTTCCCCAGGCTTGCAATAGTAGGTAGACAATTAAGTCAAGAACAAGGTGAGATGAGAGCTTCAGGTTTGTCACCTCCTTAATTGTGCATTTTCCTAGGATTGCACTGCTACTGTGTGAGCTCTGGAAAGGATGCAGCTTCTTGAAGGAGGCATCCACAGGAGCATTGTGTGCCTGTTTTGAGGAAAGATTTTGGATTTGGATTTGAGTTTCTTCACATCCCTATGGGGGGGGAGAGAGAGAGAGAGAGAGAGAGAGAGAGAGAGAGAGAGAGAGATTTTATGTCTTTCAAGATATGGAACTATGGGTAGAGTTATAGAAAGACCTCAGATACATGTGAGAAATGCCTTAATGTTAAGAATAGGTTAACCAATGACTGAGAGATGTAGTGAGCTTTCCTTTGCTGGACAGCCATCTTTTCTGGCACCTTCAAATAAATCTTTGCACCTAACAAGGTGGTAGATTTCTGGGACCTAAACATTCCCTGGTAATCTTGAGAATCTCATATGAGTAACTGCAGTGGTAGGATTCAAAAAAAATTACTATTGGTTCTGTAGGCGTGGCTTTGCGGGTGTGGCAGGAGAAGGATACTGCAAAATCCCCATTCCTGCCCTACTCCACTAACCTGCTTTCCAGTTCCATTCTCCTGTGCAGGGCAACAAAAGGAGACTCAGCCGATCAGCTGGGACTCAATGGAAGCAGAGAAGAGATGGAGGTGGGGCCAGTCAGAGGTGGCATTTGCCAGTTCTCCAAACTACTCAAAATTTCCACTACCAGTTCTTCAGAACTGGTTAAAACCTGCTGAATCCCACCTCTGGAGCACTGCCTACATGGGCACCAAGATAGGTCTGCAAATATGGTATAAATCCATTTTTGGGTTTAATAAAAGTAGACCATTTGTAGCTCAGGGTTTACATGAGAGGTTGGTGCTCTCTGAGCTTGCTTGTTTTCTTGCAGTTGTGTCATTATCTAAACTAGGTATCAACATCATCATCATTGTTTTTTCCATCTCTTCCATTGCTTGACAATGCAGACCAGCGATGGTCTCTTTTGCTGGTTGCCCCAAGCCTAGCCCATTAGTGGACCGCTTTGGTCCTTGGTTAATCATGATTCCAACACGTACAGCAGGGTTGGGTTGATTCTAACCCAAATGACCCAGTTAAATTCTTTTCCTTCTGCAGTTCTTTGAGGTTGTGTTTTGAGGTTGGGGTTTTTTTGTGTGTGTGTTTTTAATCTTGCCTCGCCATTTCACAGCAGGGGTGTCAGTGACAGCTGCAGTTCTTGTTCCCCTGATGCTTCTAAATACCTGAGGCCAGCCTCTGGCACAAGAACTCCAGGCATTCCCTCTTGGATGCCTGCACCCTCCTGTTCTAGCAATCTGTGGCTGAACAGATGTGAGTTTGGCTCTGTGCAAAAAGGATGTTTTTTTTTTCTTTTTAAAGAGAGTAGGTCCTAGATTAGTCGCTACTAAAATAGCCTCCAAGAGGCAAGAATTGACCTTCAGCAAGGTGCTTGCTCAGAAGTGAATAAGCGTTCCAGTGTTGCATCCTTCCTAAATTCCAACATTTTGGTTTTTTTTTTCTTTTCCAAAGGAGTTTTTAAGAGCTCACCCCAATCATTCTCTTTCTTGGCATGGCTCGCTCTTTGTATGTTAATAGGCTGTAAAATTCTTCCCCAATATCACTCCAGCTTCCTTTCAGCTTCTTAGATTGAGAAGCTATAAAACACAATGCACTTAAACTTCACCAACAATGGCTGAATGTATGCATATGTGTATTTTTTTTCCTCTTCTCCAATTCCCAGGCTGCCACCTCTTCTTTCCTACTGTCAGGCAGTGGAAGGGAGGGTTGATCTTTTCACTTTGTTGATTTTTGTGTTCATTCTGCCTCTCAGGGATTCTCTCCGTTCACCTTGTACTGGCAATCGCATTTGCATAAGTTACAAAAGTTTTAACTGTACCTTGTTAATATTTGAATAGAGTTGGCAGATGCATTTGGTATTTTTTTTTTCTTGGTTCAGTTTAGTTTCCATGTCATTTACATCCTGGTTTGAAAACAAAATCTAGTCAATGACTTTATTGCAACAGTTAACCAGCACAGATAAATTCAAAACTGTGATTCAGGAAAGGTTGATGACTTTTTAAAAATCAAAATGAGAGAGAGTATCCACCTACCCTTGTTCCTTTTTTGCCATTTTTGTAGCGGTCACAAATCATTTTTTTTTTAAATCAAATCCATATTTTGAGGGCGGGAATGTGCTTTATTACAAGAGTGCAAGTGATTCAGATGTGATGACCTGGGGTGTGGCACAAAGGCGACACAGCCAGAGAACAGGTATTTGCTCCAACTTTGCCCCCAATGTTTCAGTTACTCTCCAGCCTGGAGAAAAGCTCTCCCACAAAACTGCAACAGCCTCTGGCTGCAGATACTCCAGTCCAAATGCTGTTAGCAGAATCACTGCAATTAATCACTCTATCAGGACCAGGTAATGAGTCCAAGAAGCGAAGAATCACAGCAATAATTCCAGCAAGGCAAGATAAGCACACAGAAGCATGGCAATAATTCAAAACAGTCAGGAAGAATGCTAGGAATGCAAGCCACAACTCTCAACACTAGATGAATTCAACGTTTGTTCCCAACAAACATCCCTCCCAACTGTCTCTCCTTTAAACTCCATCCCCAGGTGTGCTTTATGAAGGGAATCAGGGCCCTTTCCTTCCTCATAAGCCACTCACGTTGCTCTCTTTTGCGTTCTTTCCTGCACACCCTAGGATAAAGAGGGGATGGGCCTTGGTCTTCATCTGAACCCCCACTCCCTTGTTCTACCTCTCCCCTGCTATGCACAGCCTGACTTTGCCTCCTTGGAATCAGACTCCAGTGGGGGCATGACATCAGACGTGCAAAGGGACTTGCCTCTAAGAAGAGGATTATGTTAACAGACAAAAATATATGTTGCTGAGAGATGAGCTGGATCCAGGATCCTCTCTGAACTTGGTGGTTTGCTTGCAGAAATGTCATGACAGGTAGTCCTCAACTGTGAAAACCTGGGAAGCAGCACACACTAATAAATTCCCAAATGTAAATAAATTTCCTTTAATGTTTCCAACTTGGCCTCACTGTTCAATTGTTCACAGCTGGAGATTAATCTCTTTCCAAAATAGTCTCCAAATAAAAGAAATACAGTCCAAACTCAAAGAACAGATAACAGAGAAATAAAAAGCCAAAACAAACTGCACTGAAGGAATTTCCATGACAGACCAGGATAATTAATTACAAACTTCAAGAAGATAATAAGGCACAGTCTGTTGGAAGAATGCCAACCAAGATAAACCTCATCCAGAAATAAAAGAAGAAGCTTTGCTTCTAGCAATGCTGTGTTTTAAATGCCTCTCCTTTATACTGTTCCCCCCAGCTGTAGCCAATGAGGGGGATCATGGCCGCTTCCTCTCCCATAAGCCATGTTGTTTCCTTCTCCATTCCTCCCTGCGTGCCCTAGGATAAAGAGGGGATGTACCTGGGTCTTCCTCTGACTGCCCAGCTGGCCTCTGCCCTTCCCCAGCCTCCTCCACAATCTCTGGAGCCACACTTCCACTCCCTGTTGGCTGTTCCTCCTCTCCCTTGGAATCAGACTCCAACACGGGAATGACATCCACTTACAACAGTTCGCTTAGGAACCATTCAAAATTATGACCCTGAAAAAAGTGACTTATGACCATTCTTCGTACTTAACAGCTGTTGCAAGCATCCCCATGGTCACATGATCAAAATCCAAACCCATGGCAACTGACTCCTATTTATGACAGTTTCAGTGTCCCAGGGTCATATGATCCCCTTTTGCAATGTTCGGAGAAGCAAATCCCATGGGAAAACCAGATTCACTTAACAACCGTGCTTCTAATTTAACAAATGCAGTGATTCACTTAACATACAATTCATACAATACATTGGGAAGCAGCTAATAGATACACACGTTTATAGAAGCTAACTGTGACCTCCTGAATGTTAATAAAAGATGAGGAGGCATGAGAAGGGAAGTGGTGGAGGTTAGATATATTTTGCAGCTCTAGGACGAGATTTAATGAGGACTTAAAATAGCTGAAATAGGATAAATTTCTGCTAAGCAAATAATTTGCTGTATTTGTGGAAGCTTATTTATCCACAAGTAGAAGGACTTGACAACTATGGGAACATGTTGGCTCTTGAGTTAATTTTAAAGGGAATGTAAAAGCGAGGAAGAAAGCCGTCTACTTTTGTGTCAAAGAAGAATAGATGCCTCATAAAATTAGCCTTAAATTCCTTCAAACATTTCCTTACAGCTGCTTAATTTGCTGGTTGGGTAGGATTCATATGGAAATACTAAAAGGAGAGGATTCCTGCCTCTTTTCTCAGAAATAAGTCCCAATTTGATCAATGGATTTAGACTTCAATAAATAAGCTCAGAGCAATTTTTTAATGGGCAGTTTTCAGACTGACCAAAAAAAAAAACCCATAAGGAAAGAAAATAAGAAAGAATCTGTTCTAATGTATATTGAGCATGTATTGATTGCAAATAGAAAATAGTTCCGTTTCTGTAATCCTTATAACTTCATCCCTTTCTTCTCAATAAACCTTGTTAAAGAAAAACCCAAGAATTGTGTATGGAAAAGGGAGCAGAAGCCAAGAGCTTCAACAGATCCTACACTCAAATGATGCTGGGATCATAGAACATCATAGAACTTGAATCCTTAGCTATCATATGACTATGATTCTTAGTCAATCAAACTGTGACCTAAACCCATCTGGAAAGTACTCAGTTGTCTAAAATTACCGGAAAAGATTCAGTCTGTTCTTATGACTGCCTTCACTGAATATTGAAGTCCTTCACCTGAGGATTGTTTCCCACAATAATATTGTTTATAATATAAAAAGCATAGACCCAGAACATTTTCATGTCATGAAAATTAAACATGGTTAACACACTTGCTCTTTAATTATCTATTTTGTAATACATTAAAAATTGCAAGTTGGTCACAACATTGGGAGATAGTTACAATCAGAGGTGGCATTCAGCAGGTTCTGATCAGTTCTGGAGAACCAGTAGTGGAAATTTTGAGTAGTTTGGAGAATGGACAAATACCACCATCTATTCTCTGCTCCGAGTCCCAGCTGATTGGCTAGGACTTTTTTTGTTGCCCTGCACAGGAGAACGGAGCTGGAAAGCAGGTTAGTGGAGTGGGGAAGGAATGGAGATTTTACAGTATTCTTCCCCTGCCACACCCACCAAGCTACACCCACAGAACCGGTTGTAACAAATTTTGAATCCCACCACTGGTTAGGCTTGTACATTATCCAGACCTTGGGTGAACTACAGATAACTTTGGATCTCAGGTCATGTACCTCTATGTTAAATGATCATTATCTGCTAGAAAAGTGACAGCTAACCAAGTTCCATAATGAAACTGTAATCAAGCAACTGTGCATACAATTTATTATGAATTGCTGTTTGCCCCTTAGGGACTCCTCCAACTATGTAAGCAAACAGTGGGTTCGTCTGGCTGCCTTGGACTGTCAGACAGTTTTCTCCTTGAGAATGAGAACTGTTTATTATAAAATACAGCGTATAGTTTATCGCTGTAGTTATAATCTTCTTGGAGCCTTTGTTAATTTTCTGATTGAATCAAAGTGATAAAGCTGGAATATTCTCAGCAAGGAACAGAGCACCAGGCCAATATTGCTGGCTTGAAAAGTAGGCCTGGTTGGGTCGGATTAATACTTGAATGGAAGATTTCTAGGAAATTCCAGGATTATAGAAACACTAGGAATTCAAGAAAAATATCCCATAAACAGCTATGGCTGTTTGCATACTGTTTTGATAGTGTTGCTCATTTCCAGAAAACCTCACAAAATCAGATAAGCCCTCGAAGGCAGACTCAGATCTGTCATGCTCAACTGGAAGAAAACCTTACTTTTATTTTAATGTTTAGAAATATGCATTATGATTTTGTTAGCAAAATGGCTATCGTCGTGATTGATGGAGAGCAGAGAAGAAATAATTTTATTTCAATTTTTATTTTAATTTCAAGAGTTCCTCAAATGAGTTTCAGCTATCAAGTTTAGAAGTTCTTTTAGAAGACCCTTTTCCTTTCTTATGCATGTATTAAAAGTTGACTTAGAGTTTCCATGCTACATCCCATGCTCTGGATGGATTCATGGATGATACAGAGATGGACCTTTTTCTGAATGTAAGACCATCCTCCCCAATTAGATCTTTCTGGCTCCATAAGCTTCTTTCAACTTAGTTTGTTGAAGGCATTTTGGCTTATTGATCAATATAGGCAATACATTTTCTATGGAATGAGATCTGCACCTCAGAGGGCAATGTTGAGGTTCTTTTTGCTTTTCACAGGATTGCTATTTTTATGTTAGTTATTTTTGCAGTTCTGCTGTTGGGTATGATTATTTTTAAAATAGATTATGAAGGCTATAGGTTATAATACAGAATTGCACTTGGGCATTGCTCTTGTCAAGAGTTGGGCAGTGGCCTTTCTCTGCTTTTCCTGTTCAGTTCCCAATCTATTCACTTTGTTGCACAGAACTCAATCCTTGCAGAATAAACCAGCCTCTGCAAAATCTATTTTGGTTTTATTTTTTGACACATCAGAGAGTGATACAAGATTTCAAAAACTGTTTTGTTTTTTTTTGAAAAAGGAAATTCTTACTTGTTTTTAAAGATTACCGTTTCTAGTAGCACCTTTTTCGAATTAAAAATGTTTTTTATTAAAAGCTATAAGCTGTCATGATTTACAGCTCACATAAGCACGTGTCTTTTAATAATATTTGCTGGTTTGTAAGGGATTTCTCTTTTAAAGCTACATTTGATTGTCATAGCAATATAGATTCCAATAAGATTCCTGGTACTATATATCACATATCCCTCAAACCTGGAAAATTCCAAATAAGCCTTCCAACTGCTAGACAGTTACACAGGCCACACCTTTTGCTTCGATTTTTTGCAGTGATTTTAGAGGCTGTTATCATATTCTAGTAATTTGCAGCCTTTGAGAAAATTTAAATTGAAGGGAAGAGTAAACTGAGACAGTCACTTGGGGTCTTTAATCAAAAGGGTGGGCCCAGACTTTCTTAATTATCTGAAAACTGCATTAAGCAAATTGTGAATGAGTGTGGTGAAATTTGCAAGGATGTTATAGGAGAGTTGTTAGTCTATCAGTCTCTTTCCGCCCCACTGTTTTGTGACGAGCCATCACCTAATGAATGAAATATTTGTGTTTAAAAGATTAGTTCCTACTGTTTGCTTGCATGCTACTAATCATACCATTCTGTTTGAAATGATGGCAACCAAAAGTTACTGGAGGGATAGAACAGCAAAATGATGGCTCAGGTAAGGAGGAAGGTATTTTCCTCCTTGGGAAGAAGGAAATAGCTTTCCTTCCTTCTTACCTGAGCCATCTCTTCCCTAGCTTAGGGGTTTTCTTTTCTTTCTTTGTTCTTTTTTTGATGGTTTGTGGGAAGGCAGTAAATTCAGGCTTTATTCAGGGTTGGAGGTTAAGTCAAGCCACCAAATTGTTGGAGCCTTTGTATTCTACCATTATTGTATTTATAAATAACTCAAGGTGACAAACCCATCCAAAAAATTTTCCTCCTCTACTTTTCCCCATAACAATCTTGTGAGGTGAGTTGGGTTGAGAGAAAGAGAGTAACTAGTCCAAGGTTACCAGCTGGCTTTCATGACTAAGGTTGGGACTAGAATTCCCAGTCTCCAGGTGATTGGCACAAAGTCACCCAGCTAGCTTTCACACCTAAGGTGGGACTAGAAGTCATTGACTCCTGGTGATTGGCCCTAAGTCACCTAGGCAGCTTTCATGGCTAAGGTACAATTAGAACTCACAGTCATCCCTTTTTCTAGCCTGGTGCTTTAGCCACTCTTCCCCTGAAAAAGATATAAGAGAATTTGGTGCTATCCTTGAAAAACATAGATTTTTTTTGTTACCCAGGGTTCTACTTTGCTTTTGTGAAGTATTACTTTTCTAGCAACTACACTGGAATTTCAGGTTTCATATGTCCGAATTAAGCCAACCGAACCATTGAAAATTGTGCCACAATTCCTGTGTCACAGTTCCAATGCTCTATTCGTTTGCACAGAAGCAAGGACAAACTCCTCCTTATTCCAAATGGTGCAAAATACCAGCTTGTTCATTAGTATAATTTGCATTGTAGTTTACAATTTGTGCTTGGCTTAGAAATCACACCTCAAGAGATGTTTTTTTGGAGGGAAATGGCAAAACTTGTTCTAAATTGGAAGAGAAAGCATTTATTCCATACATAATTTCTGGAAGGCTCCATAAAGCAATGAGGATCCCTGTTTTCCATTTCAGCTGCCCTTAAAACCCATTTCCATTTTTTTCCATAAAGGAAAGATTCCCTCAGATCCATTATTGTTTCATTCATTTAAAGCAAAAAAACCCAAAATACATCATTTTGTTCTTACAAGGAGATAAGAGTTGGTGTAACCACACAATTCAGGTTTTTTTTTTTCCAAAGAGAATTATTACAAAGGGCCTTGGAGCATTTTATTTAATTTTTAATTATTATTAGTTATAAAACAAATAAGTTACAAGGAAAACAAAATCTCATCCAACCCTTTTGCTGAGTCTCAGTCAGGCACCATCAGATAATTATAACTAACATTAATTAAAAATTTACATTGCTCTAGGCATTTAACTTTCACTTCTAGTATGTTTTTGGCTGCAAATTCATCATATGTTAGAAGGCATTCTGCTTCTCTAGAATTTTCAAAGCCTTTAGAGAATATTTTAATGGTATTAAAACCTCATACTTCCATCTTAGTCCCTTGTCCAGGGTGGAATATAAAAAGGTCAAAGGGCTACTATAGAAGGACAGTTTTTTTCCCCTCCAGCCTGTATGATTAATTCTTCAATTTGCTTTTTTAAACATCTGCACCAGAGGTGGTATTCAGCCAGTTCTGACCAGTTCTGGAGAACTGGTAGCAGAAATTTTGAATAGTTCAGAGAACCAGCAAATCCCACCTCTGACTGGCCCCGCCAACCCCATCTCTCCTCTGCCTCCCATTGATCCCAGCTGATCGGCTGGGTCTTCTTTGGTTGCCCTGCACAGGAGAACGGAGCTGGAAAGCAAGTTAGTGGGTGGGGGGAATGGGGATTTTGCAGTATCCTTCCCCTGCCACGCCCACCAAATCATGCCCAAAGAACTTGGCATATCCTGCTAATGGAGCTGCTATTCTGAAATAGAAATTTAAAAATCCATACATAGCTTAGCGTTATAATGTGTGTCAGATCCTAGCTGAAAAAGGGCAGGTGTGGCAGAAGAAAACCAGGTGGAAATCATAGATTAAATCGCGCAAATGTGCCCAAATATGTTGTGCCTAGGTTTTTTTCCCTCAACACAACAGAGCTGGCATTAGGAAGGGGCCTCGCAACCCGAAAGAGAAACGGGGAAGAGTCGAGAACAGAGTCAAACTTGCCAGATTTGTCCGTTGAAACCTATGGCTGCTTGGCATTTTATGCCTCTGGGGCAAAAGTCCAAACAACTTCGATGCAGGCACCTTGCCATCCCAGCAGATGGGCAGGCACGGACACTGCCAAGAGACAATGTGCAGCTCCTGGTCATAAAAGTCCGAATGTCTGGCCCGAGCAGCGGAGCCTCCAGACACAGTGGCACAGACACAGCTCGCTCTTCCTGCGAACCCTACGGTGGAGGTAGTGTGATAAAAAATATACACATTCTGATAAATGTTCTCGTGAAGAGTCCGGTTCAGCCTTTTTCAGAACGATGGGCGTATTTAAAAAGGAAAGGAAAGCCTTTGCAAAGAGAGAGCAGAGCAGAGCAGATTCACACATGCATGTTCAAAAAGACACATGGAGAAAGTCTAGGGCAGTGATGGCTAACCTTTTCCAAGTTGCGTGCTGAAAACGCATGCACGTATGCGCCTCCACTCATAATGCAGTGCACGTGTGACCCCCTGCCTCCCTGCACATGCATGCACACCTTTCTGCATGTGCAGTGTGTGCCTCTGTGCTTGTGCAGACAACCCCCTTCTGCACACCACTGCACATACACACGCAACCCCCCATGTGCCCCCCACTCCCCATGCATGTGTGGCAGATACCCAACAATCAGCTGGCTGGCAAGGGGCTCATGTGCCCATGCACAGTGGGGCTGTTCTAGGTGACCTCTTGCGTGCTAGCAGAAATGGCTCTGCATGCCACTTCCGGCACGCATGTCATAGATTCTCCATCATGGATCTAGGGAGATTCTCAGGGCTCCACATCACAGTTGTCCCAAAGTTGCTTTTTCAAAAGGCAACTGGACTTCCTTGTTTTTTCTTTGAAGACATTTCACTTCTTAGCCAAGGAGCTTTTTCAGTTCTGACTAAATGGTAGAGAATGGAAGGATTTATATTCCTTGCAGTCATCTGGTCATTAGCACTCTTTCTGAGAGTTGTGGCCACTTGGAGGCCATCTTCACTAAGGTTGAACAGCCCTCTCTCAACAGAGGGGCAGGGGTATCTATCTTCTGTTTAGGACACAGTCTTGCCCTGAGGGTGGTGACCCTGAGGGCACAGATAAACCTCCAAGTGGCCTCAACAACTCTCAGAAAGAGTGCTAACGACCAGAGGGCTGCAAGGAATATAAATCCTTGCAGAGAGATTTTGGGAAGCATTTCCATGAGATCCTTCATTGGAATGCTTCTTAAAATCCATCTGATATTCTTGGATAATTGTTGAGACCACAGTGTCCCAGACCAAAGGCCTGTCACTGTGGTGGTGCAGTGGTTAGAATGCAGTACTGTAGGCTACTTCTGCTGACTACCGACTGGCTGCAATTTGGCAGGTCGAATCTCACCAGGCTGAAGGTTGACTCAGCCTTCCATCCTTCCAAGGTGGGGAAAATGAGGACCCTGATTGTTGGGGGCAAGAAGCTGACTCTGCAAACCGCTTAGAGACAACTGTAAAGCACTCATGAGTGGTATATAAGTCTAGGTACTATTGCCGTTCTTTCTTTCTTTCTTTCTTTCTTTCTTTCTTTCTTTCTTTCTTTC
>BLBF01000045.1:6468460-6479432 GCA_015471245.1 Laticauda colubrina
CTCCTCCTCCTCCTCCTCCTCCTCCTCCTCCTCCTCCTCCTTCTAAAGATGGACTATAGAAAAACAGGATTCTGTCAAATTAACAGGGTGCCCAGGACAGTACGGAAACCTAGCAATATTCCTAAAAGGTAAAATCCTAACTCTGCCAAATGCTACAATTTTTTAAAATGGCCCAGATTTTCCAGAACTGGGAAAATGTGAAGGGCTTTTTTTTTCCTACTGGTGTGCAAAATAACAATCCTATTTATCATTCTTTGGATATTGCCAATGCACTATTTGAGCTTGGTGGTTTTCTTAAGGATTTTTCAGGACCCAGCTAGTAACCCGAGTCTCTTCTGTAGTATCTTTAGTTAGACTAAATCACTTTGCAACAACTTGGTAGGGTATTTCTCAAATCTGGCAACTTTAAAATGTGTGGACTTCAACTCCCAGAATTCCCCAGCCAGCTGGTTGAGGAATTCTGGGAGTTGAAACCCCCCTCATCTTAAAGTTGCCAAAGTTGAGAAACCCTCACTTAGAAATTTATAGGATCTGTGAAATAGACAAGAACAATCTTTTTCCCTCCTCCTTTTCTCAAAGTAGCCCCCATTGCAATAAAGTTTGTTTTGGAGAGAGAGAGAGAAAGAGAGTGAGTTTTGTAGTTTTAACAGTATACAGTACACATTTTAGTCATTTCTTTCGGCTATTTCCCCATAACGAGCAATGCAAAAATACTAATTTAAGTGTCACTTCTGGAAACAGGCTATGTAGGATAGGGAAGGGCAAGCACTTAGCAAAAAATCATATATATGGCTCTATTGAGAAAGCTGTATGTCTCACCACAGGGAGCTGTCGGTGGCCAATGCTAAAATTCAAGCTATGCCACTATAGGTGTTTCAAAAATCAAACAGTAAGTTTTGTATTGCTGGCCTTCTAACCATGTAATAAAGCTTGAGGGAAAAAGTGGCACTCAGACCCCATGCGGCAAGAAATCTGAAGTGTTCCAGTACACAGTTTGTGCATTCTCTCTCTCTTTTTAAAAACTTCTCTCTCTCTCTCTCTCTTGACTTATGCCATATAAAGATTTTTAATTTCCGCTCAACTGTTGTGCTCTGAAATTTTCCTATTTTCCACCCCACTTGGTAGCCAGAGAAGCACATGGGGGAGATAACTGCTGGTTGAGGTGAATGCTGACAAACACAAAAAAAGAGCTCACAATACAAGTAAGAAAGCTGATTTTTACTTGGGCAATGGGTGTGACAAGGCTTCAATGGACAATTTGGGGCAGAGCTGAATAGAATGGGAGGCTCAAGGCCCAGGCTCAGCACGCTGTGAAAAGAAACTGGCAAAGAATTGACCATCATGGGCAAACTATTCATCTTAATAATAAGCACCTTCCGGCAAAACTCTCAACTCTCGTGTTCTAAAGGCAGATTATATTCTCGCTCTTTCTTCAAGCAAGGAAGGGTGGGCAAAATATAGTTTGTTTCCTGATAAACCTCTGGCCATTGTTTGATGGGCCCTTCAGCCCCTCTTTTTGTTTCAGTTTTCTGCCTTGCCACAAAGAAGCCACATGACTTGGGAGTTTTGTTCCTGAAGGGGCTTCCTAGCAAGTTATGAAACCCGCTAGCAGCCGATATTCAGTGATGCTACCTATTTATGGACTTCTGCAAGGAACCAGTCATATTCACTTTTGTTTGCTTATTACAAAGTAAGCCCACCTTGTATTGTATAGGAGCCTTCTGCTTTAGCAGGGGGTTGGACAAAAAGACCTCCAAGGTCCCTTCCAGCTCTATTCTGATGGATTCATTTCCCCCGCCCCTTCCCGCAACTGAGAACGTTTCTACTTTCCACAAGAGACCAACCAGGAAGGGAGTAACTCGCCACGGCCTATTTGCCATGGCCAATTCACCTCAGCTAACCCACCACAGTCAACTGGCCATGGGACACCTCATCATCGGACAATTCAACAACTCAATTTAATAATTTAAAATATTTTTTTAAAAAAAATTTAACGTCTGCCATTCACATTTCATTTTGTCCCTCTTTTTTCATCCTTCTTTTTAATGATTCTGTTCCACCTTTTCTTTCAAATTAGTGTAACTAACAGTCTTCACTGCAGCTACCTGGACATTGAACGGCATGCAAAAGAAGAGAAACCATCATCATTGCTGAAGCTACAGATATGGAATATTTGAAATCATTGGTCTATTTGTATGTGGAACTCTAAAACTTGATATTCTTTCATGAATATCAGCTGTCTTGAGATCTATAAATGCCATGTGATTGGCATGGTGGTGCAGTGGTCAGAATGCAGTATTGCAGGCTAACACTGCCCACAGCCAAGAGTTCGATCCTGACCGGCTCAAGGTTGACTCAACTTTTCATCCTTCCAAGTTCAGTGAAATGAGGCCCCAGATTGTTGGGGGAAAATATGCAAAATAATGCTGACATTGTAAACTGCTCAGAGAGTGCTATAAAGCACTATGGGATGATATATATTAGACTTATTGCTGTTGCTATTGCCATTTTCAACAAAAAGTAGTTAGCGTAATTGTTAACTTATTCAACCTTATCTTGAAGAATGCCAGATAGGACATCAAGCCAGTTTACCTCAGAGAAACAGGCTGTCTCTGCTTGTATGCTGGATTCATTTTCAAATGTGTCCCCAAATGGTAGACATTAGAATTAAGATGGGGAACTGCCATCAGCAAGAAGGATATTTTGTTATTAACTATTCCCCTATTTGTATTTTCTTCAAAAGGAATTTTTCTGCCCGTGACCCACACATTCAGTAGAGTTTCTCCAACACAATATTACTGAACGTTGAAACGATCCCTTACAGCTTTTCCAGAAAGATACCAATAATGTCTGTAAAATGCATTTCTCTCCTAGGCCTTCCTCAAAATGAGGTTCAAGCTGACCCAGTTTGCAAAACATCCTTGAGCCAATCACCGGCTAGCACACATTCCCAAAGGCAACCTGGGTGGGCAGGAAGCCATCGGAGCAGATGGCCATCTTCTGAGGCAGCCAAGAGACCACATATGTGTCTCCAGGCTGGGGGTTGTTGGCATTGGTTTCCCAATGCGAATGTCAAAATGGCAGGCCTAAAGTAGCTTCCTCCCTCCAAGAAATAGGCATTTTCCTGACCCAATTAGGTGGCCGAGGTTTTGCAAATAATTGGAGAAAGCGTCCTACCTCCCTGCCTTTTTGGTGGACCCGCAGGGAGAGACAACCATTGGGAGAGCAAACAACCATTTTGCCATCCTAAGTTGTCGCCAATCAGGACTGGTTTTAATGAAAAAGCAGGTCCAAGTATTCTACATCCCTTTAATCATTTAAAGAAGCAAATGAAGCAAGTGAATGAGAATATGAAGAACTGTGGTGAGGGTGATTTTGTCCCGGCCTTCCTATGAACACACACATCCTGAGATGCTGCTGTACAAGTTTTTAGAATAATGGTAGCGTATCACCTCCTTTAGTCCATTCCTGCTTCTTGGAGAGAATCTTTGCAAGTTGTATTAAACCAAATTGGGCACTAAACCACACACACGTTTGCCGTTGACCCAAAGCCTAAGAATCACAGGCAGGTAATTCAGGGGCATTTTGGGCATTATCTCAATGGGGTTAGTAGGAAGGCAAAGCCATTGTTGTTGTTTTTGTAGTTTCTTAGAAAGACATTTTAAAATCCTGCAACGGCCTGATCAAACTACAAATAACTGAAGCTTTTCCTCAGCAAAAGTCTCTATTTGATCTCTGGTAATGGATGAAAGGTAGATGATCCTTTTATCCTTTTAGACCGTCTATGCCCATGATGGTGAACCTATGGCCACAGGTGGTACACAGAGCCATTTCTGTGGGCACGCAAGCCCCAGCCAAATTTACCTGCACTGTGTATGCGTGCACCTCACAACTGATTTTCAGCTTATTTGAGGCCATTTTTGCCCTCCTGGAGGCTCAGCGGAAGCCCCTGCAACCTCGGGAGGCCAAAAAATGGGCCTTCCAGAAATATTGGAAGTGCCGAAATGGGCCCGGTTTTCGGCCTCCAAAGGCTTCCCTTGAGCCTCCTGGAGGGCGAAAACAGCCTCAAATGGGCCAAAAATCAGCTGGGAGGTGCACGCATGCACAATGCAGGTAACGGGATGGGTGGGTGTATTGCATGTGCAAGTACGGTGGGGGCAGGGTGCATTGCATTGTGGGTGCCGGTATGCACATGCTTTTGGCACACCACAACAAAAAGGTTCACCATCACTGGTCTATGCAGTGGTGGGATTCAAGCCGGGTTGCAGGGCAGATCCCACCACTTTCACAAAGACCAAGCCACTTTTCTCCCAGAGCACAGCCGCTCTGCAGCTGACCCCGTGTGTACTCCGGGAACTGCTCATCCTGGCTGGACCTTGCAAGCTTGCAGAGCTCAGAGGTGGTGGCCCTTAGGCAACAACGGGGGCTCTCCAGCAGAGGTGGAACATGTCTGACCGGTTCGCCAAACTCAGCAAAAAAATTAGCTACCGATTTTATCAAACTTGTGCAAACCGGCTGAATCCCATCAATGGTTCTCAAACAGTGAACATATCCCATCTCTATTCAGCGGTTTGTTGTTGTTCAGTTACTAAGTTGTGTCCAACTCTTTGCAACTCCATGGACCACAGTACACCAGGTCCTTTCCATCCTCCCTTGTCTCCCAGAGTTTGCCCAAATTCATGTTCATTGTGTTGAACACACTATCTCACCATCTCCTCCTCTCCCTTCTTCTGCCTTCAGCCTTTCCAAGATCATGGTCTTTTCCAATGAATCCTTTTTTTTCATTAGGTAGCCAATGTATTTGAAAAATATGAAGTGTTTTGTAACAAAGGTGTTACAAAGGGAATTACCATCTGTCTACCTTCACTATCTGACCATGATTTAGTAAAATAAGATGGTGACAAACATTGATTTCCAACTGAACTGGAGGCACTTTCTTTGAAACAAAATATAACTTCGTACCTAAACGTAACTTAATGTAGAGAGTTGAGTAGATGTAATCAGGGCAAAATTCTGCTCTATTTTAAAAATTAGCCTAGAGGAGAAATTTGCAATATGTAGATTTCATTATTTTCCCTTCCCTGTTTCTTAGAGCTTTATATTCACATGAACAAAAGTCTCAACAAATACACCCAAGCCTACTACAGACACTTTAGAAAAAACAGTAGATGATTGGAGAGAAATCCTGTAACAGCCTATACTGCAATTTCCCCTTTTTCAATTCAGGATTTCAAAATAAATCATCGGGTTGCTTAGAACCTGAGAGGGTGGTGTGCATTTGTGGACTCAAACTTGCCAAAATAGTCCTGTATGTTTTTTTCTTCTTGTTGTTTTTCATAAAGGAGTGTTCTGTTTTTCACTTGGTGTCATAGAAACACAAACACTTTCCTTAGGTTTGGAATTTTCTTGATCACAACATCATCAGTTGGTTTCCTACTTTGGAATCAGATTTTCCAATGTCTCCCATATGTTCTCTGACTGCTATTGCACAGATAGCAATATAACCCCACAGAGACTTAGTTTGAAAACCATCCTTCTGCTTTAAGGAGAAGGAAGATGGCAGATTCAATTGTTTGTTTATCTGTTTGTTTTAGCAAAAGCAATGGAGCTCTTGTAGGTCTGTCCTGTGTATTATCCTATTCCTTCTGCTACTGGAAAATTGGAGTTGTACATGCAAGGTAAGTAGATTTATTGGCAGTTAAGTAAGTCAGAGATAGATAGCAGGCAGACAGACACACAGGCATAGATATAGAAGATAGATAGATAGATAGATAGATAGATAGATAGATAGATAGATAAGCAGACAGGCAGGCAGAGATATAAGGTAAGTAATAGGAAGGATAGGGTAGGATAGGGTAAAGTAAGATAGGATAGTTTCAGTGGTGGGATTCAAAAACATTTACTACAGGTTCAGTGGGCATGGCTTAGTGGGCATGGCAGGGGAAAGATACTGCAAAATCCCCATTCCCTCCTCACTCCACTAACCTGCTTTCCAGCTCTGTTCTTCTGTGCAGGGCAACCAACAGGGCAACCAATCAGCTGGGACTCGGGAGGCGGAGAATAGATGGGGGTGGGGCCAGTCAGAGGTGGTATTTGCCGGTTCTCTAAACTACTCAAAATAAACTACCGGTTCTCCAGAACTGGTCAGAACCTGCTGAATACCACCTCTGGATAGGATAGGATAAGATAGATATAGGGATGGATGGATGCATGAGATAAATAGATGATAGATAGATATATACATATATAGAGATGGAGGTAGAGATAGTACGTCTGTGTCTATGTTTAAAACTTTTCTCAGCCAACCCTGCACTTTATAAATAATTCTCCTTTGCTCAATATTAAGAACTAGCACCCTGTGGAAAGACTGTCCTACTTTAAGAAGAAAAAAAAACACTCAGTTTTCGTTATCTTCAATTAAAGAGAACTTGCATTTGAAATGTCTGTTCAGTGAAATTCTCATATCAATCCTTCCTTAATTTTTCTGAAGGGAGAAGGGTGAAGTGAAGAAGTATGTCTCTCTCTGTGTCCACCAGTCTTCTGCAGTCTTTCTGACTTCCCCTACTGACCTCTCCATTGAAGGGAACTGATATGGCCTACCTGAAGCTTTCCAAACGAAACAGGTGATGCAGTCAACCAAAGATTCCAATGTCCACTAAGTCCTTAAATATCTTCCTTCCATATGCCAACGAGACGTAAAAATTACTTTACTTGGATTGGATTATTTCTTTGGATCCTTGGATCCCTAGGTGCATAAAACTTGCATTGACTTTAATGAATAGATTTCCTTCATTGACTTTGGGATTTAACACATCATTTTTCAGTGAGCAAGAGGTGACCTGAAACTGTCTAGATTTGAAAATATGGGATTTCCTGTGACTTATTGGGGCCCGATAACAACTGAACTTGAGAGGACAAAAGATGCCGGGAGCAGTTATTAAATGCTCCAGGTTAGAATCTGTAATTCATAATAATGAAACTGTTGCAAGCTAAAGAATATCAAATGAAAAATTAAGATGGGATGTCACATGTGTTTACAATTGGTGCAGCAATGGAAACTAATGAAGGAGAGAAGCAATCTAGAAAAAATTCCTGACAGTGAGAACAATTAATCAGTGGAACGACTCACCTCCAGAAGTTATGGATGCTCCAACACTGGAAGTTTTTAAGACATTGCACAACTGTTTGTCTGAAGTGGTGTAGGGTTTCCTGCCTAGGCAGGGGGTTGGACTAGATTTCCAAGGTCCCTTCCAACTCTGTTATTCTGTTCTGTTCTGGCTTAATAGCAGTAGCAGTAGCACTTAGATACCATTCGACAGTGCTTGACATTTCTCTCTAAGCTGTTTACAGAGTCAGCATATTGCCCCCCCCCAAAAAAAAATAAAAAAAAATCTGGCTCATTTTACCCACCTCGGAAGGAGGGAAGGCTGAGTCAACTTTGAGCTTGGTGAGATTCAATTTGCCAAATTGCAGGCAGCTGGCTGCAGCAGAAGTAACTTGCAGTACTGCAGTCTAACCATTGCACCACTGAGGCTATATTAATATGGATGTTGTGTTCCATTTTTGTTGTTTTGTTCAATTGTAGATAATTCTTGGAGAACACCTGGACTGATCCCTACAGTTTTCCACAATTTCAGATAGGGTTTGCCATTGCCTCCTTCCAAGGGCTGAGAGAGAAGGACTGGCTTTAGATTACCTAGCTGGCTTTGTGCCTAAGGCAAACCCAGAATTCATGGTTTCCTGATTTCTCATCTGGGGCCTTTACCACTACACCATGTTGGCTCTCTAAGTTTTAGAGTTTTATTACTCTATTTATTTATTATGAATAAAACTCTCTACGTTTTATTTTAGATGAATAGAACGATAGTGAATGGAAGATTGGAATTTGTAGATGGAGCTCATCCATTCCAATCCTCCACTCAATGTTGGAATTAATTACAGGTCATCCTCAACTTACAACAGATCACTTAGGGACTGCTCAAAATAACAACAGGACTGAAAAAAGTGACTTATGACTATTTGTCACACAACCATTGCAGCATCCCCATGGTCATGTGATCAAAATTCAGATGCTTGGCAAGTGACTCATATTTATGACTGTTGCAGTGTCCGAGGGTCATGCCATCCCCTTTTACAACCTTCTGACAAGCAAAGTCAATGAGGAAGCCAGATTCACTTAACAACCTTTTCTGATCCAAACCCTTTTCCAATAAAACAAACATGAACCAAAGGGAACAGAAACCTTTTAATGATTCTTACAAATCCCCATTAAAAGGCTGCTGCAAACTAATTAACTTCAGTAAGTACAAGCCTCACCAAAACTGTGCAAGGCTTGCCAAGAATAACAGATAAGAAGTATTTTACAAGACAAGAGTCTTCAAATACCAATTTAAGATACTGCATTGTCCACGAGGCTAGAGTTTCAAAATGTCTTTGCTTCCTGCAAAGAACATCCAATTCACAACTAGCTTTTATTTTCTTGAAGGAGGGGCCATTACCTTGCAGCCTTACTCCTGAGTTGCCTGTGCTGCTGCAGCTGCTCTTTCCTGCGAGCAGCCTTGCACGCACACACACTTGGCACAGGCTCCTCAGGAACCTCCTCATTGCTGCTTCCAGCCCCCACAATCTCTGAAGGCAGCAGTCCACTCCCTAATGGGCCTGGCCTCTCATATAAGTCCTCACTCTCCTCAGCCATCCACACCTTCTGCCAACTAACCACAACACAACCATGTTATTAATTTAACTGTAGAGACTCACTTAACAATGGTGGCAAGAAAGGTTTTAAGGCCAAACTGACTTAATATATTTCTCACTTACAAGCAGAAAGTTTGGGCCTCAACTTTGGTTGTAAATTGAGGACTACCTGCCCTACAACCTACAGCAACTCAAAGGCCATTTGGCTTCTCTTTCCATGCCTCCTTCAAAAGCAAGTTATTTCACCTCCCAAGTTATTCCGTTGTTCCACTCTTGAACATTTCGTATTGCTAAGGAAATGTTTGTTGCTATTTATAATAACAGCTTCTGCTTCTCTCAACAAAAGTGCTCAAATTATAGGGGGAACAGGTTAGGGAAGATTCAGCCCCTAGCTAAAAGCTCTTAACAGCTAGAAAAGAAAGATATCATTTATCTAAAAGTTGCAACATGGCAAAAGAGTGGGGCTTACGCTATAGGAGATCAAAACAGGCCTCCAAGGAGGCAGCTTTGACTAGCTTTGCTCTTTTAACAGATTTAACAGAGTTGGAAGGGACCTTGTAGGTCATCTAGTCCAACCCCCCACCCAAGCAGGAGATCCTACACCATTTCTGACAGGTGGCAGTCCAGTCTCTTCTTGAAAGCTTCCAGTGTTGATGCTCCCACAACTTCCGAGGGCAACTTCTGTTCCATGGGTTGATTGTTCTAACTGTCAGAAATTTTCTCCTTATTTCCAGGTTGAATCTCTTCTTGATCAATTCCCATCCATTATTCCTTGTCTGGCCTTTTGGTGCTTTGGGGGAAAGCAGGAGGGAAAAAGTGAGAAGGCTAAATTACACCATGGCTAACTGTGCAAATGATATGACATCCAGTGTCACACAGAAGACAACAAGAACAACTTAGTTTCCCAAAGTACAAAATGGCAGCCTAGCAAATACAACCAGTTACATATTACCATTATTACCAGAACATATTACAACCAATTATACTAGTTCTGGACAAAAGGGTCCACTGGTTTGAAAGAGGGAATAAAGAGGCCTTTCCATGCTAAAATTGAACAGCCTCTCTCAACAGAGTGGGAAGGATATGACCTCACCTATCTCCTGTTTACAAACCAGTGTTTTCAGTAGTTTCCCATCCACTTGCACTATTCAGGTGACCCTGAGGGCACAGATTAAACTCTAAGTAGCCACAATGATTCTCAGAGAGGGTGCCAATGACCAGATGACTGCAAGAAATATAAATGCTTCTATTCTCCTCCATTCAGTCAGAAGTGAAGAACCTCCTTGGATGGGAAATGAAACATCTTCAAGAAAAAAGTTGCCTCTTGGAAAAGCACCTTTGGGACAATTATGCTCTGGGTGAGAATATCCATTGAGAATCAGTTACATATTAGGATTTACATTAATTCAAGTTTTATTTATCTATTTGTATCCCACCGTGTTCATTTTTACAAATATTTTATTTTACAAATAACTCAAGATGGCGAACATAGCCAGCATACATTCCATGTCCTATTTTTTATGAATTTATGATATAGTGAAAAACAAAGACTAGAGGCTCCGAAAGAAAGCAGTAAATCCGGAGCTTAAGCGGTTAAACAGTTAGCATTTTTTAAAAGCAAAGAAACTTGTATTTTATGTTGCAAAAGGTCATTTTATGATAACTCATTAGGGAGCATATTTTTGGTGGGATGTGCATGAATTGAACTGCATGATTCCCATTAGTTTTAATGGGAATTTTGTAACTAAATCTATGTCCACTTGACTAAGGAAAGAAAAAAAAATACATCACTATACTTCTTCATAGAAGCAGCAATCATGCACACACACATAAAAACATCTAATGAATTTTCATCTAGTAGCTATCTCCAGGCTTCAGAGTACAGCTTCTCTAATAGTTATGGCTTCAAATATGCAAGAGTATTTTTATTTTATGTGATTTGCATCTTGAGTGCACAAGTAACTCAGTCGTAGAAATTCCATGCATTTGTTTCTGCAACTAACAATAAGCACTTTGAAAAGGCATGTCTGGGCCATCCCACAAGGTGCTGTAGGTTTTATTGTGATTCCTTGTTTTTAAATTAAACATTTCCGGGCATTTTTTAAAAAATGGTTAGTTGACTTGTTGCGTGCGGTATTTTTCCATACAGCAAACAGCTTGGGAAGCATGCCATAGTGGCTGCAAAACGAGCTACCTTAGGAATATAGGATGGGATGGGATGGGATGGGATAGAATGGAATGGAATGGAATGGAATGGAATGGAATGGAATGGAATGGA
>BLBF01000045.1:6491405-6519798 GCA_015471245.1 Laticauda colubrina
GAAAGAAAGAAAGAAAGAAAGAAAGAAAGAAAGAAAGAAAGAAAGAAAGAAAGAAAGAAAGAAAGAAAGAAAGAAAAGAAAGGAAAGAAAGAGAAATCAATCAATCAATCCTGTAAAAAACTTAAAAGAAACACAGGCTAAAAAAATGAAGTTTCCAAGCTTTGGTCTCAGGCGCAAACATTTTTATCTCTATGCTTTTGTGAAGTCACAAAATTTTGTGAATTCACGCCAGTGAAAGTTACTTTTAGGTTAAAGTTTAAATGGCAGCGCAAAGGAGATTGGGGCTTGGAAAGATTAAACAGGCTTTGTCTGGACAGGAGAAGAAAGGTTTAGTCTTTATCTATGCCCCTGTCTCTATGCCATCTAAGTTCTGGGAGTCCTACAGTGGTTGTCTGATAGAGTCCCCTTATTGTTCGTATTTAGGATGGAAGTAATTGAAAGGGAAAGTAAGAGAAGGAGAGAGAGAGAAAGGCAAAAGAGTAAAAAAAAAAACACCTTAAATCGCCTATGATTGCCTGTACAGTTAATAAGAATAATTTAAAGAAGTGATTGTCCAGCAGTTTGTATTATGGAAAACTGGCTCCTGAAAAAAATGCCAAAAGAGAGAGCGAGGGACTGAAGCCTATTATTCTCTGAAAGAGAAATTCTTTTTTTATCAAACGGACTTAAATGTCAGATTTAAAACCGAGAGTTTTCAAATTAATTGCTCCCAGTGTCCAGTTTTCAAGTTTGGAATCAAAGTGAGACGTTTCAGCTGGACGGTTGGGCTCCCCCTTCTTCACCCCAAATGCATAAAGGGGGGATCTGATCCTAAGCACAAATGGGGTGGAGGCCTGACAGATTCAGTTTATATCAATTCCTTGCCCCGAGGATAAGGGAAAAAGCTGAAATTCAGAAGGTAGAAGTCGTCCTCCACTTACGAATACAATTGGGACCAGAATTTCTGCTGCTAAACAAGGCTGCTGCTGTGTAAATACTTGTTTAGGGAATCATATGGTCATTAAGCAAATAAGGCTTCCTGCATTGACTTACCAGGTCGGGAACCCGTTTGGGAAGGTTACAAATGGTGATTGTTTGACCCCGGGACAGTGCAACTGTCATTAGATACATGTCAGTTTCCAAGCGTCTGAATTTCGATCATGTGACCATGGAGATACCGCAATGGTCACAAATGTGAGGATGATTGCAAGTCATTTTTCCTCACTTTTTTCTTCCATAAGTATTATACATTATATTTTCCCATTATATGTTTTCCAATAGTCATATTTAAAAGAGTGAAATACCCAAAACAAACTCCACTCCCTGAACAAATATATCTACATCTACATCTCCATCTCCATCTCCATCCATCATCTATCTATCTATCTATCTATCTATCTATCTATCTATCTATCTATCTATCTATCTATCTTAATATTAATATTGGGGTGTATTGTAATGATTCAAATAAACTAAAGGCAAGAAGAGAAAATAAAATGGTTATGTTCTAGGCATTTTCTAAGTTTGTTTCTTTTTCTTTCATTATTAAGTTAGGGAATATCATCACAAGGACAAACTCACAGAACACCACTAAGAACACAACAGAAAAATAGGATGCACATGATAGGTAACTATGTAAAATTCATTCAATCCATAAGCACCTGTCAATCTAGACCAATATTTGGCAGCTTTAAGATATATGGTTGACTGGGGAATTGTGGGAGTTGAAGTTCAACTATCTTAAAGTTGGCAAGGTTGAAAAACACAGACTCAGATCATATATCAATATAATTGTGTCCAAGCAGTTGCCAGTTGCCAAGACACAAATAAATAAAGCTATGAGCACAACCGTTCACCACTGATGGCTTCTGGAAGTCCAAAATGACTTGATGGCTCAAATCATTGTAATCTTTCCCACCCTACCATGACAGAGTTTCTAAAATTCTCTACCCTTTTTGGAAAAAAAAACATATTTAAATGCAAAATCTCTTTCATCAAACTGAATGTGCACTAGCAGAAGAAAACTGTACAAATACAGGGGGGAAATTCTCTGTGTGCTGCTTTTTCAGACCTGGGCCCCTTTAAAATAGCCACGAATCAATAAGATGGCCTCAGATAAACCATTAAGCAAAACAAACAATCCAGGAAAGAAAGCAGAGATGGAAGTCCTTTCTCAAATAAAAAAGGGCTTTCGCTGGATAAGGTCATATTTAAATCATTTGGAGGTGTAACCATAGATGGTGGGTAGCAGGCGACTTATTTAATATCAGTAGTCTGCCTTGCTCCACTGAGATGGCCATAAAAATATGTATTTATACATTTGCGCCTATGACTCGGTAGGCGGTGCATATAATGGGCTCCAGATTTTTTTTAAAAAAAAACTGAAGATGGGTTTATGTGTTCAATCCCTAGGTTTCCTGTTTGTCTGAAGTTTGACCCAGTGGCATTTTTTTCCCCCTAGACCGATGCAGTAAGGATCTTTGGCACGAGCACCAAATGGACATCACCTTGTCATTCTTTGATTGATTTCTTTTTTCCGTACCTAAATCATTCCGGTGGACTGGGAAAAAGAAAGGCTTGCCTGCAGCAACCTGATTAAATATAGATGTGAATTGCAATGGGGTAATGATTATATATGGAGTTCTCATAGAGGAGACCCAAAGTATACTTTCTCCAATACTGAATTTCCGAAAGCAGCCAAATCGATATCTCCAGAAAACCCACAAGGAGGAAGGCTGCCGTATAATCTTGTAACCTGAACTGTATATTCATGTGAACATGGCATGATAGCAATCTTCTGTGATATTATATGGGGATGTATCATATCATCTATATATTATATTGTGATAACAGTGACATGATAGCAGTCTCCTAGTACTTAAGGGGCTGTCACAGAAATGTGGGGGTTGACCTATTCTCCCAAGCACCAGAGGGCAGGACAAGAAGTAATGTGTCATGCCCCTGATGGAGACTGACTCTGAGGGAGAGGAGAAACAGCCAAAAGGGAGTGGAAGTGTGGCTCCTGAGGTTGTGGAGGAGGCTGGGGAAGGGCAGAGGCCAGTTGGGCAGTCAGAGGAAGACCCAGGTCCATCCCCTCTCCATCCTAGGGCACGCAGGGAGGAGAGGATAAAGGAGAGACATGGTCTATTCAGGAGGAGAGGGCCTTGATCCTCTTTACCCACCTTGGAAGGATGGGAGGCTGAGTCAACCTCGAGTCCCATCAGGATCGAACTCCTGGCAGTGAGCAGAGTTAGCCTGAAAAACTGCATTCTAATCACTGCGCCACAGAAGAGACTGGATAATTATTTCTCTGAAATGGTCTCTGTTAGATTTTGCAGCGGAAATTCAAGTCCAGAAAGCACACAGATGACTGATTTAGCAGGATTCATTAACTTCTTTATATACATAATAACATTTGAAGTAAAGTTTACAATACCAATAGTAGATTCTTCCAATGTAACACAAGCAAAACACAAGCAGCAGCTTCAGAGCTCGGAGCAGAGAGGTTTCACTTTAAACAGCTCAGATAACAGCTTTTTCAGAGCTGAGCATGGAGCTAAGCCATGCCCAGACTGCTTCCAGTCTCAACCCCCAATTCAACTCCCAATGGCTGACCTTGTTAACCATGTCTCTGCCAGTTCATGAATAGTCTGACAGTCTCCTGCTCAAGCAAAGGATTGGACTAGAAAACTTCCAAACCTGTTATTCTGTGTTCTGTGTAGGATATTCTCCTGTGCTTACCCTCCTGGAGAAAAGACTGGAAAAATTGAGGGCTCTTTGAGTGCTAAACCCTTCCAACCATGCTTGTTGACACACAATGTTTTGGGACCATCCAAGACTGTCATCCATGACTAGTCTACCTGCTTCATTTTTTGGAGAGCCATCTAAATGTGGACAAGTGATTGTTCTTATCTCCTCGAAGGATTGGGACACCCACCTATCTTGGAGAACATCCAGCATTCAGCAAGAGTCACACTTGCCCTGGACTTCCAAGCGATTCAGAAATAAGAGGGGCACAAATATTGCAAGGCAAATTTTGTTCGTTATTTCTTTGCTCCATTAAGGATTTAACACACGTTTCTGCATAAGGTTTGGTAGTCTGGCTTCACAGAATGAAAGAATATATTTTGCTCTCACTTTGCAGGTATATGTGAACACCTGAGGACAGAGGGAATGATAAATAGCGAGGTGAAATGGCAATGAAATGCAAAGAAAAAAATGGTTGGGGAGAACCTATTAGACTTGAACTTATGCAATGAAGGTCAGCTGTCATGCACAATAGCAGTCATTAAAATAAAATATAAATACCCCAGCAGGGCTGAGAAAGAGTCTTGTTTATCTTCTAACTGTAACTTTTTTTTTCTCTTTTAGTTTAGTTCTTTCTTGGATTGGGAACAATGGCAAATGGTATCCAGTGTAGAAAGACCCAAAGGATCTGTTTTTCTTTTTTCTTTTTATCTCTCCCTACAGAGAAAAAGATAGTTATTGCAAACTTGTCTAAGAAACACCTTCTCAGCTGAGGAACAGAGCAACTTGGGGGCAAAACATACCACTTCTGCCCCCATAGAGCAGAACAGAAAGCTTCCTGAATCTATGTTTCATAGCTCATAAACCAATAATAAAAATGCAGATTGTGGTTAAAAGAGATCGGACAAGATCTTGTGTGATTCAGAAGGCAAAGATACCTGTTATCCAAGCTCTGTGAATCGAATGAGCGTCCCTTCATTATTAGACCTTTCTAAGCCTGTCGCCCTTTTGAATGCAACCATCAAACACAAAACTTGATTTAAGATAATTTAAGAAAAAATACTGGGTGACCATTGCTAAATGGTTTGTCTAGATCAGGGGGGGTCAAACTTGACCAATGCAATCCTAACTTGCATTAACAGAGGGATACAATCAAGATCAAGGGAAGTACTAATACCACTCTATAAAGCCTTAGTAAGACCACACCTAGAGTACTGCATCCAGTTTTGGTCACCACATTATAAAAAAGATGTTGAGACTCTAGAAAAAGTACAGAGAAGAGCAACCAGGATGATGAGGGGGCTGGAGGCTAAAACAGACGATGAATGGTTGGTTACAGGAACTGGGCCTGGCTAGTCTAGGGAAGAGAAGGACCAGGGGAGACATGATAGCATCTTCCAATATCTGAGGGGCTGCCACAAAGAGGAAGGGGTCAAGCTATGTTCTAAAGCACCCAAAAGCCAGACAAGGAACAATGGATGGAAACTGAACAAGGAGAGATTTAATCTGGAAATAAGGAGACACTTTCTGACAGCGAGAACAATCAATAATCAAGTTGT
Organism: Laticauda colubrina; assembly: GCA_015471245.1. NCBI lineage: Eukaryota > Metazoa > Chordata > Lepidosauria > Squamata > Elapidae > Laticauda > Laticauda colubrina. The sequence goes on from BLBF01000045.1 coordinate 6,496,691, forward strand.
GGGAGCGCCATCAGTTGAGACTTTCAAGAAGAGATTGGACTCGCATCTGTCAGAAATGATGTAGGGTTTTCCGCTTGGGCAGGAGGTTGGACTAGATGACCTCTAAGGTCCAACTCTGCTTATCTGTTATCTGTTATTTGACTTCATTGAGAGCTACATGAGGGTTGTGTTTGACCATGGGGGGCTGGTGTGGGTGTGGCTGGTGTGAGCATGGCCAGCTCAACATCACTTCTATTGGGGGCACCTGTGATGGTCAAGTGCTAAGGCAAGACTTCCTTAGACCCTCCCTCCCTCTCATGATAACTTTCCTTCCTTTTCTTCTTTTTCCTTTCCTCTTCATTCTTCTTTTTTTCACCTTCCCCTCTTCCCTTATTTTTCCTTCCTTGCTCTCTTCCCATCTTCCCTTCTTTTTCTTTCCATTATCACTGGCAGAGGTACCTTGGGCCGGTCCTTTGCTGTTTCCACAGTGGCCCCGTGGGCTACAAGTTTGACACCCATGGTCTAGATCTCCAGTGTGCAAAAATGCCCATTCCTGGCAACAAAAGCTTCAGGACAGTCCAATCCGAAGCCAGGAGTCTTTCCCTGTTATTTCTTCCCCACCCCCCCACCCCTTCTGTTGTAATGAGAGATGATGGCAGCAGAAATGGGGTTGTTACAAATGTTCTACAGGCTGCAAGAAAAAAGCCATTTTCATTGTCATCTTCTTCTTTTTCTTTCATCTTGACCCCTGGGTGTGGTAATTGGGAGATATTCTTCTTGGTTTAATGCCACGCACAGGAATGAGCTTTTTCGTCTTATTCCCTCTCTCTCTCTCGATTTCTAAAGCTACAAACTGCATATAAAATTTGAAAGAAGGATGGAATAAGAAGGATAACAGCATTCTGAACTACTAGTTAATTGGTTAACCTGGTTAATCTGTAAACCAAGACAGTTCTTCTCAAAAGCAGTTGGCAAGAAAATCAGGTATATTACCGTGGTTCTCCAGGAAGAAATACAGGCAGTCCCCAACTTATATGAGTTCATTTAGTGACCATTCAAAGTTACAACAGCACTGAGAAAAGGGACCCATTTTTCACACTTATGACTGTTGAAGCATTCCCATGGTCACATGATCAAAATTCAGACGCTTGGCAACTGGCTCATACTTATGATAGTTGCAGGGTCCTGTGGGGGTCATTTTTGTGACTTTCTGACAAACAAAGTCAATGGGGAAGTCAGATTCACTGAACAACCATCTTATGAACAACCACAGTGATTCACTTAACAACTGTGGCAAGGAAATGGAGCAAAATTCACGAAAAGAATGCTTAGCTACAGAAATGTTGGGCTCAATGATGGACACAAGTTGAGGAATACCTGGAAATAATATAGCGCAGTCGTCGCCAACCAGAACATTTTGGTGGTCCGTAGAGAAATGCCCCCCCCCCAAAAGCAATTAATCCAGGCTGTGTGGGAACACAAGGCTACATTGCTCACATGGCCTACCCAACCTGCTGGCCCCCACCCTTCATCCGAGTGCAAACCTTACCTTGAGTAGATCCACACAAGCTGGAACTGGAAGGTAAGACCAACGGCGGGGGAGGGAAATCTGCCACAGGGTGACTTGCTAACATTGGTGGGAAGTTTGTCCCATATTCCAGAGCTGCAGTAGTCACAGGACTGGCCCTTTGGCCATCCCGGAGCAGCTCCTCCAGTCTATGGCAGGCCGGTGCACCCGGGTGGAGGAACAGCTGCTCTGGGATGACCAAAGGGCCAGTCCTGTGACTACTGCAGCTCTGGAATATGGGACTGACTTTCCCACCATCAGAAGCCACCGTCAGTCAAAATTCATATTAGTGGTCCGCGGGATTTAAAATTATGAGGTTGGTGGTCCCTGAGGTCCAAAAAGTTGGTGACTCCTGATATAGCATGCTTAAAAAGAAAACAGAAGAAAGGGAATTAATCACTTACCTAATAAGACTGATGTAAGGTGCTCTGAACATTTCCTTACTTGCTGGATACTTCTTGCATTTACACAATGTGGTTTTGGTGTTCCACAAAAAGGACTGGGCCAAGGTTAATCCTAATGCCTAAATTATGCAAATTTAAATTTTAAAAAAATATTTTTTCTTAATAGGAGGTGCATGCTTTATTCCCAGTAGGCTGACAAATGACAATGAATTTTGCACTCCAAGGAATTCACACAGCCTACTTTTAATACCTGGCTGCTGTACTACAAATGGTGCATTATTCATTTCAGCATTACAAAGGAGTTCATTATTCTTCCTTGGAGATTTGTTTTTTAAAGGAAGGACATCTAGGTGGTAAGCTTGAGGTTCCTAGGGGCTAAAGGTAGCAGCAACTTTTTCCCTGTCGGAAGGAGATGGTCCAGGAAGGAAGAGAAAAAATTGCATTTGGGGAGGCATGTCCATGAGTTACGCCATTGGAATGCTTCTTAAAATCCAGTTGATATTCATGCCTCATGGTATTCTTGGATAATTGTTGAGACCACAGTGTTCCAGACCAAAGGCTGGACCACTGTGGTGGTGCAGTGGTTAGAATGCACTTCTGCAGGCTACTTCTCCTGACTGTCAGCTGCCAGCACTTCGCAGTTCGATTTTCACTGGCTCAAGGTGGACTCAACCTTCCATCCTTCCGAGGTCAGTAAAATGAGGGCCCAAATTGTTGAGGGCAAGATGCTGACACTGTAAATTGCTTAGAAAGGGCTGTAAAGCACCGTGAAGCAGTATATGAGTCTAAATGCTATTGCTATTAACTTCTATTACGAATCTTTTCCTGATGTTCAGTGTCAATTATTATCACAGCCCCGGGATGATTCCAACACCAAATTCTGTCCTACAGTTTTTCAAGTTATTTCACTCCCTACCTTTCTCTTTCCTGTCTCTTTCTTCAAGCACCGTAAGACAGGACAAAAAGCAACAGATGAAAGCTACCAGTGGTGTGATTCGAATTTTTTTACTACTGGCTCTATGGGCATGGCTTGGTGGGCGTGGCAGGGGAAGGGTACTGTAAAATCCCCATTCCCACCCCACTCCTGGGGGAACATTACTGCAAAATCCCCATTCCTTCCCAACCCCACTAACCTGCTTTCCAGCTCCATTCTCCTGTGCAGGGCAACAAAAGAAGAGCCAGCTGATCAGCTGGGACTCAATGGGAGGCAGAGAAGAGATGGGGTTGGCGGGACCAGTCAGAGGTGGGATTGGCCGGTTCTCCAAACTACTCAAAATTTCCGCTACTGGTTCTTCGCAACTGGTCAGAACCTGCTGAATCCCACCTCCTGAAGCTTCTCAAGGGAAGAACCAATCTAGAACTATGGAGAAATTTCCTGACAGAGAGAACAATTAATTAGTGGAAGGGCTTCCCTTCAGAAGCTGTGAGTCCCTCCCAACTCTGATATTCTGTTATTCTGTCAGTCCGATAGCCTTTCGGCCTTTCTAGCACTGAGGAGATTCTTTTCTTCATTTTCCTGGTTTGTTTTGCAAACTTCATGTCATGAGATGTCGGGCAGCAATTACTATGATATGGAGCTGGATTATAAAAACAGATATGTGGTGGAGGCAAGGGTGGGCTCCTGGGGATTTGCAGGGGTTTCGGAGAACCCCTAGCTAAGATTCTGTGCAGTTTGGAGAACTCCCCAAATCCCACTCCTGGACGGCCCCACCCACCCCACCCCACTCCTCCCAGGAGTCCCCTTGCAACCTGTTTTGCATGCAGGTAAGTGCAGGGCACACCCAGGTGCTCGGGGAGGGCAAAAAACGGGCCTCTGGAAGGTCGGGAAGGCTGGAAGCGGGCCTGTTTCTGGCTTCCAGAGAGCCTCCGGAGCCCGGGGAGGCCGTTTTTGCCCTCCCAGAAGCTCAAAGAAAGCCTCCGGAGTCCGGGCAAGGCAAAAAGCCCTCCCCCACACACACAGTGGTTCGGGAGGCTGACTAGGCCACGCCCACTCAGCAGCCAGGCAGAGAACCCTTTGCTAAAATTTTGAAGACCACCCCTGGGTAGAGTTATCCTGTGACTACAGAAAAGAGAAAAAAATAGACTACTATTTTTCGAAAACAACTTCAATACACCCAGATCCAATATTTTTGAAGGGCCTTCCATGTTGAGAGAGAGTGTCAAATTAAACATTCAGATTTGAAAACTCCAGCTCTCTAAAGAGTTGTGTTGCTTTGCTAAAAACAAAAGTATTTGGACAATGGCAGGAAGGATATATATACATTCCTGGCACCCACGGCAAGAAGAGAATAAGAGAAAAGAAGGCCAAAAATGAGGAATAAAGAATACTATAACTTTAAAATGCTAGAGATTTTTTTTTTTTTTAGTTTGGTGTACAGTTAAGGTTAAATTGCCTAGATTAAAGCATTTATAAAAGAAAGGTAAGAAGAAGAAAAAGTCCTCTCAGTTCTTGAAATTATTGTAAATTTGAAGTTGATCCCTGCTGGTTTATTCTGTCGTTATAATACTCTCTCCCACTCCCAAACCTGTTTCCTCATAATCCCACAGAACAAGCACTTTGTTGCAAGAATAGCAATAAATGTGGGAATCATCTAATTCTTTCTCTTAAGAACCTACTAAATCCAAATAGCCATAACTTTAATTCCCCCATGAACAATACTGTATATTAGAGCCTCCCAAATTTCAACCAGATGACCTTTACTGTTCCAATAAGATGACTAACATATTGAAAAGCAAACCATGACTGCATCTGATCATTTCTTGGATGAGAGATAAGCCAGAAATCCGAGACAATCCTAGGTAAAATGGTCTGTTGCTTCCTTGAAGGTGACCATTTAGAACTGACCGAGGTGAGGGCCACCTGCCTCTCTTCAGAATCCAGGTGACATCTTCTGCAAGAAGATGAGGTTCTACATATCACGAGCAAGGAGAGAAACAACCTAGAACCAAGGAGAAATTTCCTAAAATTTCCTAAAAGTGAGAACAGTTCGTAGAATGACTTGCCTCTAGAAGCTGTAAGTGCTCCAACACTGAAGGTTTTTAAGAAGAGATTGGACAATCATGTGTCTGAAATGGTTTAGGGTCTCCTGCTTGAGGGTCTCCTGCTTGAGCTGGACTAGAAGTTCTGCAAGGTCCCTTCCAACTCTGTTATTTTGTTATTCTAGGCCAAGGGTCTTCAAACTTGACAGCTTTCAGGCTGTCAATTCCTGAGCTAACATGACTGGAGGAGGAATTCTGGGAGTTGAAATCCACAAGTCTTACAGCTATCAAATTTGAAGACCCTCGAAAGCAGATGAGAAAATTCTAAAAAGAAAGTAATAGTGAACCAGTTTGATATTATTGCCATAAGACAGGGCCATAAAGTCTTCAGAAGCCAAATTCAACATGAAAGAATTCCCTTTGCTTCTTACTTTAGTTTTTGGTTCCTACTCCAATTTTTATTGTGTTGGCAATCTGAAGTGGGAAGAACCCACACTAAACTGTTCTTTCCATCTAAAAGACCCATCTTGAATTTATATTTAACTGTTCTCTTTCTGTCTTTCCTAAACCCCAGGGGATGTTTTCATCAGAAACCTAGTCATCCTAGGCCATCCTAAGAATTTTTTTCCAGAACGGGAATGGTAGATTTGTCTTTTCCATCTGCTCTAATCCCTCTGCCACACATGAACATATAAGTGTGTGTGTGTGTGTGTGTGTAGATATGTATGCTTGTGATATGTGTGTGTGTGTTTACAGAGGGAACAAAAAAGACAACACAAAGTCAAGTCTGATTTAGCTGCACCAAAAAAAAAAAAAAAAGCAAATATTTGATGGGTGAGATTAGCTTCCACTGCTAGCTGTGTCTCCTCCTTTGCTTGTTTGTTTTCGCTTCCTGGATTTCTTACAGTTCATTTTGCTTCGGGCTTGTCTGATTGGAGACCTGAGACTTGGGATAACAATCTTAATCCTCCCTCTCCTTGGCAAGATAAAAGCAAGTTGATTTGGCTTCCATTAGAGCAGCAAGCTAAGAGAAAAGCCTGTTTATACATGCCAAAAAGGAGAGAGAGAAAAGAAGGAAGAGATTCTGTGCGTGTATGTACATTCTGTAAAAACTGCCATCAGCCAGATCTTTGAAATTTATGGCATACAAACATTAGTAAATAAATAACCTACTTGGCTGCAAAATATAGCAGGAATTCATGGCTGGGTGTCACTCCTTTGCATTTGTTATTGTCCTTGTATTCCACATTACCTGAAGAAGATCAACATAGAACATGATGGTGGGGTGGAGTTTTTCCTCTAGCTATATCCCTACAAAAATATCCTGGGAAGTATGATAAACAGAGAGACAATGATATGGATGGAATATTTGTACCTCAGGGCTGAACTGTGGAGTCCTTAGCACTCTCTGAGTTGGTTGTTTTCTTGTTAACTCTGAAGCAAATCTGGCTAAAGTCATCTTGTGCTGCCTCTTAGTTGCCACAAACTCTGAAAGAGGGAAGGGAGGGGGAAGCAGAGAGACTGGCTAACAGTCAAAACAAAAAATTTTCCAGTGGGAACCAAGGTCATCCCAACAAGTGGCAATTGAAGGAAGAGAGGAGTGACCAAGCAGCCTTGTAGCTACTTGCCTTGGACAATGTGACCAATTACATTTGGGGAGGGAACTATTTGTTTTTTTAATTAGGTTTAAACTGCAGGAACTTTTAGAGTTGTTTTGCACCAGTTGTACCAATATGATGTGTCCAATAAACATGTTCTTTGAGGAATCTACCTGCCTCGGAGTTCTGCTTTTGGTGGATGCGTCACTCAGAACGCTGACAGTTTCATTACCAAACTAGATAACATCATCAGGGCTAGCACTGATTGTCAGGGTTCCGAGTAATACACCCATAGCAAACAGAACTCTGAGGCAGGTAGATTTTTCAAAGAATAGTTTTATTGGACATATCCAGAGGTGGTATCCAGCAGATTCTCACCAGTTCTGGAGAACCAGTAGCAGAAATTTTGAGTAGTTCAGAGAACCAGCAAATCCCACCTCTGACTGGAGATTTTACAGTACCCTTCCTCTGCCACACCCACCAAGCCACGCCCATAGAACCAGTAGTAAAAAATTTGAATCCCACCACTGTAGCAGAGGTGGGATTCAGCCAGTTCTGACCAGTTCTGGAGAACCGGTAGTGGACATTTTGAATAGTTCAGAGAACTGGCCAATCCCACCTCTGACTGGCCCAGCCAACCCCATCTATTCTCTGCCTCCCATTGAGTCTCAGCTGATCAGCTGGGTCTTCTTTGGTTGCCCTACACAGGAGAACAGAGCTAGAAAGCAGGTTAGTGGGGTAGGGAGAGAATGGAGATTTTACAGTATCCTTCCCCTGCCATGCCGACCAAGCCACACCCACCAAGCCATGCAACACCCACAGAACCAGTAGTAAATTTTTTTGAATCCCACCACTGGATATATCATATTGGCACAGGCTGGTAAAAACCAACTCTGAAGGTTCTCACAGTTTTCACTTAATTAAAATGTTTTTTCTCTGCCCCAAACAATCAGTCACACGGTCCAATTAAGGTGCTGCCCAATCACCTGGTAACTTCACTCCTCCTCTCTCCAGCCACCTGTGCCAGCCAAAGTCCTTGGTTCCCAGGAGAAAGTATTTTGTTTTGGCTACACAATTTCCAAAGGCAGTTTTGCTCCACTGGTGAATTGTGCTCACTGTTAGGAATGTTCCCCTTACTTGTGGGCTGCTTCTCTTAGTTTTCATCCATTTCATCCATTTGCATCCATTGTTTCTTGTCCTGGGTGCTTTGATAAATAAGTTATGTCAGCTTCCAAAATTTTAGGAAGGGGTTTTCTACCTGGTTGCTGGGTGGACGTGGCCTAATCGGCCTCCTGCACCACGGTAGGGAGAGGGCGTTTTCACCCTCCCCCGGCTCCAGAAGCTTTTTTCAAGCCTCCGGGAGGGCGAAAACAGCCTCCCTAGGCTCCAGAGTCTCTCTGGAAGCCGGAAACAGGTCCATTTCCAGCCTTCCTGAACTTCTGGGAGGCCCATTTTTCACCCTCCTCGAGCCTCCATGCATGCCCTGCACTTACCTACATCCAAAACGGGCCACATGGGGACTCCTAGGAGGGGAGGGGAGGGGTGGGTGTGGTCAGCCAGGCGTGGGATTTGGTAGTTCACCAAACTGTACAGAATCTTAGTTAGGGGCACCCCTGAACCCCTGCAAACCCCCAGGAGCCCACCCCTGAGTTATCTCCTTCTTCCTTGTGGCATCCCTTCAAGTATTGGAAGGTTGCTATGATGTCACCCCTGTTTCACAGGTATGAGATGAACAAAAGCACAGAAGGATACCAGAGAAAGTAAGTTTGTTTTCTATTTAGAGCAATAGGGAAAGGAGGAGGAGGGCTTTGGAAAAAAAAGAAGGAAAAAAAACCAAAAACGAATTCATCCCTGTCTGTACACAAGCATAAGTGCTATTTTCATTTCAACTGCACACACATTTTTTTTAAAAAAGTATATTTGTGTGGGAGCGCGGGATGGAGAAAGTAATCTTTGATAAGTGAATTATTTTGGAGGCGAAAGGCGGCATCTGAATTTAGCAAATCAGCGTGTCGTGACTGCAGGGCTCACCAAACTAATCTGAGAGGCCCGGTTCCCTACAGAGGGGAAGAAATGTCACTCTCCACAAAGACCTGCGCTACATTTATGCAACTTGGCCTTTCCTGTCACATATTCAGCAGATTTTCCCTGGAAAAGGGCCTTAATCTTTAAACCAGAAGCCCTCAAACCTTTTGGGCACCTGGAACCAGTTCTGTGGAGAGAAGAATGAACTTTCCATGAACTGGAACAGTGGTGGGATTAAAAATATTTTTTACTACCAGTTTTACTATCTTGGCTTGGTGGCCGTGGCAGGGGAAGGATCCTGCAAAATCCCCATTCCCTCCCTACCCCACTAACCTGCTTTCCAGCTCTGTTCTCCTATGCAGGGCAACAAAAGAAGACCCAGCCGATCAGCGGTGGGCATGACTTGAAGGGCGTGGCATTCTGTGGGCATGGCTTGGTGGGCATGGGAGGGGAAGGTTACTGCAAAATCCCCATTCCCTCCCCACCCCATTAACCTGCTTTCCAGCTCCATTCTCCTGTGCAGAGCAACCAAAAAAGACCCAGCCAATCAGCTGGGACTCGGGAGGCAGAGAAAAGATGGGGGCGGGGCCAGTCAGAGGCGGTATTTGCCGGTTCTCCGAACTACACAAAATTTCCACTAGTGGTTCTCCAGAACTGGTCAGAACCTGCTGAATTCCACCTCTGGACTGGAGGGAGCATCATTTCATATGCTACCTGCATTCTGTGGGTGGGGCTTCATTTGTTTGGGTGGCCCGGTTTCTGGCCCAGTGCCGGCTGGTCTATGGACTGGGGAATGGGGATTGCTTCTTTAAATCACTCAAGGAGGGGCTGGAAGGCAACCTCATGGTGGGCTTCCCAGATCCAGACCCGCTGCCCAACGACAAGCAAGATGTGCCCTACTTCATCGTGGAGGATGACACCTTCTCCCTCACAACCTATCTCATGAAGCCCTACACCTCCAGACTCCTGAAGAGAGGATCTTCAACTACAGGCTGTTCAGGGCAAGGCGGGTGGTGGAGAACGCCTTTGGCATCCTGGCCAACAGGTTCCAGGTACTTCTCACCACCATGCAGCATTGCCCAGAGACCGTGAGGAGGATCATGGAAGCTTGCTGCATCCTGCACAATCTCATGCGCACCCGCTACCCAGTCTTGCAGAACAGGCTCGTGGACCTCCAACAAGGCAATGGGGACATGGAGCCTGGGGAATGGAGGCAAGGGCAAAACCTGATAGGCACTGAGGATGTGCAAGGCCCCAACAGAGCCTCATGTGAGGTGAAGAAGCAGCGCAACCTCCTGAAACACTGGTGCAACTCCCCAGCTGGAGCAGTGGAGTGGCAAGACAGGATGGTAGATGCTTAATGGATGCTTCCTTCAGCCTGTCTCATCACACGGATGAGATTGGGCCATGTATGTTTGGTTGGCCTACAATGAACAGGGCGTTTAATAAAGAGTTGTGTTTATGTTGACATGTGTGGATGATTGATTATATAGTTATTGATAATAAAGGGCCGTAGGTGTGGCACCTGGGAGGGTGGACCATACAGTCCCACTATGCTTACACTGGAGGTTTATCTATCCCACAGCTATTACCTATCCAACAGGTATCCCTGCCCATCCCACAAGCAAGCAAAGGCTTAAACCATTTCTAAAAGTTTCCACCAAGACTTTATTAAAAAAAAGAAATGAAGCAAGTGTGTGAATCATAAATAGACTTTATTAACAACAAGCTATAAGACAAAAATGAGTCTCTGGCACTCCTCTTGGTCGCTCAGTCTCAGGGGTGAAGGGTGCAGGTGCTGTGGAGGTGGCTGGTGCTGGAGTGCTTGTCATCAGCTCCTCCAGAAGCAGAAGCAGCAGAAGCCCCAGCCCCAGAAGAGCGAGCCCGTGCTGCAGAAGCCCCAGCAGAACCAGAGTGAGGGCCAGGGGGCGGGATGGTAGCCCTGTCCCTCTTGCAAGGGCTGGCAGCAGATGGCTGAGGCTTGCTGTGCTTCCGCATGGTTGTGGGGTTGCTGGCTGGCAGGGAGGCTGGCAGGAACCAAGGCTGGCAGGAAGGCTGGCACCAAGGCTGGCACCAAGGCTGGCACCAAGGCTTGCAGGCAGACATGCAGGCAGGGCAGGCAAGGCAGCCAATCCGTCCGGCAGCAGGTCTTTCCTCTGAATGGCGACCTGCTTCTGAGCTGCTTCCGTTATATCCGTGGGGCTGACACAATGCATCCTCCCCGCATGCGCAATTAACGCCAGGCATCCATTAGGCTTCCGCTGTGCATCCGCTGTGCATCCGCTTCATCCGCTCGGCGTCCGCTCTGCAACCGCTCTTTCCATTCTGCATCTGCTTTGCTGAGACCCCCCGGAAGCCCTGCGGATGTGCCATCCACTCCCATCCGCTTCCATCCGCTAGGCTTCTGTTCCGCATCCGCTTTGCATCCGCCCTGCGTCCTCCATGCGTCCGTGTTATCCGCTCCGGTTATGCAAATTTTTGCCCCTTTTGAGAGCAGATAACAACAGATGGAACATTTTGCTCGTCCGCTGTGTCCTTTTTGCATCCGTTGGGCAGTGTGACATGGGCTTTATGCCGTAATGGTGAATGAGACCGTGACCAAACAAGGACCACTTGTAAGCTGATACTACAATTGATACAGAACTTTTCCCTTACTCATGTATCGGAAGAAGGTTTACAAAGCAAGCAATTGATCGAGCTCCAGAAACTTTCTTCCTTTTTTTTCCCCAAAAGAAACCCACCGATACCTACAGTCATCCATTGCCACAGAGAATGCTGACGAAGTTAATGATTTTCAGAGCATAGAGGAAATCCGTGCAGGATTGTCAGATCCTATTACGGAGTTGGCATCTTTCCCCTCATTCTAATCAATGGATGAGTCAATCATGTCTGACATCATGTTCTTTGTATTATCAGATCGGTGGATAAGAGAGCGGGAGGAAGGCCCGGTGGTCAGAGCTGTCTGAATCAAGTCAGTCACGATTCAGATTTATATTTATTTATTTAGCAAAAGGATGAGAGAGAGAGAGTCGATAGCCCCAAAGTACCTTTTGATGCTCTCTCCAGATTAATCTCTGTGGGGTTCGCGTCTGATCAGCCCACTTGGAGTTCTTCAAAGCCTCCACAGGCCAACCATCACGTTTTACGTAATAACATGTTGAATATGAAGTTGAGCTGCAGAATGGCTATATATTCTCAGGCCTATTTTTATAAGCATTATGTGGCATGCATGCGTTATGCTAACTGGAAATTATCTCTGCATAAGAGCCCATTCATATGCCGGCGTTAATGAAGGGAGATTGAATTCCAGGTGCCTTTCAGTAGCCCTACACCAAAGTGTATCCCTCCTAACTTGAACATCCTTTTTATTAGGATATTGAATTCACAGAAGGGAAAAGAGTGTGGATTTGCTGGCAGGGGATGTTATGGCTCCCTTTGATTAAGGATGTACTTCTGATGGGATCACAGAAAAGGACCTTCTCAGTAGAGGTTCCTTCTCTACGAAGCATTGTTCCTTCTGAGGTATGGTGGTATCCCCCCACTGTTGCTTTTCCAAAAGACTCTAAAACCCTCTTTTTCTCAGCAGATCTGGGGACCACGAATGGGGATAGGGCTCCAGCAGAGGTGGTATTCAGCAGGTTCTGACTGGTTCTGGAGAACTGTTAGTGGAAAAATTGAGTAGTTTGGAGAACCAGCAAATCCCACCTCTAACTGCCCCGCCCCACTAATCTGCTTTCCAGCTCCGTTCTCCTGTGCAGGGCAACAAAAGAAGCTGGGACTCAGGAGGCAGAGAATAGATGGGGGCGGGGCGGAGACAGGATTTTGCAGTAACCTTCCCCCAGGAGTGGGGAGGGGATGGAGATTTTGTTGTATCCTTCCCCAGCCATGGCCACCAAGCAATACTACGCCCACCAAGCCATGCCCACAGAAACAAAAGTAAAAATGGTTGAATCTCAAAAATTGTTGAGCTCCAGTAACTCCAGTGATTTGATTGTGTTGCTGTTGCCCTGTTTTGGGATGGCGATTTAATGGGTTTTTAATCCTGTGATTTTTAACATTCCAAGCTGCCTGAAGTTACCGACATGTAAGTTGAGCCACCATATAAATTGGTTTAAAGATTTAATTAATTAAAGCTGTCCGCCTACAATCAACTAGAGTTAACATCCATTTAACTGAAAGCTACATTCATGGGGAATTCAGAAATTTAATCAAGTGGGTTTAAAACTAATTGAAATAACAGCAACAGCGGGCCGTTGCTGACCATTCCTAATGTTTCTGGGTATGTGTAATGGTTAAGAAGATTGTTAAGGCCTCCAGTTGTTAACAAGAAGTTGCAACAGGAGCAAGATCCTAGAAGCATCAGAAATCCCCCAAATTGCTTGTTTCCATAGTAAAAAAATCCATGTTATCTTAGATGCTTCTTTCGTGCCTCAAACTCAGAGAGAATTAATACAAAGAAATTAAGATCTCTTTGCCACAAACATGCTTTTTAAAATTATTTTCTGCTATCCAAAACAGCATACTTTTGATACTTGATCCAGATGGGACAAGGCACTATGGAAGTTTGCAAAGTTTCCACCAGATAAGCAAATGGGCTAGGCTTGTAGGGGTGTGTCCAATCTTGACAACCTTAAGACCCGTGGACTTCAGTCAAAGTTTTATTTTGAGTTGAAATAAAAGTTGAGATGAAGCCCACAGGTCTTAAAGTTGCCACGGTTAGATGCCCCTGAGTTAAGGAAATGTCCCCACACTTTTAAACTTGTAAAATGGCAGCGCCCTCTTCAGCTAATTCCAAATCAAATGAAAAGGAAGAAACAACTGAGCTTCAATGAACATGAGTTCCAACCCTTTGCAGAAGCATAAACCTTGCAACATCAGGATTTGTGGATCCATCATCATCATCTTCTTTTAATCACCCCATAATCCCTTGCAGGGATGGAACTGAATGGAGCTGAGTGTTTTCTGGCCGGATGCCCTTCCTATCACCCAATGTGGAGTTTGCAGCTCCAGTGGCCTAGAGGTGGAGTTCTCACCTCACAATCAGGAGGCTGTGAGTTCGATCCTAGGAAGAGCCTAATATTTGGAATAGACTCTCAAGCTCAAGCAGGGGATTGGACCAGATGACCTTGGTTATTCTACAATTATCAGACATATTCCATCGTGCCCAGAGAGAGAAATATCTGCTTCTACCTAGGATCGAACTCACAGCCTGCTGATTATGAGGCGAGAGCTCCACCTCTAGGCCACCATCCCACTCAGGATTTGCACATCCGTGGAAGCCCAAAATTGTATTCAGCTAGATGTGATCGTAGCATCAAAGGAGCAGGAGACAGGTCCCCGATACTCTAACAAACTTCTTCCTGGCTTTCCTACAAGATAACAGCTTAAGTAGCTCAATACTTAGAGTTGCATAAATCAAGGTCCCAGGTTTAATTCCTACCATCTTCAATGAGAGGCAAGAGGTTTGGAAGAACCTTGGCAGGTGAATTTTGAGAACTCTCACCTAGCAGCAGAACTAATATTAGAGTGATAATCGGACTCTCTAAAGGGGGTTTATAAGAAAAATTGCAGTCTATTGCAGGGACCATTTGTGCTTAAGTTTTACATGCAGAAACAGTGTTGAACAGTGAAGGAACCACAGGGCAGAAGAAAAACATCCTGCAGAAAACACAATTTCATATTACAGTCCTTTTGGCATTTCCAAGAAGGCTCCACACCCATTTGCACTACTCAGGTGACCCTGAGGACACAGACAAACCTCCAAGTGGCCTCAACAGCTCTCTTAAAAGATGCAAATGACCAGCTGTCTGCAAGGAGAATAAATCCTTCCCTTTCCCAACATCCAGTTAGAGCTGAAGAAGCTTCTTGAATGAGAAGCGAAACATCTTCAAAGAAAAAACAAAGAAAGTCCAGTTGCCTCTTGAAAAAGCATCTTTGGGACAAACACAACCTGGATGAACTAAGAATCTCCATAAACATTTTATAAGGAAGTATGTGTAAAATATTCCCCCACAAAATATATTTGTGGATTTAGGGAATTTAAACATGTATTAAAATAGGTGTAGCCTTCCTTGGATGTGATTTTTACAGACTTCAAGCAAGCTGCTGTCAATTTAAGACTTAAATATAAATGTCTCAAGATTTTACCAAGTCCTTAAGTTGTCACATTAGTGGCTTACAAAATGTGAACTGTGAAAAGGAATGAGTGGGTTTTTTTTTCCTCTTCAAAGTATATTAATATAGTGTATGAGCGATGCCAAAGGTAATGAAGTTGGGAAAGCTGTGTTTGTATATATATATAGAAGCCTGAGGATGGCAGATGAGATTCTGCTGAAACGTTGCTACAACTTTAACAGAACTACAATGACGTGGGATAATACCCGAAGGAAGCTAAACAGCATATATATATATATATATGTGTGTGTGTGTGTGTGTGTGTGTGTGTGTGTGTGTGTGTGTGTGTTTGTACACACACACAGACACACACATACACACACATAAAAAAGTATATTTCAGTTATTATTGAGCCCCATCTGGTGGCAATATGCAAGAATAACCAATATTTATGGCACCGGAACATTAAATTATATAGATTTCACAATCGTTATTGTTTGGAATTGAATTTTCTTCAACATTTCTTTTGTGGGCCTCCGCTTCCTCGGCCTATATTTCTAGTGTCTTAGAAACATTTTTATTGCAGCAAAAGAAACAGGTTTAATCGTCTTACATATAAATAAGAAACTAAGAGTGGATCTTTATGGTTAATAAACAACCTTCCACACAAAAGAAGATAACAAAAAGACTTTGAAAAGTCTGGATCACCCCAAAATGCTGACATCCATCGAGCAAGTTTGAAAGCACGTTCTCTTCTCTTGCCTTTACATTCCAGAGAGCTCAGGAGAGCTATCTAAGATGTCACAAAGATGCTTTTTTAAGAGGCAATGGACATTCTGGATTTTCTTTGAAGATGTTTCACTTCTGATCCAACAAGCTTCTTCAGCTCTGAAGAATCTTTGAAGCATAAGCGCACCAACGTGCCTACGTCCCTGTCCTATTGTTTCTTTTATTTTTCTTATATGTATCCATGTATTCATAACTATGTTTTTACTTATACCGATAATCTTGTAAGCAATTGACAAACCAAATAAAATAAAATAATTAAATAAATAAAAAAAAACTCTACTTATAAAGTCATTTGTCTTCAGAAGTTGACTAGATTGGAAAACAAAATGTTGGTGGGAGGATTGTGCTTGGAGGATGGCCTATCAAGGTCACATCCTTTGGAAAAGGCATTTTCTGATATGGTCAATCATATTCCATCAGCACCTTCATGCTCACCCTCATGATTGTGTTTTCATTTGTCTTCATTCCCTGGAAATATATCCAGCAATTTATCCTTTGAAAGGAAAAGTGTCCTGATGCTCTCCAGATGCATCTTAATTGCAATTCGTAAAATTCCAAGAGAAAAAGACTTGACTATATGGGGTAAAAAATTCTGAGAATTGTGGTCCCAAACTATTTGAAGCACAATAGGTTGTAGATTCTCAGTTTTCTAGAATGTGAATGACCAATTGGCAACAACCTTAATGAAAAGAAATGCCCTGATGTCTAGTGTGTTGAAGGAAACCTGAGAAATCACCAAAATGTCAATTTTTTGGCTTAACATGATGTATTTCAGAGATTTTAGCCCTCTTGGTATCCTCTCCAAGGGTGGGCTTCAAAAATTTTAGCAACGGGTTCTCTGCCCGGTTGATGGCTGGGCGTGGTCATGGTGGGTGTGGCCTAGTTGGTCTCCTACACCACGGGGGGTGTGTGTGTGTTTGCCCTCCTTGGGCTCTGGAGGCTTTCCTCAAGCCTCTGGGTGGGCGAAAACAACTTTCCCAGGCTCCGGAGGCTCTTTGGAAAGCAGAAACAGGCCATTTCTGGCCTTCCTGAACTTCTGGGAGGCCCAATTTTTGCCCTCCCTGAGTGCCCTACACTTACCTTCATCCAAAATAGGTGGTGTGAGGACTCCAGGGAGGGGTGGGATGGGGTGGGCGGTGTCAACCAACAGTCTCCCCTCCCCATCCCTGTTTTCTTTTTCTTTTCCCTCTCTCCTCTCCTTGCCTCACTTCTCCTGGCTTCGAGAGGACAAAAACTAATATCAGGAAACAATTTCAGTTGCTTACAATTTTACTGACAATAAGTGTTGGCTTTGTTTCTGTTTTTTTTTTTTTTAAACCATTGCATCATTCATCCTTTCTCAAAAATTCTGTAGTTCTTGGTTTTTCATTTCGATCGAGAAATTGGTTTGTTCGTTTCCAGGTAGATGCAGGCCGAAAAGTCTCATTTTCCAAGCAACACAAAATCTAAAAGCAACCAAATTCGGAGCAGAAATACAATCTACTGAGCTCGCTGGGTGTTTGGTGAGAGTACGGAGCTGACATCAATTTCAGATTCTTTCATGTGGGGGTGCAAATCTATGTAAATTCCAGATTCCTTACACAGCTCCAATAGTGTCTCAATATTGCTCTGAGACAAACGAAGATACCTGTGCAAAGAAAATGAAAAGGAGATGTGTGTAATGCACGATCACGGTTATTTAATTTCTTGAACTTAATCATAAGTTAATCATAAGTTTTTTCCCAAATGCCATCACTCTGCAAAACAAATAATTCCCTCAACACTGTTCAACTATTTGCAAAGTCTGCACTACTATTACTGTTAACCTTCTCATCACTCCTTATCACCCATCCCCTACCCCTTGTGACTATATAACTATAACTTTGTCGCTTGTATCTTTTTGATTTATATTGACTGTTTTCTAGTATGATTTTATTGCTTATTGTACTTATGACTATAATTAAGTGTTGTACCTGATGATTCTTGACTCTTGACAAATGTATTTTTTTTCTTTTATGGATACTGAGAGCATTTGCACCAAGACAAATTCTTTGTGTGTCTAATCACACTTGGCCAATAAAAAATTCCATCTATCTATAACAAAGTATCAACTACAGAGACCTAATATGGAGAGATACAGAACTGAAGATACCACAGAAAATAGAGGTCCAGGATGTACATGCCAA
Source organism: Laticauda colubrina (assembly GCA_015471245.1). Taxonomy (NCBI): domain Eukaryota; kingdom Metazoa; phylum Chordata; class Lepidosauria; order Squamata; family Elapidae; genus Laticauda; species Laticauda colubrina. The sequence continues at coordinate 6,514,311 of BLBF01000045.1, forward strand.
TAGCTTTCTACATTTGGTTGACTACAGAAGGACTGCAACCCCAAATTTGCTGAAACATAGAATAAAATGGAAAAAACAGAGTCCTGCAAATAGCCCCATGGGGAAAATTGAATGCTCAGGGACCATGAAGTACTGAGGTTTTGCTGAGACGGAGACAAGGTAGACCACAAAAATGAGAATGGGGAAATGAAACTATGACAAAGTTTGCTAACCTGCAGCTCAAAATTTCTTCAGGTTTAATCTCAGGCAACGACTGTGGAATTTTGAAGTTCTCGTCTTCTCTGTCTTTGTCCAACATGTTTCTGAGCTTCTTCTGCAAGGTATTGAACCCAGTGCTAGGATTCTGAAAGAAGAGAGATGAAATAGAGAGCTTCCCTTTTTTGGTAAGCAGGCGTTGCAAGGAAGGGAACAAGGCCACTGCCTCTTGGAGAGAGATGGTGTTTTCTAAATCGGATGGCTTCCTGCTGCTGGTCTTGCGAATCTCCTTGTTGGGCGAGGCTGAGCCGGGGATGCTGTTTCGTGGAGCGTTTGCATTTCGGGCTGAAAGGGTCTGAGTAGGCAAATCCATTCCACTGAAAGGTGTGGGATTGTTGGTATGTTTCCGGTCTGTGGGAAAAAGAAATATCAAGAACGTTACACTTGGGAAAAGAGCTATTCACCAGGAATTCACCTTTCTTAGAGAAGAAGGATCATCCTCCAACTTCTATGACCGTGACTGATAGTGTTGGTAGAGCACCTGGGGTGTTCACATTGCAGCCCTGGTCAAAAGGGCCCAGAAGAGATTATAGTGCCTGAGACTTCTCAGAAAACAACTGAATGAAAAACTGCTGGTGACCTTCTCCCAATGCACCATAGAGAGTATCTTAACTTACCGCACCTGGGTATGGTTTGCCAGTTGCACAGGGGCAGATAGGACAGCACTCCAGAGGGTTAAGGTCATTGCCCAGAGGATCTTTGGTTGCCCTCTCCCCTCTTTGGAAGAGCTTTATAGCTCCCGCTGCCTTAAGAAAGTATAAAACACCCTCAAAGATCCATCTCATCCTGGGCACCCAACTATTACCATCTGGTAGATGGTACCAAATAATAAAAACAAGGACTAATAGGCTGAAAAACAGCTTTTATCCAAGGGCGATAGCCCTGTTGAATTCTACTAGATAGTGCAGTGTTGATGCAGTGTTGGGGATTTTCAATTCAATGTGTGGAGTGTGAAGGATATGTATTTGTGTTTATTTTCATGGTCAAGATATGCACTGAAGATGGTGTTTGATTTCATTGTACGAGGTGCAATGTCAATTAACATTGACAAGGAGTCAAGGAGTTGTGTCTGGCAACATTTGCAAGGTATCAAGTATACCTCACCTGGGAATTGCTCTACAGTATAGGGGTTTGTACAGTAGAGTTTTCAAGAGCTGCTTTTCTTCATTATGGAGAACTTTACTAGGATGTATGCAGCAGTGGGATCCTATCTGTTCCACTTCCATTTTGGTGATTGCGCATGTGTGCAGCTTTCTACACACCAGCTGAGGCCTGCAGCACCAAACAGCTGTGAGGATAAAGAAAAGTGCAGGGGCATGTGGGAGAGCCAATCCTGTGATTTTCTCTTCTTTCTTTTCTCAGCTGATGTGGAAGGCTTTTTTTCCTCCTCTCAGCTAATCCTCAGAGGTTTTCTTTACTACTGGTTTGGATGAACTGGGCCGAACTGGTAGCATACCACCACTGGATGTATGGTAGTAGGGTACTGTACTACCATACAGTATTTTATCTGAGTTACATCCTTGAATTTCTGGTTGTGAGCCTTCTAGCTGGGAAAAATCTGGCCATTTCCTACCATAGATGCGTCTTTTGGTTGGTAGTCGTAGAAAGCTCACAAAATTAGACAGATGATCCCCAAACTGGCTCCAAGGGATGTCCACCGAGTGTTTCCCAGAAATGGGATGGATGTCTGTTATAGTTTGATCTTGACTGGACCCAGGATAATTGGAAGTCTTGAAAAGAGGGAAGGAATATGTTGCTGTTACTGATGTCCAAGGTTCATCTCTCTCTATTAGACTTGTAGCCCACCCCCAAAAGATGCTTGCTTTGTATGCACACCTTATTATTATTTTTATTACTTGATACATTGATAGATCCCTTCCTCTTCTGAAACATCTTGGGGAATTTACGATAAAAATAGTAAGAACGTACATAATAAAAACAATACTCAAAACCCAGGTTCATCTCGACAATTGACAATTGTCAATGAGACAATCCTAGACCAGGCCAAGTCCCAAAATGCCAGGGAATTTCTAGAAGCCTGGCACTCTGACAAATCAGTTGTCAATAGACACATAGACATTAACAAAATCTATAGACTATGCAAAAGAGACAATCAATCAGCCCAAAAGAGAACAAAAAGATTCCAGTATCTCTCTACCAGTAATCAGAGCCCAGACAGACTAACATAGATTAACTCCAAGGTTAACTTCAGATCAATAAACAAGTAAGCAGTACCCCAAATGAGAAACTGATGGCCAAAGAGCCATCAGTAAACAGCCCAACCAAAGAAATCCCAAGACTGCCCCCATTCACAACAGACAGGCAAGACACCAGAATATAAACCAACAGCAAACAGCATTCCTTACTAGCACTGAGGATGTTACCTAGTTGGGTAATGAAATGTCGGCAAGAAAACAAGCAAGCTCAGAGAGCACTAAGGACAACCCTCCCAGGTTCAGCTTTCCATTACTATGAAAACCAATACAACATTATGCATTAAAAGTTGGGGATAGAGAGAGAGAAAAAATCTTCCAATGTTCAACCAGAAAGACCTGCGTGAAGAGTTATGGTTAATATAGATCACTGCAAAAATAAATCACGTAATATATTTTATTATCTGGCCCCAGTTCTTTTTTTTAAATGGATTGTTTGTCTTATCCTGAAAAGCAATTCACCAAGCAAGCCCAACTGATGACATTCCTGTTCTCCTAAATTGCTGATTAAAATAAAGGACATCATTTCCTGAGAATGACCATGATGGGACTTGTAGTTCAACACGTCTACAAAGCATGGGTCTCCAACCTTGGTAATTTTAAGGCTTGTGGACTTCAACTCCCAGAATTCCTCCTCCAGTCATGTTAGCTCAGTAATTCTGGGAATTGAAGTCCACAAGTCTTACAGTTGCCAAGGTTGGAGACCTCTGCTACAAAGCACTTGGTTGGAGAAGATTCTTCTAGGGCAGGGCTCTCCAAACTTGGCAACTTTAAGACTTGTGGACTTCAACTCCCAGAATTCCTCAGCCAGTCTAGGAATTCTGGGAGTTGAAGTCCACAAGCCTTAAAATTGCTAAGTTTGGAAGCCACTGTTCGAGGGGTTTTTGGTTGACTCTTTCAGGAAGCAGATCCCTGGCCCAGATAGTACTTGTGGTTATGACTGAACCAGGCAATTTGCAGATGTTGGCAGAAAGTTTAAGAGATCTGTAATTCTTATTACAATGCATTTGCAGTGGTGTCCTCATGGCCTATCTCCACCTGCATTCCAATGGAGACATGATTTTCCTTTTCATGGGCAGCTGGGCATTCAACCTACTTCTTTTTTAAGAAAGAAGCACTTCTTTCTCTCTCTTAAAAAAAAAAAAAGAAGCCCATTCATGAGGGAAAATGAGAGACAGATGGCAAGCACAGACAAATGTTCCCCAAGAGATGATAATCTGCTACTTAAGGAAAATACGATCTAAGGGACTTAAGGAACAGTCGTGATCTCTCTCTCTCCCTTCTTAAAAAAAAATTGAAAGGAAGAATTTTGGGAATGGGTGGGCAATAATTATTTCCAAAAGGAAAAGAATGTTTGGGCAAAAGGTGAAGAACCGAATGGAAAAGGCTGGTTTTAACTGATGCATTTTTTTAACACCATGCTACATTTTAATGCAAACCAAAACAGGAGGATGCTGACAGATGAAAAGCACAGAGGCATGTCAAAGGTGAGCACATCTTTTGTCCCCCCTTTAATTTTAAGGTTCCATTTATCTGGGGGATTATAGGTTTTTTTTAATATCACATTTCTACAGCCTAGGCTAGGAGAGGCAAACATACGATTATACATATCCCAACTTTTAGAAAGGGAGAAGAAGCAAAGAGAATGTGAACTGAGGCTTGAAGAAGAAGAGTTTTTTGGAAGAAGAAGAGTTTTTTGGAAGCTACCTGCCCTCTGGGGCGGTGGTGGTAAAGACATATTCCAGCTTGGAGTCTGTTCAAGGAAGGAAACATTTGTGGTCAAACTCCAGTTCCATATCTGCCATTTCTCAAGGGAACATGGACAGTCTGGTGAGATTCTTGTAATATAGGCAATCAGCAATAAAGTACTTGGATCTATTCACTGAGTGCTTTTGGTTGTTCACACATGACACATGAGGATTTATTTCCCACTATATACATTGAATATGAAGAAGGGAGAGTTGTGTTACCCCAGTGAAAATTCTGCATTGCTCCCATTCAGCAAGCGACCATCTGACATTGTCCCAAAGGTTCTTTTTCAAAGGAAACTTGACTTTGTTTTTCCTTGAAGACATTTGCTTCTCTTCCAAGGAGTTTCTTCAGTTCTTGGATGAGAAGTGAAGCATCTTCAAGGAAAAATAAAGTCCAGTTGTCTTTGAAAAAGAACCTTCGGAACAACCATGACCTGGATGATTGAGAATCTCCATAGACATCTGACATTGTATCTCTCACACTTTCAAGGGGCCATGGTACCAAACACTCCTTGGCAGGTTTCTTCTCTCTTATTGGTGTTATTTCCAAGGTGTATCAGTACCTTATAATACACTGCTTTATAGGCTGAGGTGGGGGAGAGGGATGCTTGATTCCTAAGCCACCTTTTCACTTTTCTTTCCTCTTGCAGCAAGAGGCTTTCATTCATCATCTTCATGGAATCCAGTGATCGTCTAATCTTCTTCAGCTGAAGGGTCAGGATGGAAAGTTGGTTAATCTGGGTTTCCACTCACTTCACAACATAAATAAACTCCCAGAAATATTCATAAAGGACAACCAAGATGTGAAGAACGGAATCTTTTTATCAGGAAATTTCCTCTTCCAACTTTAGTATGCAAAAAAGTTGCAAAGTGTGCAGAAAGTTTGGAAAAACAATGAAATATCTATCGTGAAAGACTGAAAGACTGAAAGACTGAATAATAAATTTCACTGAACTTGTAGAAGTGCTAAAGCTGACAGGTTTGATTGGAGGGGAAAAAAAGACAAAGATTTTTGTTTCAAAAGATCCAAAGCTTTATGTGGACTTTTTGTTGAAAGAAAAAAAAATTGAATTGATGAGGTTTCAGGGATTACAAGGGAATGAAGAAGATGGGAAAAAGAATAAGAGAATTACTCAATAGATAGAAGAGCGGAAGGCTTAATTGTATCATTTTTTCAATTTCCTTCCTTTTTCTACCTTTTGTTTGTTTTATATACTTTTACTAGATAGATAGATAGATAGATAGATAGATAGATAGATAGATAGATAG
>BLBF01000045.1:6533209-6545822 GCA_015471245.1 Laticauda colubrina
GAGAGAGAGAGAGAGAGAGAGAGAGAGAGAGAGAGAGAGAGAGAGAGAGAGAGAGAGAGAGACAGAAGTGAAGCTTGGGCCATCTATGAGCCCTCAGATGGAGAGACAACAGCCCTCATGTCTGGAAGTGGCTGATGAGGAAGAGGAGAAACAGGTGGGTCCAGTGCCTGATGCGAGGAGAGGAGAGCACTGGAAATCTATGGGCCAATCCTTGGAATGGAAGAGCCATTACTGCTCCCGAAGCTCCACCCTAGCTCTGGGGATAAAAGGCAGGGGGCAGAGATGAATAGATATGGCAGACAACTATGCATCTTCTGGATGAATGGAGTTGTTAGCCTCCAGTGAGAGAGAAACTTTTTGCCCCGGCTGCCAGAACTCTTAATTAAAGGAATCTTTGAGTTCACTTCAAAGGTTTTGTCATGTTTGGGGAGTTTGGTCAGAACAGTCGCATTCATGCTATCTTGGATGAAATCAAAACTCAAAGTCCAAGCTGTGTTACTCATTTAATAACTGCAAACGTGGCCAGAAAAGTCGTAAAATGCGGCAAAACTCCCTGAATGCTTTTCACAGTGAGCAACATACATTTTGGGCTCAACGGCGGTCGTATGTTGAGGACGATACCTGTACTTGAATACATTCCTTTCTGAGGCACTCTCCAATTCTCCGATTGTTAGAGGATTGAAAGACTTATCTCTGAGATCCTGAAATTGCTTTTTGTCAGAAAAGACAATATTGAGTTAGGTGGACAATGACTTCATCTGAAATAAGGTTGGTCCCTCGAGTCCCCCAAGAGTAATTCAAAGCCTTTGGTTTTTTTCTTTCTTTCATTGAGATGCTTCATAATGTTCAGTCCTGACACATCAAAGGAATTGGCCAAAGATGTTTGCGTTTTGCATGCACCTGCCCATCTCTAATACTTGGAGTCCCAAAGCAATCAGAACTATAATTCCCATCATTTGCAACTCAGCCTGGCGTTGTCTGGCTACGGAGAACTAATTCCTTACTTTAGAAAGTAGAAGCTTTAAAGGTAGGTCATTAGACAGGAATAAGTAGTCATCGGCAGCCCTGGGGCTCAGCTGCATCAAGCTGTGGCAGAAGAGTCCATAGGAGAAGGAGGAGCGGAAAAAAAAAATCCTTCCCTGTGGAGACTAGCATCAAATTAGGTTTTTTTTTTTTTTTTTTTGCAAACTGGAGCATCAGCTGCTTTTAATGAGATGATCACTATGCATAACCCTACTCTCCCTGGTTGACAGTGCAGGTGCTTAAGGCTTTAGTTAAGAGTTCCCAGATAAAACTGTGGGTTTTTAAAAACCTAAAATCCTGGGTGACTGCTCTATGGAATGGCAGAATCCTCAATCTGCTGCAGATCTTCTGATAGTCCAATTTTAAGGTTCAAAGCAATGCTTGCAGATGTCTCACCCTGGTTGGGCTGAACATCTCTGTGTTTTTGATTTTATTTCTAAATTGGTTATCGCAAAAGTGTGTCAACCCTGAAGCTGATCTAACTGAAGCCATCTTGGCGCTTCGGTGTTGCCACAATGGAACTGAGGGATAGGGAGAGGGGACGAAAGAAAGCTGAGGCTGTATAGTCAAAGCAAAATACTTTCTCTTGGGAACCAAGGACATTCTCACACCTGGCTGGAGAAAGGAGCAGGGATGTCACCAAGCAACCAGAAAGTGTCTTGATTGGACCATGCAATTGATTGTTTGGGGTTGAGAGAAAACTTTTAATTAAGTGAAAAGCATGGAACCTTCGGTTTTTACCAGCTCTGTGCCAATATGACATGTTTAATAAAAAAAATTTTTGAGGTATTTGCCTTCCTCAGAGATTTGCTTACTATGGATATATTACTTGGAACCCTGACAAAGTGTTTTTCAAAAGGCAAACTGGACTTTGTTTATCCTTGAAGACATTTCACTTCTCGTCCAAAAAGCTTCTCCAGTTCCAACTGAATGGTGGAGGATGGAAGGATTTATATTCCTTGCAGTCATCTGGTCGTTGATACTCTTTCTGAGAATCATTGAGACCACCTGGAGGTTTATCTGTGCCTTTCCTAAGAGGTCTGTAGGGGACGTGCATAAGCGCACCAATGTGCCTACCATCCCTGTCCTATTGTTTCTTTTTTTTTTCCTTATATGTACCCATTTCATGTATTCATAACTATGTTTATTCTTATACCTATTATCTTGTAAGTTATTGACAAATCAAATTAAAATAAGTAAATAAAAACCTGAACAGTGCAAATGGGTGTGGAACCATTTTGGAACTGCTGAAAGGACTGTGTTGTGAACAGGGGATACATTAAGATTGGACGTATCCCCTGAATGTATCAACAGAGGGGGAAGGATATAAAACCACCTCTTGTTTGCAATACAGTCCTTTCAGCAGCTCCAAGAAGGTTCCACACCCATTTTCACCATTCAGGCAACCCTGAGGGAACAGATAAACCTCCAAGTGGCCTCAATGATCATGTTCCAAGAAAAAAAAAAATGGGTTTGCTAAGAATTGCACACCTGTAATGAGTTTACTAGGATACTTAAAACTTTCTGTTCTTTCACTTGAAGTTGTAATTTAGTCAATCAGTTATTTTAAAAAGAGGTTTCTTGACTTTTGTTGTGGTTGTCCTCCTTTGATCTCCAGAAGGGGCCTTTCTATTTCCTTACAAACTGGAATAGTGAAATTCGAGAGCATTATTGCATTAAGCAATCTTTCCCTACCTTTCTCTTGAGTGAAGTGTTACTCATTGAACAAGCTATTACCTGGAAATGATGATTAATCTTCTTTGTAACATTTGCTTCATGGTACATAATTCACATTCCAAAAACTATTTTGGACCACTGAAAAGACTGAAAAGAAAATGAAAAAAAAAAAAAAACTCTTCTCATTATTTATCAACCTAAATGTAACAATTGACAGTGGAACACGTTAGAGGTTGTCGTTTAGTCAAATTGTACGTTCCTCCTTTGCTTCCTACACTGCAGAAGAGATCTTGAGTGCTTTTTCAGCAAGTAACTAAGAAGCCTCATGCCAATAGGAAGATATAGAGCAGAAAACAGTGGCACACTGTTCATATCTATCTGCCATGATTACCTCTCACCACAAAGCCAACTTAAAAACACTATCAAGAGAAGAAGGAGTAAAATTTTCAAATGTTTGTAGAACGAGGTTACAAAAACCCTTCTTCTTCTTCTTCTTCTTTTTTTTTAAGAAGAAGAGTACTTTTGAGAAATTGCAACAAAATTTCTGCAAGATGTTAAAATGAATTATCCCACTGGCCAAAGATCAAGAGCTATCTTTTCTAGATTACTGAATCCAACAATAACTTATTTCTCAACTCACATAAGCAGACCATTATGACAATCATTGTACTTGGTGATGTATCTCTCTTTCCATCTGACAGTTGGATTGCTCGGGATATGTGCATATTTTTATTTTTTTTTGGCTTTTAATGACCTGTAATCCTTTACGTTAGGGTGGAGTTGGGGTAACTGAATGGGGCTGAGTGTTTACTGGCTGGATGCCCTTCCTGTTGCCAATGCAGAGTTCACAGCAGATAATTATTCATTGTGCCCAGAGAGAGAAATATCTGCCACTACCTAGGATTGAACTCACAGCCTCCTGATTGTGAGGTGAGAGCTTCACCTCTAGGTCACTACACCATTCAATTCAATCACCACTCAGTTCAAATGGTCAAAATGATTAGAGAAGCCTATCTCAGCAAGGGTATTTATTCTGGAGTTTGGTTTGGTTTGTGAGAGGTGGTTGTTTGCTTTTTACTAGGATGAGGTGCCTCTCCACTTGGCTTTTGCTGGACATTGTCAAGCTCAAAAAAAAAAAAAAAAAAAAACCAACCAAGAAAGTTAATCAGAGTTAACTTCTAATCAATTTCTTTTATTGTTCTTCACCTATAGATAGAAATCTTGCCAAATTAAAGCAATGACTTACATCATTGAAGAGATACTCTGAGAACTTCCAGAGAGGTGTTGACTTGACCTTCTTCCTCCCAAGCAAGCTATCTAAAGTTCACTGTCTTTTGGTCATCTGGGATGTAGCCTGTTCCTCACTCCTGGGCATCCAGACTACATTCCACCACAGATATGATGGAAAGTGCATTTAAAAGGCTGCAGTTACAACTATATCATTCTGTGATATAGCTGGTGATGCCAGTCCAGAAACATGGACAATTAAACAAAAGGTGAGATGTTGTTCCTCATCCATTGCTCAGAGAGCTGGTTAAGAGGACCTCCTGCTGCTCAGCTTCTCCTACTTGTTTCCTGTTCAGGAACTTGTTAATGCCTAATTTATGTTAGGGATAACATTGTTTACCCTAACTGGTTTAGGTGAAATAATAACTATGAATCATAGTTGTGTATGTTAAAGTGTCTGCAGCTTTAACTGTGGGATAGCAATTAAAGGAGTGGTTATGAAAACACTTTAAAAGTAGCAAGACTACAGCTTGCTCACTCTGGCTTTGATGATCCCTGATTACTGCTTGGAATCAAGACTGCATTGCTCGAACGGGAGAGACAACAAAGGACTGATTTGTAAGTGAACTGACATAGGATATTCTACATGGACTTTGCTAACTGAATATCCCTGAATGGACTGACTACTTGATACATGACTATTGGACTGTTATTTGACTATGCCATAAACTTATACTGGAATAAAATATATTCTTGATAGCACAAGCGTATCTGTTATTTTTACTGTATGTTAATAAACATACAAGCTTAGCTCACTCATTTATCTGTGTGCCTATCTGACTAACGCTGCACATTCTGTTTAGCTTGTCTACCTAACCCTGGTTGGGGAACCCAGGCTTAACAATTTAGATAACACCCCTAAATTGAGTTGTTCACACCAAAGTTTTGAGCTGGATCTGATTATTTCAAACTGATATGGACTCTTAAAATCCATGGATGTGTGAAGGGCATCCTTATAGATCCATGTTCACTTGAATCCCCTCCGATGCCTTTAGTTTAAACAGATTAGATCAATCCTTGATTCCTCCCATTGAATCGATTCCAACATTTGAATTGACTAGAACTTCACTGAATAGATCCAGATATCTGGATATTTACACATGCTGAAGAATTTGTCTTTATTTTTTTAAATATTTTATTGATATTCCAAAGTTTAAAAACATAAAATAAAACTATATACATTACCAACATCAAGACATCTTTTACATTTCCTTACATTTTTCAATATGTGATTATTTATTCCATTACCATTCCATCTTACTCTTGTTACAAATCAATATATTTCATCTTACACTTTAATCTTTTCTATAACATATATACATATTTGTATACTTCCTCATTCTTTTCCTAATTGCCATTTTATTTTCTTTTTATTTCTAAACCACTCATACCAGGCATCTATAAATAAAGAATTGGTCTTTAACAAGATACAAAACAAACACCAGGACTTCTGTTCATGGAAGTCACCATTGTTTGGAGTGCTTGTTGAAGTCCCTATCTTTGTTGACAATTTCTGTTTTAAAAGCACAACTGATGTAGGCAGAATGGTAGCATAGTCACAGAAGGACATGTGGGCAACACTGCATTTTCGGTCGATTCACACTGTGTGTGTGATGTGCTGTGAACATCTGTTGACCTGAAATATTTCTCAGTGTTTTTCAGTAACTACAAACTAAAACATGCCATTTTTTTTTATATCACTACATTTCTCAATTTGTATCCCTTTTTCTCCTGCTGAACTGATTTGTTTCAATAATTCTCTCACTTAGATAATTTTTTTCTCTCTCTCTCCTGGGAGCAAACAGGAATTGAAAACAGTAAAAGCAGCAGAGAACTATACTGAGTTTTCTCACCAACTACAGTCGGTCTTTCAGATCTGAGAGCCATTTCTCTCTTTTTGTTCTACATTTGCATGGTCTCATAATTAGACTGAGGACCAGTACAGAGAAGCAAAAGCCTCTATGAATCCATGGTTCATTTTTGCTATTAAAATAAGATCAACCCAAAAGCAATGCCTCTTTGGTTCATTTTCTTTTCCAGAAAGAGTTTGTCTTTTCCTGGAGTAGGGTGAACATCTGTCGCCTAATTTGATATTCCCACATTATCCATGAGTGGCCTCTGTAGTGTGTGTATCAAAACTGGCAAGATGGCGTTTGTGACAATGCAGTTAAAACTTCACCACTTTTATATGTGACACACACATGTTCAAAGGGTCAGGTCTTCCATTACAATGCTGCAACTGCCACCTTTTCTGTTTCAACCTCTCCTTGCAGACAAACGGCACCTCCCATTGCAGAGTTTTGTGTTAGTTGGAAAGAGGAGTCCATGGAGTCAGAAAACAGACAAGGCATTTTCTCTCCAGCTGGTCTGGCTGGTCTTGTCGATTACGGTGACCAGTTTGCACAGAAGCTGTGCATCCCATTTCCACTTGACGCACACATTAAATCTAGGATGATGGCTTTCCCTGGCTCTTTCTGATTCTGTTGACTGCACTGTCAATGGGCTGTGAAGTCTTCCTTGCAAAGAATGCTAATGGTCATTTTCATCTCTGTAGCAAGTTCCTGCAGATGACTACAAAACATGGAGAAATATAATTAGAGAGAGAGAGAGAGAGAGAGAGAGAGAGAGAGAGAGAGAGAGAGAGAGAGAGAGAGGGAGGGAGAGGAGGGGGCACTGATGATGTCCCTTTTGCATTAAGCTGGACCCATCTGTTTGCCTTTGGAATCGAGTTGCTGTTCCTGTTCTCCTTTTGTATCAAAGGTGCTACCATCCATGATTCCTTGGGAAGTGCAATTATGATGCTATCCTCAGGTCAAGCTTGGTTCTTAATCACTACTTTGGGGTAGTTGTCTTAACAACATTGTGGAATAGTTGCCTTAGGTCAGGGGTGTCAAACTCGATTTCATTGAGGGCCACATCAGGGTTGTATTTGACCTCAGGGGGCTGGGATATTCATGGCCAGCTTGATGTCACTTGTGTCAGGGGGAGCCTGTGATGGTCCAAGTGCTCTGCCAGCAAAAATGGGCTCCCGACTCCATTTTGGCTGTGATGGCCTCCTACAACCCTTTGCCAAAAGAAATGGAGCTTGGGAGGGCCGGTTCCTCACTGTTTCCAGGGCAGCCCTGTTGAACAGATCTAAGCACCCTGTGGGTTGGATCTGGTCCACAGGCCTTGAGTTTGATGCCCCAACTATTGTTTATGAGTTTCTTGAGTTCAAATGGTTGGTTGCCAGGTGATGGATTGTATGCATCTTTTAGTTTGTTCCTGTAGATTTTGTATTACTTCTGGAGCCCATCTCCAGATCTAGTTTGGACTGCAAACTATAACTATGTCTCTTAACAAGAAATGGGGTTTCAGGCCATTATAAGTCTAAGTCCTTCAAGAGCAGATGAGGAAATTCCATGGTGATATCAACCAAATACATTCTAACTTTACTAGAACTTGGGTGGTTGTGTAGCTTAAAAAAAAAAAGAACAAGCACATGTGTAAGCAAATAATAGCTGCAGTTCAATACAATCAGGGTTGGGTTCCTGCTAGCTTAAATACCTTGAAAATAACCACAGTTGACCTTGTGTATAGTCCATTTTTCAGAAAGAACTATGACTGACGGGCTTGACAATTTTTTAAATTGGATTCTAACTTTACATCTCAGCCAATGCTTTGACACAATATCTGAGCAACCAGCTTGCATTAAGGGAGGGAAGGCTATCTTCTGGTTAAGAGAATTGTGTTTATTTCTGTGTAGGTGTGCATGTGCATAAGTGGGTGTACAAATGATAGTTACTAAGAGAACACAAAAATCTGAGGCAAAGAACAAGATGATGCTTGTAAAAAGGTTGTTGAAAAGATAATATACATTTGGATTTTTTTTGTTTATGTTTTATTTATTTTTTGTCAGGCATGTATTAAATAACATGTATAAGTATGAACATGATTATGAATACATGAAATGGGTACGAATAAAAAGGAACATTAGGACAGGGACAGTAGGCACATTGGTGTGCTTATGCACATACCTGTGTACCTTAAGATACGCAGATATCTTAGGAATGGGATGAGGTCAACAGCAGATAGTCTAAGGTTAAAGTTTTGGGGATTTGGGAAGGAGTGAGGTAGTGTATTTCAGACATGGAAGTCATATTTCCTGAAATCAAGTTTGGTGCAGTTTTCCTTGAGTTTGTACCTATTGTGTGCTCTTGTATTGTTGTAATTGAAGCTGAAGTAGTCACTGACAGGTAGGACATTGCAGTAGATAATTTTATGTACTACGCTTAGGTCGGACCAAAGTTGGCATAGTTCTAAGATGTCTAAGCCTAAAATTTCAAGTCTGGTGGCATAAAGTATTCTATTACGAGTAGAGGAGTAGAGAACTCTTCTCGTGAAATATTTCTGGACTTTCTCAACTGTATTTTTAAATATATAATATAGTTAAAACAACAATCCATAGCAATTGAAATTATATCGTTAAAATTGATATTCATTTAAGTCTTAAACATTTTACACATTCCTTTCCAAATAAGTGTCATGCTTCTACAGGAACACTTATAGATTTTGCTCAGTTACTTCCCCCCCCTGAGCTGTATTTAAGTATTGGTCTTGCAAATGTTTTGTATGCTCCAATTAGTAGTGCAATATTACAAGAGAAAAAGCTTTCAGATGTGGTTGAACTTATGATAGCCCATGCAGAGTGATGGATTTGGGAGTCTTCTTAGCATAACAGATATCTCTGCTCTAAGAACTGTAGGCTTTTCTCTTGTGCTTCCATGCTCTAGTTTACTTCATTTCCATTAGAGTATTTGATTTAGTTCGGATCTCAGACAAGGCATTGTTTATGAGCTGTTTCTACAACCCACCTTAACCCCAGGTCAGGTTCTGAAGGTCCCAACAGCAGCTAAGAGCCACCTTTCCCAGCAGTTAAATCTGTTCTCCCCAACCAGAAGTTTTCCAGATGTGTTGGACTGCATCTATGATCATTTCCATTTAGTCTGTCCTTATTTGTTAGTGTTCAATGCCTCTGCTGGACTCCAGCCTGAAGTGAACCGTGCTTCCTTTGCCAAAATTAAAATGTATGTATTTGGAAATTCATTCAAAGCCATTTCTGCCCTGCAGTCAGTCTGTTCAGTGTCTCTCACAGACACCTGGATTCTGGACTGAATTTTCAAAAATATTTCACATAATCTGCTTTATTTGTTTTTTTTAAAAAAAGTCAGGTGCATGCTAGATTTAACAAGCAAATGTGTTATTTTTTTCCCTCCCCTCCAACCTGGGAAAATTATCTTTCTTTTACAACCCACTGAGCATTGTACACAAGTTAAGAACGTGTTTAATTACTGCAAAATTCAGTACCAAAGTGTTTTATTTACCTAACTTTTTTATGGGGGTGTATTTCAGTTTGAAAGCAGCTCATTCTGATAATGTCAGGTTCTCGTTCTCGTTCTCGTTCTCGTTCTCGTTCTCGTTCTCTCTCTCTCTCTCTCCTTGCTTTGTGAGACTGATATGATGGACAGCATATTGAGGAACACTGAGCACTTTGTCACATGATAGTAAGTAAGCCGTGAAATTTGTTGCCATGAACACATTGACAGTTCATAGTTTAAATGGGTTTAAGGGAGGATCAGGGAGATTTGTGTAGGATCCATATAATGGCTACAAGTTATCATGGACCCTGAGCAGCATTGTGGGTTACAGCAACAGAAAGATTTTCTCCGGAATAATAAACGTGTGGGAGATGCATTGCTTTTGTGTCTTGTTCATGAGTGACTAGGAGATGATTGGAAAAGTCTCTGTGGTACAATGGGACGATGGCTCGGCAAAATTCATCACTGATCATTCTTGTATTTTCAAATCCAGGAGAATTGTTTCTTATAAGGTTTTCAGGGTGAACTTACACCAGGGATCATAGCTAGTTGCTAATTGAATGACCGAGCATTGAGAATGTGGGATGAAAACACTTTTTCTAGTGGATGACACCCTGATTAGGAGCATCTCTTTTTGAACAATCTAGAGTCAGGCCAAGGTCAAAGGATCTTCTGTATGTGGAGTAGATGCTAAACCATAGTGCCATATCTCATGCCCCATGACTCTGCAAAGGGGTGTCTTTCCCATTTCCCATTATTATACTTTAGAAGGCATTTAAGCAGTGGCGGAATTCAAATTTTTTTACTTCCAGTTCTGTGGGTGTGGCTTGGTGGGCATGGCAGGGGAAAGATTACTGCAAAATCCCCGTTCCCTCCCCACCCCACTAACCTGCTTTCCAGCTCTTTTCTCCCATGCAGGGCAACCAAAGGAGACCCAGCCAATCAGCTGGGATTCAATGGGAGGCAGAGAAGAGATGGGGGCAGGGCCAGTCAGAGGTGGGATTTGCCGGTTCTCCGAACTACTCCAAATTTCCACTACTGGTTCTCCAGAACTGATCAGAACCTGCGGAATAACACCTTTGCATCTAAGGAACTGCTGCTAGCAAACAGATGCCTAACTTTCCAGCAGCAGAGAAATTCTAGTAATGCCAGTTGTCTTCACTGCCACTTAAGAATAAGTTTGAAATGGGTTGTTGACTTTATATGGATGAGGAAAGTCCAAGAAGCGCATCTCTTTTTGTTTACTGTCATTCTACATTGTTGTGCTGAATTGTTTCATTCCTTTAAAAGCAATAGCAGCAACACTTAGACTTATAAAGTGGTAGCTCGATACTCATTGTTAATTGGTTCTGGGAGGTGCGATGAATACAAAAAAATAGGAGTACAAACATTTTTTTCTCATAAGGGAACATATAGTGAGTTATAAGGCAGCCGACACTGACACATTCTAGCTTGTGCATTGAGTCCCAAATAAACAATGAGCATCAGGACAAAATTTGCATGTCAACATGTATTGAGTATCAAATTTGATGAGTTTCAAAGCACTTGAGCGCCAAGGTGCCACTGTACACTGCTCTACAGTACTTTACAACATTCTCTACATGGTACACAGAGTCAGCCCATTGCTCCTAATAATATGGGTCCTCATTTTATCAACCTCAGAAGATGGAAGGCTGAGTCAACCTTAAGCTGGTCAGGGTCGAAATCCTGACAGTGGGCAGATTTCACCTGCAATACTGCACTCTAACCACTCTGCCACCCCAGCTCCTAACTCACCTAAGATCTGAGCTGGGACCATTAGAACTGTTGGTACATGTTGCTGCATAAAATATAATTTCAATATTTCTTTCACATTAGCTTTCCAGCTAGTGGTTTGGAAAGGACACTGATGAATACAGTAGAAGCCCCGTAGAAATGCTCAGCAATTGATTTTACATCTAACAACCCATCACCACTATCCTTCTGTGGTTCCATTCAAGGCTTTTTTTTTTTCATTAGCCATTTCTAGCAAGTTGTACTTTAGGCTGAAGGTATTTCTTTCACCTGCTCCAGGAGCAGGAAAGGTGTACTTGATGAGTCATGATTAGACAATGTGCTCTTGCACTTCTGAGTGAAGGCTTTTTGTGCCTTTCTGTTTCCTTCCCTGAAATCACCCACTTTTCTTTGTCTGGCAAAAAAAAAAAACAACAACCCACAATATTTTCTTTCCTTTCTCCTCCTCTTCTTTATTTGCAACTCCATATAACAAACCCACTTCTGTGGCTCTCTGTCATTTCCCAGGTGTGCTGTTGATGCAATTGTCCCTCCACAAAAGTGACTTCTTGATGCTTTTAAGAACTTAAAGGTGGAAATGAAAAACCAGTGGGTCTTGCTTACTAAATCAACACAAACTCTTGCTGATAGGAAGATCAGTAAATAACTACTCACAATAACCTCACTATCGCTTATCTATTATAAATGCCCAGGAGCTGTAAATCCTATAGCACAGTGATGGTGAACCTTTTGGGCATTGAGTGCCCAAAATGCATGTGCACATACCCAAAATGCAAGGTCCACCACTATGCGTGCGCCCACCTGAACATGCGTCCCACCCCTGTGCATTTGTGTGCATCTCCTCATGCATGCATCCCACCCCAATGCAAGCATGGCAGAGACCCGAAGGCCAGCTGGCTGGTGGGAGTCATGGATGCATGCAGAGTGCTGAGCTGGGGCAATGGTGCCCATGCCCACAGAGAGGGCTCTATGTGCCACCTGTGGCACGCGTGCCATACATTCACCACCACTGCTGTAGCATCTCCAGATCTCTGCTGAATTCCTGGCTTGCCAGAACATGGGCTGAAGGATGCCAGATGCATGAGAGTTCCTCGGACCATTAAAAGCATTCCCAGCCAGCGAGAATGTGGAAATTGGATCTCTTTGACAAGAGAAATGGGTCGCGAAAGCCTAAAGTTAACAACAACAAACACAGACCATTTCACCATAATTATGAGCCAAATGCTCTTTGAAAGGTGACACGGTCCTTCGGCCTTTTGGGTATCAACCTTTGATCGACAAAATTTGGGCCAGCTTTTTAAAGGTGCTTGCCATGCCGGGGTGGAGCAGGAGATGGCGATCGTGCTATTAAAAAAAAGAGAGGTGAGACTTTGCAGGTCCCAGCAAAAGAAGAAGAAAGGAATAAAAAGGGATGTTCTCTCTCTCTCTCTCTCTCTCTCTCTCTCTCTCTCTCTCTCTCTCTCTCTCTCTCTGTATAAAGAAAGAGAGAGAAAAAG
>BLBF01000045.1:6545832-6557530 GCA_015471245.1 Laticauda colubrina
TCCCTTTTTATTCCTTTCTTCTTTCTTCTCTCTCTCTCTCTCTCTCTGTGTGTATAAAGAAAGAGAGAGAAAAAGAAAAAGAGAGAGCTAACATCCCTTTTTATTCCTTTCTTCTTTCTTTGTGTGTGTGTGTGTGTGTGTGCGCGCGCGTGCACACACACATATATACTTTCAACCAAGCCAGTCTTTAAAAGCTTCAAGGTCATTCTTTTTCTGCTTTATGGAATGAGAGAGTGGTCTTCTGATGGGGAAGCATAGCTCAAGCCCGTGTCTGTATGTGTTTTCCCCATCTGCTTGTTAATTCCAACAGTCCATTTTTGGGTTCTTTTTGTTTTATTCTGGAAAAACAGTGAGTTGAAAAAGAGAACAGGGCACTAACATTATTGTGCTTTCTTAGCTACACTCATCCATGTGTAGTATCTTTAGAACCTTACATATTTTGCTTTTTAATTAATTTGTATCCTGCCTTTATTACTTTTGTAAATAACTCAAGCCAGCTAACATAGCTAACACTAATCCCACCTCCTATTGCCCCCACAACAACAACAACAACAACAACAACAACAACAACCCTGTGTGGTGGATTGGACTGAGAAGAATGAGTAGCCCAAGGTCACCCAGCCAATTTTCATGGCTAACACAGGACTAGAACTCACCATCTCCTGTGATTGGACCAAGTCACCCAGTTGGCTTTCATGCCTAAAGTGGAACTATAACTCACCACCTCCTCGTGATTGGCCCAAGTCACCCAGTTAACTTTCATGGCTAACATCGGACTAGAACTCACCATCTCTTGGTCATTGGACCAAGTCACCCAGCTGGCTTTAATTCCTAAAGCGCAACTAGAACTCATCCTCTCCCGCTTTGCAGCCTGGTACCTTAAGCACTAGACCAAACTGGCTCTAGTATCCTGCAACGTGAGCTGGAATTGTGAACATACATGTTAACTACTAGGTAAACATGCTTGATCATGCTACATTGTAACATGCAGTGATCACGATTAGCAAAGCAGGACTCCTACCAGAATCGAACCAGCTATTGTCTGGGTTTGTAGCTTTGTCTATTCCCCACTGAGGTCCACCAAAGAGTCCATTAAAACAAAGAGTGCAAATGCGCATTATTATTACCGAAGTGGCAGCTTTTAGAAAGCAAGGAGGAACGTGCTGTACTGAATAGACAGAGGATGGTGGACTTCAAGAGATACAGTCCAATTTGCTAGTTTTCTCCAACCTGCCTTTCAAGAAGAAGCTGATGGGGGCCTTTGTAAAGCTATGTTTGAGCACCACGTAATGCACAAGTGCACATTAGCAACAGCTCCAAAGAATAAACCCCCACTTTTATCTAGCTTTTGATGAGATTCCACCAATCCGTACAAGGTCATTGTGAGAAGGAGTTTGTTTCTAGGAGACCAAATGCTCCTGGATCCTACAGTGCTTGTTTTTTAAACCAGTGAGTCTGCTTTACTTCTGTGAAGGTCATAAACATGACCTTGACTAGAGGCAACCCATTCAATGCCATTATCTTGTTTTTCCTGGTTGATTGCTGACAGGCAGTCTTTCTCAATGCTTTCTTTTTTTTTGGGGGGGGGGTCGTTGTTTTGGGTGGAAAGCCAATATGAAAGAAATATTGAAATTATATTTTATGTAGCAACATGTACGAACAGTTCTAATGGGCCCTTGCTCAGATCTTAGGTGAGTTAGGAGCTGGGGTGGCAGAGTGGTTAGAGTGCAGTATTTCAGGTGAACTCTGCCCACTGTCAGGATTTCGAACCTGACCAACTTAAGGTTGACTCAGCCTTCCATTCTTCTGAGGTTGATAAAATGAGGACCCATATTATTAGGAGCAATCGGCTGACTCTGTGTACCACATAGAGAATGTTGTAAAGTACTGTAGAGCAGTGTACAGTGGTACCTTGGCTGGAAAAACCAATACACCATGATCATAACATCAAGAAACCCAGTAACAACAGAATAACCGAGTTGGAAGGCACCTTGGAGGTCTTCTAATCCAACCCCCCTCCTCAAGCAGGAACCCCCATATCATTGAAATTCTTTAAAACCTCCCCTGTTGAAGCACCCACAACCTCTGAAGGCAAGCCATTGCATCAGTTAATTGTTCTCCCTGTAAAGAAGTTTCTCCTTAATTCCAGGTTGCTTCTCTCCTTGATTGGTTTCCACCCATTGCTTTTTGTCCTGCCCTCAGGTTGACCCTCTCTTCATTGTGGCAGCCCCTTAGACAGTGGTGGGATTAAAAAAAATTACTACCAGTTCTGTGGGCGTGGCTTGTTGGGTATGGCAGGGGAAGGATACTGTAAAATCCCCATTCCCTCCCCATCCCACTAACCCACATTACGTATCTGATATTAACACAGTTGAGAAAGTCCAGAAATATTTCACAAGAAGAGTTCTCCACTCCTCTATGCGTTGCGGAATACCTGATGCCACCAGACTTGAAATTTTAGATCTAGAAAACCTAGAACTATGCTGCCTTCAGTCCGATCTAAGTATAAGACATAGAATTGTATATTGTAATGTCCTACCTGTCAATGAATACTTCAGCTTCAGCCATAACAATACAAGAACACACAATAGATACAAACTCAATTGCACCAAACTTGATTGCAGGAAATACGACTTCAGCAACAGAGTGGGCAATGTCTGGAATCTTCTACCTGACTCTGTGGTTTCTTCCCCAAACCCCAAAAACCTTAACCTTAGACTGTCTACTATTGACCTCACCCCTTTCCTAAGAGGTCTGTAGGGGGCGTGCATAAGTGCACCAATGTGCCTACCGTCCCTGTCCTCTTGTTTCTTTTTATTTTTCTCATATGTATCGATGTATTCATAACTATGTTTATACTTATACCTATTATCTTGTAAGCAATTGACAAATCAAAATAAATAATTAAAAACCTGCTTTCCAGCTCCGTTCTCCTGTGCAGAGCAATCAAAGGAGACCCAGCCAATCAGCTGGGACTCAATGGGAGGGAGAGAAGAGATGGGTGCGGGGCCAGTCAGAGGTGGGATTGGCCGGTTCTCCGAACTACTCAAAATTTCCTCTGCCAGTGCTCCAGAACTGGTCAGAACCTGCTGAATACCCACCTCTGCCCATCCTACTAGAGTCTCTTGGTTCAGCAGGGAGGTGGCCTGTACGACCTTTCAACAATGATGATGATGAAGAAGAAAAAGATGATGATTATAACGATTGAAGAACCTAGAGTGTTGGTCTGCTTATCCAGTATTGACTGTAATGATTAGTCAGGAATTTGGACAAGAATTTGGTAATGTTATGGAAGATTCAGCTAGGAATCTTTGCCCTGGAAAACTGGTACATGTAGTTCTCTATTTACAATTGTATAATGACAATTTGGCGTTATGATGGCTTTGGAAAAAGTGACACAACTCATCCTCAGCATTACAACTCTTGTTCTCTCTGCACAGTCATAGGAGATTATTTCCGATGCTTAATGAGTGTCTCACATTTACCCCAGTTGCAGTGTTTTGCAGTTGCCTGATCACAATTTGTGACTTTCCCACCTGGCAAGCAAACTCAGTTGGGGAAGCTGGAATTGCTTAACAAACATGTGGCTCACTTTTACTGATCACAGTGGGGGGACCACATTGCAATTCCAATTTCAATTGTGGCCGTATGTTGAGGACTATCTGTATTTAGTCCCTGAAAAACCAGCATAAGTCTTGAGAGACAATGCTTTTTGGAAATTCACCTTTGAGGAAACTTCAGAATACCTTTCTCATAATGTAGTGTTGGTAATTTATATATAAGAACCTATTGTAGGAAATGTGATGGGTGGAGAGAGAAAAAAGAACGTTGAGATGTTTTAAAAGGATATTGAATGGACAAAGCTGTCAGCTTTTATATATATTATATATATGGATACTTTTCATACTTTGGTTGTTTCTGCTTGCAATGATCTCTGGAACATTTTCTATTAAAAATGCCGTATTTGTGGCTCCGTAGGAGTAATTGTATCATCCCCTCCTTCAAAGAAGACATGAAATCTGAATGCAGCGTATGTTTCTGTAAAGATACCTCTCTAATGGAGAAATATAGCAAAAGCAGCCAGCGAAAGTAATTTGTCATGATGCAGGATAGTAAATCTATTTTCCTCCTCTGGAGTTCCCCGAGGTTTTAGGAGTGAGTTATCTTAATGTTGCAAAAAAGTTGGAATTATTATGTGATACTGAAGAAAACCTCACCACAAAGTTCATGAAACCCTGCAAAGGAAGAATCGATTGAGGTACGGTGAAGTCCTGTGGGGGAAGAAGGCTCTGTGTGTGTGAGGGGGGGGGGGGGGGGGGGAGGGAGGGAGGGAGGGAGGGAGGGAGAGAGAGAGAGAGAGAGAGAGAGAGAGAGAGAGAGAGAGAGAGAGAGAGAGAGAGAGAGAGAGAGAGAGAGAATGTTTTATAGTTTTTCAACTGGCAATTTCATTAACACTTCTACATATTATTATTTAAAAAGCCATCAATGTTGACTAATGAAGAAATCCAGTTTATCCAGCAATTATTCCCTTCCCATCTCTTTCCTGCTTTCAACATCTTTGTGTACTGTGAAATGAGATGTGCCTTAGACCAGTGATGACAAACATTTTGGGCTCTGTGTCTCAAAAATTCACAAAAAGCCTGACTGCTAGCATCTCTCATAGTCTCTCTCTCCCTCCCCCCTTCCCCTCTCTCTCCAATATCTGATCTAATACTTAAGGGGCTTTCTTCCACAAAGAAGAGGGTGTTCAACCTATTGTCCTATGCACCAAAGACAAAAAGCAATGGATGGAATCCCCTAATCAAGGAGGGAGCCAACCTAGAACTAAAGAGAAAATCCCTGACAGTTCAAATGGCTTACCCTTGGAAGTTGTGGGTGTTCCCCACAACACTGGACATTTTCAAGAGGAGATGTTTGTCAGAATGCAAAGGGTTTTCTGCCTGAGAAGAGAATTGGACCAGAAGACCTCCAAGGTCCCTTCCAACTCAGTTACTATCTTAGTCAGACCTTAGATAGTTCTGCAGGTATCATAATCTTATACTGAACAAGAGATGCAAAGCCAGCCTGTTTTTAAGGCTGCAACAATATTTGGTGTAACAATGTGAATGTTGGTCAGAAGTTGCGAAGATTGGCACTTGGTGCAATGGGAGCATCATCACATTGGATGCCCATTGGATGATCTTGAATGCATTTGATGAATTATCTCCAAAATTAGAGGTAATATTTACAGGGTTTTTTTTTCTCCTGTTAGTCCTTCCTGGTGTTGCAGCTTTGATAGGATCCTTCAACTTTTAAATATTTTGTGCTTAATCAAACACACACTCTCTCTCTCCCTCTTTCTCTCTCTCTCTCTCCTCCTCAAAACATATGCACACTCTTCTACCATCCCTGAAATACACAAGAGATAGCCAAATCTAATAAATTAATCTTGACTCCCAGAAACAAGATTATAAAGGCACAGTTTGACAGCTCAGGCATAAATCTTTTATTTAAAATAGGAAAATAAACCCATTCCAGCACAATCAGAGAAGACAAATGTAGATAGAGACAAGCTGTGATGTGCTATAGGTACATAAATTGGTTAGGCACACTTGATGGGTTAAGAAAAATAGATCGCAGCAGCAAAAAAAATATGTGCATATAGTTGGATTTTTGCATATGGTCCAAGATAGGTGTGTGTGTGAGAGAGAGGGGGGGGGGGGGAGACTCACTATAGCCTTTCATAAACATAAGATTTCTTATCCAAAAGACATCTATGCTTGATGATCAAGGTCAAAGAACAATTGTTTTCCATATGGAGTTATTTTTTAAAAAGAAACTGATAAATATGAATACCAGATCAATATGATTCCAGACTGCTTTGTGTTGAGATCTGCCACACATGTTGTTTTGGTTTTCTCAGGTCCTTCTGAATCGATGAGGGCTAGAAACCATTTCAAAAACTTCTGATGATCCTATGCAAGCATTCATCAAATTCCCTCAACAGCTGTCTGTAATTTATGGTCCTTAAATTACCATTACAGAGATAAAGGCAGCATTACTGGAGGTCTTCTGAATAGCAATCAGAGGGATGGTGGCAGATAATAAATTTGCCACCAGGTTTGAGAAACAGATGTGTTGAATGAAAGGTGAGTTTCTGATTGACATTTTTTGACCAATACAGCTTCATTGGGGGTCATGAAGATTTATATTGTGAGGCCACCTCAGCCTATCAAGAATTCTTCAGTGGGCAGAAGTTGTTAAATTGCATCACATGAAAAAACCCATCATTTTAGGATATGGCCATCATTCTTGGCTATGCTACTCATTGCAGAATGGACCAAAAGAGAATTCTGTTTCTAGATATTGATAGTTTTGGCAATGGCCAATTGTTCCATGAATGTTGCAACGACAAAGGATAGATAGATCTTTCTTTCCCCTTCCTTCCTTCCTTCCCTCCATCTTCCTTCCTTCATTCCATATATCCATCTACCTACCTTCCATCCATCCATCCATCCATCCATCCATCTTCCTTCCTTCCACCCATCCATCAACACTCCTCTCTCCCTCCCTCCCTCCTCCCTTCCTTCTTCCAGTTTTTTTCCCTATCATCAGGAAAGACATGTCACATGGACAACTAATTACTTTGGGTTCATTGAAAGTTGCCATATAGCAAATTAAAGCAGTTTTGTGTCGTGGTTAATTCACCAGATGGTGAGTTCTAGTCCTGCCTTAGGCCCAAAGCCAACTGGGTAACCTTGAGCCAGTCACTCTTCCTCAGTCAAGGAAGAAGACAATGACAACCCATTGCCAAGAAAAGTGACTTGTCCAGGCAGATACCAGAAATCAAGAGTGACTAATAAAAAGGAAATTGCAAATTAGGCAAAATGAATCCTGATATAATTCTCTGTTAGTGTTAGTGAAATCTTCATATGATTTGTTTCTAAAAACATTGGGATTTATCTGAGTCATTGATTCGTGAAATATAGCATCTTTGGAAAGATATTTTTCACCTTGAAGATATTCTTCTTGAAGGTCAGAGTGTGTATGTGCACAAAACTCTCACCTTTTGCAACTATAAATCTGCCAGCCTTCTCTTTCTCTATTCAGAAGGTTCATTTCTCTAGACAGAGAAAATTTAACTAAAACAAAGCAGATGCTCTCCCTTACCCCAATCCTCAACCACAAATCAAAGCTAAACTAAAACATTACAGAAGATAAATTACTGCTGAAGATCCAGCTGGAATGAAACATGATTTATCTAAATAGAAGAATTCAGAATGTTTCCTTTTCTGTCCAAGAGAGGAAAAAAAAATGTTTGCAATGCATTATGCACAGATGCTTTTTCCAAGTTCAGGTTTCCTGTGGACTGTGGCTCTTACTCTTCAGTAATTATGTGGAAATTGCCGTCATAAACAACCTAACTTTGCCTGGATTGTGCACACCAATCTTCTCCAACTGGGGTCCTCTAGGAAATTCTGGATGCTCTTGCTCAAAACATCTGGAGATCTGTAGCTTGTTTTTGAATGTTATGTTTTGAATGTATTTCCATATCACCCAGAGAACTTCAGTCAGTGGATATATGAAAGTCTGATAATTAACCACCTAACAAATGGGCACAAATATAATACATTTTTTTCATAATGTCAAGCTGGGTTGGGATGTCAAGCTTGACATTTTTTATAATGTCAAGCTGGCTAGGTTTGTCCATTGGAAACCCAAACTTGAATTGAGCTTGGTTGCTGTTTTTCCAGACGTTTCATTACCCTAACTAGATAACATCATCAGTGATAGTAAGAAGTGATTATCTAGATTTTATCTAGTTGAGTAATAAAATGCCTGCAAGAAAACAGACGAGATCCAGGGATGAATTTCAGCAATATGTCTACAGGGATTCTTAGTCATCTAGATGGTGGTTGTCCCAAAGGGGCTTTTACAGAAGGCCACTGGACTTCTCATACAAGAAGCTTCTTCAATTTGGACAAAATGGTGGAGAATGGAAGAATTTCATTCCATTCTCCAACATTCCATCTGAACTGAAGAAGCTTCTTGGATGAGAAGCAAAATGTCCTCAAGGGAAAAACAAATGTTTCAGCAATAGGTTTTTCCCATTTCTTGGGATAAAAGGAAAAAAAATGAAAATATTCAATAATACGATACTGCCTTTCTGTGGCCTAAACTGTTGAAACCGTAGCAATTTAAAAAATGGAAGTCCTTTCCTGATTTTTTTTTTTTTTTACAGAGCTAGGCTGAATAATCAGACGGGAAGGTCTCTGGATTTTTATCATGACTGATAATAATGGAAGTGAATGCATTATAGTCAGGAAAGCACTTTATATGGATTTAAGTTGCTTTTAGGGTGATTTTCATTCAGGTTTGGAGGGTCAAGCCTCACTCAGATTGTTGGTTGAAGAAGTCAAAGGCTTTTAATATGATGGATTTCAGTCCTCGAAACAGGTTTGAGTTAGAAGAGTCACATCATGGGGGAAAAAAAAAGGTCTTCCCTGTTGTAAAACATGCATTTCCAAGAAATGCAATTAAATCCTTCTCCATGTTCAGTTGCTATAAATTAGCTTCATTTAAATTTCATCAGAGCAAAATCATGCCAGTTTTCCAACACCTGTCTCTCTCTCTCTCTCTCTTTCCTTAATGCAGAGGCATTAAAAGGACATTTTCTCTAATCTGACTAAAAACAAACAAACTGCATAAATTTAAAAGACATCAAATTCAATTAGAAAAAAAGCATTTTGTTTACTGTTGTTTCCACAGTGCCTTCAGCACCCTCCCATTGTAGCACCTTGTGAAAAACAAAAAAAATATTCTCCCAAAAATTGTCATTGTTGCAAGGCAACACTGTTCATCTCTAGAAAAAAAAGGACAATATTAAAATGTAGTTATGCTTGTTTTATCAGCAAGGATTTGGATACATATCCTTTTTGGATTGTCATTTGGAACTTATATTTAATTAGGTTTCCTTGTTCAGAGCTGTCTTGGTGCTTAGTTCCTAATGTTTTCGAAAATTATCTCATCCCTGGGGAATTCTGGGAGTTGAAACCCCCATATCTGAAAGGTTGAGAAACACAGCCTTATATAATCAGTGCTGTTGACATTGCTTGCTGGATAGAGCACAAATATTATATACCTAGTTGCAACAATGGACAGAATCCCATGCCATCCTTTGTTATGACTTGATGTTGGGAAATTTCCAGCCAGTCTCCAAGGAGGGGGTCAAGTGAGAGTCTAGGTTGGAATCCTTGCATAGCAGCAAGCAACATAAACTTGATCTCTCCAAACATCGATGAAGCCTTGTTTGGTCATTCCCAGGGGAAGGCAAGCTGTCTAGAGAGATTTTTCTAACATAGCTGGCAAACAATAAATTATTGACTTTGATGATTCAGAACAGAACAGAATAACAGAGTCAGAAGGGACTTTGGAGGTCTTCTAGTCCAGGGGTCGGCAACCTTTTGGAACCCAGGGACCACCAAACTCATAATTTTAGATCCCAGGGACCGCTAACTGGTTCTGTGGGCATGGCCTAATTTGTGGGTGTGGCTTGGTGGTCATGTGACTGGCTGGGCATGGCTTGTATGTAAATATTATAAATATTTATATAAATATTGAATTTTTTTATAAAAAAGAGCAACTTTTACCCAAAATCAGGCAAAGCAGGCAGATTGAGTTGCTCACAGAATCACAGATTCATTCAGAGATCTATCCTCATTTTTGCTTGTGGTGAGTCTGCACTGAATTTGCTTGCAAGCAAACCTTCAGTCCTAAGGGAGGTTCGGCTGTGCTGAGCCAAAGATCTAAAGCCCATGTCACACTGCACCAACGGATGCAAAGAGGATGTAAAACGGACAAAAAAACTTGCCATCCGTTGGTTAACGCGATGTACTCACCGCCTCCGTTTTGCTTCCTCTCTTTCTGTCCAGCATCCGTTTATTGACGTTTCATCCGCTCAGAAAGTTTTGGGCTGCCTAAAACTTTTGTGCGGAAAATGTATCCAATGCATCCGTTCTGCATCCTCTAGGCATAAGGGGGACATCCGTTCTGCATCCATTACGCATCTGCTATATCCGCTAGGCATCCGCTGTGCATCTGCACAACTCAAATCCGTTCCAGCGGTAAACGGATGCAGGGAGGAAGCAGAACGGATGTGCAGCGTTAGTAGCATGGATGGAGAAAGGATGAAAGCGGATGCAGCTCATCCACTCTGCATCCTCTACGCATCCACTCTGCATCCTCTACGCATCCTCTACGCATCCGCTCTGCATCCTCTACGCATCCTCTATACATCCGCTCTGCATCCTCTATACATCCGCTCTGCGTCCTCCCCACGTCCGTTCCTTTCCGTGTTATCCGCTCTGCTTATGCAAATTTTTGCCCCTTTTGAGAGCGGATAACAACGGATGGAACATTTTGCTCGTCCGTTGTGTCCTTTTTGCATCCGTTGGGCAGTGTGACATGGTCTTAAAGACTAGTTAGAAAGCAAGAAATCCAACCATTTCCTGCTTCCTAGCTAATCTAAATCTCCCCGCATAGCAGAACAGTTAATGGTCATGGAAAAAAAGGAAAAATAGCAATTTAGCAGTCAAGTTTACCCGGTAAGGACTGAGTGGGTGGGGAGGGTTCCTGGGGGCCATGTGGGCTGAGCAGCCTTGTGTTTCTGTGCAGCCTGGATTAATTGCTTTGGAGGGGGGGTGCTCTGGGGGTGAGATTTCTCTGCAGCCCACCAAAATTTTCTCAACGGCCCACCAG
The DNA here is from genome assembly GCA_015471245.1 of Laticauda colubrina. Taxonomy (NCBI): domain Eukaryota; kingdom Metazoa; phylum Chordata; class Lepidosauria; order Squamata; family Elapidae; genus Laticauda; species Laticauda colubrina. Next base: position 6,556,570 of record BLBF01000045.1, read on the forward strand.
TTGGTGATCACTGTTCTAGTCCAACCCTTTGCTGAGGCAGGAAACTCTTTTCTATATTTCCAGTGTTGGAGCATCCACAACTTCTAGAGGAAAGTTGTTCCACTGATTAATTGTTCCAAATGTCAGGAAATTTCTCCTTTGTTCTAGCTTCTCGCCTTGATTAGTTTCCATCCATTCCTCCTTGTCCTGCCTGCAAGTGCTTTGGAGAATAGCTTGACTCCTTTTTCTTTGTGGCGGCCCCTGAGATTCATGGGAGTTCACTACAAACATTCATAGAAGAACAGTGCCTGCCTTGCAAAGTTACATAAAAATAGCCAGTATATGCTTTCAGAAAGTTGTACCAACAAATGAAGACACTTACGATTTATTTTCCCCTAAATAAAACCCCGATTACAGATATTTGCATGCACTCAGTAAAATCACATGAATATCCCATTTATTCAGGATTTGCAGCCCAGTTAGGTCTCAGGAAGGGAAGAACTTTTGAGTGAAATCAGCTTTTATTAGCGTCATAGCCGGTCAGGAAGCCAGCTTCCCAAGACTGATTTCTTTTGAGGAAAGAGAAACTTACCCAATCTCCCTGCAGGCCATCACAGAGTCCAGATTTTATTGATCTGTCAGGAAAAATAGCTTCTGCAAATGTGGCAGCTCAATGACCCTGGTGGAATTTAATAAGACAGTTTCAATGTGTCTTCGTCTTTCCTTCCTCCCATAAATGTGGGGAAGATCTTCTTCTGTAGATTTTAAAGATTTTTTAAAAAAAGAAAGAAAGAAAGAAGGAAGGAAGAAAAGAAAGAAAGAAAAGAAAGTCCAATTGTTAAAAAATACAAACTCCCCAGCATATATTCCATGTTCTAACAAGCTCCTGTGCAATTATTTCAGCAAAACAAGCAAAACAACCAATTGAAGCATGCCAATCTTTCCTTAATCAAGTAGGGGCAAGACTCTTAGGAGAGAGAGA
>BLBF01000045.1:6557930-6582438 GCA_015471245.1 Laticauda colubrina
TTGTAGCAACGTTTCAGCAGAATCTCATCTGCCCTCATCAGGCTTCTATATTGAGTTCGTCTGTATTGTGTTCGTACAGAAGCCTGATGAGGGCAGATGAGATTCTGCTGAAACGTTGCTACAACTTTAAATGCACAACTACAATGATGTGGGATAATACCCAAAGGAAGCTGAACTACATTCATATATATATATATGTATATATATGAAATGACTGCAAATTAAACAAACGACATCAACTTTGTCCCTCACATTTTTCTCAGTTCGAGAGCCAACCAAAGCTTTGGGGTGATAGGCCAACAGGGACTCTTTATAAGTCCTTGACTTATAACAGTTCACTTAATGACCATTTGAAGTTACAATGGCACTGGAAAAAAAGGGACCCAGAACCATTTTTCACACTTAACAATCATTGCTGCATCCCTCATTGTCACACAATCAAAATACAGATGGTGGGCAACTGACTTATATTTATGACGGTTAGAGTTCTGGAGTCACATGATGCCCTTTAACAGATAATCAGAGTTGGAAGGGATCTTGTAGGTCACCTCATCTCAAGTGATGACGCTCCCACAACTTCCAAGGGCAACTTCTGTTCCATGGGGTTGATTGTTCTCCCTGTCAGAAAGTTTCTCCTTATTTCCAGGTGGAACCTCTCCTTTTGCGACCTTCGGGGAAGCAAAGCCAATGGGGAAACCATTGGGGCAAAACTCATTTCGCAAATGGTTCACTAAGCAACAGAAGTGTTGGGTTTCGATTGTGGTCAAGAACTACCCATACACATGGGTCTCTAGGAAAGGTTCGATTTCATGAAATTTGCTTTCATCAGATTTCAATCCAGTGAACATGTCCACTGCCCAGTTGGCGAATCCAGAAAAAAGGAACTCCTGAGATCTTATTTTACCAAGAGCATAAAACTTTCCTGAAAAACAAAAACACACTGGCACAGAAGAAGCATAATCAGCTCGTGGAAAAGCAAGCATAGTTAATTCCCCCTTTTCCTCACAGTGCAAAACATCCACCAATCACTCCTGTTCATTTTGTTCTGAAAAACAGCCAGCCATGTCGGTATACCTGCTTGGTGTGTCCTTGGGATGCCAGCCAGAGGTGGTATTCAGCAGGTTCTGACCAGTTCTGGAGAACCAGTCGCGGAAATTTTGAGTCGTGTGGAGAGCCACAAATGCCACCTCTGACTGGCCCCACCCCCAACTATTTGCTGCCTCCTGAGTCCCAGCTGATCAGCTGTTTCTTCTTTGGTTGCCCTGCATGGGAGAACAGAGCTGGAAAGCAGGTTAGTAGGGTGGGGAGGGAATGGGGATTTTGCAGTATCCTTCCCCTGCCACACCCACCAAGCCACGCCCACAGAACTCGTAGTAAATTTTTTTTGAATCCCATCAGTGATGCCAGCAATGTCTCACGATGGATGCTTTGAATATCATTCTCCCTTCCTTGCGTTCCACTCACCCACCTCCCTTTTATTGTTGAGCTGCGAGCGAAGGATAATATTTAGGTGAAAGTGTGAATCAGTCTTGCCATTAACGTTTCTATCCTCCATGTTTTGATCAGTGTCTTCTTTGGTTTCATTAAATATTATAGTTTGGTGTCAACCACTGTGAAGACTCTAGAAACAGCAGCAGCCAAAAGGGTTTGGGATGTGCATCCGTGCATTATCTGATAAGGGAATAACAAAGGTCAAGTTTCTTCATTAAATCTGCTCATCTTGTTAATGCTCAACAAAGCATCTTGAAGCTATGAAGCCTAAGAAAGATTAATCAAAAGATGTCCTAAATTTTTCCCCTGCCACAGCTCCACATTTGCTGCTCAGTGTCCTGATTTCTTAATATCTATGACTCGGTATCTTAAGTGAAGCTGAGAAGGAAACTTTGGGGTGACAATTTTTTTAAAAAAATACTCGGTTATTCTTGATTTCTCTCCCCTTTCTACAAAATCTGAATATTAAATCCGATTCTTGAAAGTTCCATTTCAAAAAATTCAAGCAGAAATCATTGTGTTAGATTGCCTGGGATGGAGTTTGAGTAACTACTGGAACTACATAAAAACAATTTCTCTCTGATCAAAGGTTTGATTGTTACTTGGATTGACATCCACGCAAAGATGTTTCAGCAGACCTCTTGAATTTGAAGTTCCAATAGATACTCCAGTTGGTCAAAATGTAGTAACCCTATTGTCAACTCATAAAATATTTATTTGGTCTTTTTAGAGCTGCCAACAGAAAGGGAGGGAGGAGCAGTGCAGCAGCTTGCAAACCAAAACTGCATTCCACAAATGTTTTCAAAGATGGTAACTAGGTGACTGAAGTTTCTGCCACACAAAATTCTAACTGGAGAGCATGATTGATGACTCTTGGCTATGGATGTGTCCCATTGGAGAATATGAATTATTATGATACACCCAGGGGGTGGGGGGGAAAAACCAGGGTCAAGGGTGACAATGAATGATGTGTCTCAGAGTTGGCTACACCCAGACAATGCCTGGCTCGAGACTCATGATTTAAATGGGGATAACTGACACCCATCAATTGCTGGATAAGAGTTGCTAAGCATTGATTTTAACCTATAAAGCCTTACATGGATTGCCCCTCTTGTAACTAATCCCCTATCAGCTTCAAATAATAACTTCCTGCCCAATTTGCACATTCTATACAGGGTTGCTGTGATTTTCTCCCTTGGGAGAAATTCAATGGGATTTCCAGTGTTGACGCTTCTTTTGGGGGGATAATTTGGAAGCGGTGCAGTGGCTCAATGGTTAAGATGATGGGCTTATTGGCTGGAAAGCTGGCGGTCCAGGTTTGAGACCCGAGCGCCACCTGATGGGATGAGCTCTTGTCCTCGCTCCAGCTCAACAGCATATAAATGCAAGTAGATAAATAGGTACCACTTTGGTAAGAAAGTAATAGCACTCCAGGATGTCATGCTGACCATATGACCATGGAGATATCTTTGGACAGCGCTGGCTCAATGGACTTGAAAGAGAGATGAAAACTGTCCCTCCCATTGGTGGCAATGACTAGCACAGTAAAATCCACAGACTCCTATTTCACTCACAACTATGTTACTAACTTAACAACTACAGGGATTCACTTAACAACTGTGGCAGGAAAGGGGGTAAAATGGGGCAAAAGTCACTTAACAATTGTCTCGCTTGTTGAACTACCTGCAGCATCTTTTCGATAGTGATGAAAATTAAGTCTTTGTGATTGCCAGTTTTACAAGCTCTTGCATTTAAAAATATTGGTTGACTCTTTAAAACTCTTTAAAATTATAATTCTGTTCAGGAAACTAGTTAATATGATGACTCGGGCCATGGCACAAAGACAATACAGTCAAATAATAAATAGGAGACCCTTTATTAGCTCCAACTTTCTCCCCAATGTCCTGGTTACCTGGAGAGATAAAAACTCTCCCAGGAACTCTCCCTTTGGCTGCAGAAAATCAAGTCCAAAATGTGGTCAACAAAAACTGTAACTATAAGTCCAATCAAGGCAAGATGAGGTAATTAGTCTGGCAGGGCAAGAGAAGGAATTCCAGACATGAAGGAACAGCAGTAAATCAACCCAGTTGAAAAGACACCAGGAACACAGATAACCAAAGTCAACACAAGATAAACTCATGTTTGCTCTCAGCAGCCACCGCTTTCAGCATCTCTTCTAAACTCTCTTCCCCAGCTGTGGCTAATGAAGGGAATCAGGGCTCTTTCCTCCTCTGTAAGCCATGCAACCCATGTTGCTCTCTTCTCCGTTCCTCCCTGCGTGCCCTAGGATGAAGAGGGGGGTGGGCCTAGATCTTCCTCTGAATTTCCTTTCCCTTGTTCTACCTCTCCCCTGCTCTGCTCAGCCAGACTTTGCCCTTCCCCAGTTTGCTCCACAGCCAACGGAGCCACACTCCCGCTCCCTGTCAACTGTTCATCTTCTTCCTTGGATTCAGACTCTGACAGGGGCATGATAGCTTGTCTCCTCAAATGGTGATGAAATACTTGTAACCAAATTGCCAAGTTTGGAGCTCAGAACAATAACAAACTCCAAGTTTGGAGCTCAGCCCAACTAGTTTCACTTGTTGAAATAACCCTGAAGACAGTTGTGTCTTCTTCTGAAATGAGACACCCAATCTTGGATACCTGTACCAAACCCTTGGGACTTCCAAATGATCTCTGGATCATGATCTCTACCCGTGTAATGTTAGATTTCCAAGATTAGTAATGAGGAGGAGACTGTGAATAAATTATAGGCTGCTTTGAACCTATTATTTCCAATCTGTTGTTTCTAATGGGTAGAAAAAAATCATCTTAGAAAAATAAACAAAAAAGGAAGGGTGGAAGTTGCTTTCTCTTTTCATATCTGTGTGAGCCCAGCAGGAGCTCAGATAAAACAATTCTTAAAACCTTTAGACCTTTCTCCGTTCACTGCGTGAGCTGTTCTGTAAAAGTTTGGCTTAATCCATTAAGCTCTTAATTAAACATTACAATTAAAATTTGTGTTGAACTCTTCTAAAGATTCCATTTGAAGGAGTTTTTTGGGGGAACCAAAGCTTGTTAGGTAGCATTTCCAAACAGAAGTGGGCTTGCTTTTGATTTCCAGAATTTCTCTTTGATAAAGGTATTTCAGGACAGGAAGAGAACAGGAGAAAGAGGAAAAACACATAGCATTTCAGTCACTGAAATAAAGTTTAGGAATTAAGCGGAATACTTGCTATTTCTGGAGGAGTGAGAGAGGAAAGAATGACAATAAATAGTAAAAATAACTCTTGTCTTTCTGTCTGAATGGTTTTAGCTCTGGAAGTCAAATATCAAACCTGATTTGAAAAGTACATTAGCCGTTTGGTTATTGTCTGGAGCAGAATCGCCCAGTTGGAGTTGTGCTTCAAACCACGACTGTGGGTTGTTTTTTTTCCAGCGTTCACTTACTCGTTTTGCTTCTCCCATGGAGAAGGATGAATTTAATTATCTGGTGTGCATTGTGCTTTATTTCGCTGAGAGAATACCTGTACAACACAAACTTTCAAAGGACTGTATGGATTTTCTTAAGATGTGCAACTGTGGGTGTTGGGGTAGAGGTAGGAGACCTTTACGGTGGTGTATGAGATGAATGATGAGTTGTGTTGCATTTTGAGAAGCTTTCCTATTTCTCTATGAAGATAACTTGTGAGCAAAGGCCTTAGAAGCAAAAGAATGAGAAAGTTAGGCATAGGTTTTGATGACTCTAATGAAATTGGAACTTCAGGTCACAACTGTAATCCATTCCAGGACTATGGTTGCAACCTGATTTGGTCCTGACCGGAAGCACAACCATCTACACATGCAGGACCAACCCCCCCCCCCCAAAAAAAAAAAATGGCACCAGAGGTGAAATTGCTGTGGTGATTTTGGGGTTTGCTTGGCTGCCACCCAAAGATCTGTTCATGACCAGAAACAAAACAGAAGCAAAAAATTTGGTTATCATCCGATTTGGTCATGAACAGATGTGTTCGTGACTATTTTATTTGGGTGTGTATAGAAATAACAATAGCACTTAGACTTATATATCGCTTTACAGTGCTTTTACGGCCCTTTCTAAACTGTTCACAGAGTCAGCCTATTGCCCCCAACAGTTTTGGATCTTCATTTTACTGATCTCAGAAGGATGGAAGACTGAGTCAACCTTGAGCTGGTCAGGATCGAACTCCTGACAGTGAGCAGAGTCACCCTAAAATACTGCATTTTCACCAATACTTCATACACCACCACGGCTCTTATCTGTCTGTCTGTCTGTCTGTCTCTGTCTCTGTCTCTGTCTATGTATGTATGTATGTATGTATGTATGTATGTATGTATGTATGGTATTCAGCTTTGTTCAGATATTTTCCCATGTCATTATAGCACAACTATAATGATGTGGGAAAATTACCCAAACAAAGCTGAATACCATACATGTAAGTACCCACGAAAACTTAAGAAAACATATATATGTGTGTGTATGTGTGTGTGTTTGATTAGAATAAAAATCCAAGTAGTATATTCAAAAATAATGAAGCTTTATCTTTACTAATAAATAGTATTTTAATGGTGATGATTCTATCCTATTGTTTCAGTGCTTACATCCACCTCTGCCAACACGGGGGCTTTTCCGATGGGAAAGCTTCAATCCCTGTACGCATATGGAGGGTGCCCATGTTAGACAAGACTGGCATTCATTTGTCAATTAGTTTATGAAGGAGAAATTTGATGTCCATCCATTGCCTCCTCCTGCCAAAAGTGAAAGTATTCCCAATATAGGAAATAAGTGTATATAATTGTACAACAATTGTTCTGAGTGCAATTCCATGGAGTACTTTAAAACCCTTTTGTGAATGAACATTATTCCAGAATGAAAAGTCTAATTATACTTCTCATTTCCATGATGAACTTAACAATTTTTGGAACTGGAAGAATGTACTATAGGAAAGCTAAAAGAAATTAGCATAATGTTAAGCCTAATTGCCTAAATATTTATATCGGATGCCAAATTTGAGTGGGAGGATGAGCTGGTGGCATTCAAATCTTGAAATATTGCAAAGTGTCTTCAACATGGAGGCAAAAATTGTCCCAGGTGTTCCCAACCATCAAAGAGTCTTTTTAAAAGTTCATTTTTGGACTACTGTACAGTATGCTGCTTTTTATCATTGCTTATGAGATTTAACTTCTCCTCTTGCTTCAGCCTAGTTAAAATTATTGCAACTTTTAATGCATTGCATTTGGAAGGCAGATTTCCCTTGGTTAAACATTTTGGAATTTGTGTCCTTTTTAATTGCCCAGAATTCATGACATTAGTGTGGAAAAGCAATAAACATACACAATAATAAAAAACGCATTTAGACACCCAAAGCAAAATCAATGGCATATTATTTTTTCTTTATTGTTCCTAGTGGGACGCAGATTGGGGTATTTATTTATACCGAGAACTGCAAGAACACAAATGCCACGCTTGGGATGATGATAATGCTTGGTTGGGGGTGTGGAAAATAGAAAAACAACCATTGCCACCACAACCCTGCATTGCCCCGTTTCTCTGTTTTACAATAAAATATAATCGTGTTTAGCTCTAAATCCTCACAATGCCAAGGACAAAGTTGAAGGTCAAGCAGAGTCATCAGAAGGACTGGAAGGCAGCAAAGAAACGTTCAAGAGAGGAGAGAGCTGGCTGGTTTTGGACAAAGCATCTTTGCAACCAGGGAGGAGGAAGGACTGAAATCACAAAGACAAAGGTTTCCTTTGCTTTATTCTTTTCTACTGCAAAAAAAAAAATAATCCTTCCAAGGCTTTGCAAACAAAGGCTGCTTTGCTTCTGAAATAATTAGCCACGGGAAGTATTTCTGCTGGCCTCCACGGATTTTCAATGGCTGAACAAAGGGGAATTCCCAGCAGATGATAGAGATTTTTCAGAAAAGAGAGGCTGGCTGGCAGCTGCATGCCAGAGAGTCACTAACCTGGGAGACGGTCTGCTTTTATTTCAAGAGGGCAACCTGGCGTGGAGTTAGTCTACCCAACAGCTAGGGGTGGATCCTTGGAAACATTAATTCGTGTTGGTGAGTGAAAGAATCAGCAGGTCAAGCCTCCGGGGCTGTTGATGGACAGCTACAAAATGGAGCACATGGCAGGATGCTTGCTGGGCATTGTCTGGAAGAAGGTGATTGGGTTGGCCAAGCAGGAGTGTTGAGTCTGGAATACAGTTAAATCCTTTTGCAATACAGACCCTAGGATGCTATCAATAAAGGAGACCATTGGTAGCTTGGGATGAGGTTGAAATCCTTGGTGCTTGTCTGAGCTTGGTTGTTTTCTTGCAGATGTTTCATGACTCAAAGTAGGTAACAGTATCTTCATCAACAACAACTACAACATTAGCACTGATGATGTTGCTGTCAACCCTGAAGCTGACCTGACTGAAGCCCCCTTGGAAGCTTTGGTGTTGCCACACTGAAGCTGAAGGATTGGGAGGGAGGATTTTAGACAGCTGGAATTTTGTAGCCAAAGCAAAATGCTTTCTTTTGGGAACCAAGGTCATTCCCACACCTGGTCAGAGGGAGGCAGAGTGATGTCACCAGGCAACAAGACAGCATTGTGATTGGACCATGTGACCGATTGTTTTGAGAAAAGTGACACACTTTTACTTTTAATTAGGTGAAAACTTCAGGAACCTCCAGAGTTGGCTTTCACCAGATCTATGCCAATATATATCCAATAAAGCTATTTGTTGAGGAATATATCTGCCTTGGAGTTTTGCTTTCTTTGGGTCTATTACTTGGAACAGAAGTCTCCAAACTTGGCAACTTTAAGACTTCAGTTGAAGTCCACAAGTCTTAAAGTTGCCAAGTTTGGGGACCCCTGACTTGGACCCCTGACAGTTGCCTAGCTTGGGTCATGAAATCTGCAAAAAACAAACAAACAACCAAGCTCAGAGAGTAGCAAGGACTCCTTATTAGGATGCTAATTTGGGCAGATGGCTAGACAGTTGTATTTGTCCACCAAGCTTTACAATGTCACTAAGAGCCCTGAGGCCTACATTCACTACCCAACTCTCTAAGCTTGGCTAATTTTAGAGGGAGGCAGGGTTGAGTGTGACTTAGTATACTGTAGGAACACAGAGGGTTGTTGTTTTTTTAGTTCATTTGTGATTTAAACCAGTGCTTTTCAACCTTTGCATGTTTAAGCTGGGCAAACTTCAGCTCCCGGTGGCTCAATTCCCCCATGCTGGCTAGGGGCATTCTGGGACTTGAAGTCCACCAGCTTAAATTTGCAGAGGTTGAAAAACACTGATTTTAAACTGTACCCTACACTGGGCACCACAAATCAGAATGGCTGTATATTAGCATCCACCATCTAAGACAATCTGCCTTTGAATACTGATAGCAAGCAAACACATACAGAAGAATATTATGATACCCTTGTGCTCTTCTCAAAGCAGCTAATTGGCCTCTGTGGGAATTTTACAGTTTTTATACTGCTGATGGGACTTACCAGGCTACATTTTTTTTCTTGTTAAGTTTAACAGTTTTAGTTTATGCGGTTTATTGTTTGCATTACGCTGTTATCTTGAACTCGATCGTAAACTGTTTTCCCTTCCTGTAAGAAAAATTAAGAGATAGAGAGGGAAAATAAATATAGATTTATGCCACCAGAAGCCAGTCCCCTGTTCACTCTCTAGTCTAGAAGATAAAATATGCAAAGATCAATCAATAAAAATTATAGCATTAAGTCAACTCCTCCCTTCCCAAGAAAAGATCAACTTCCCCATGATATGATTTGTGGTATCTTGAAAGCATTTTTAATTTTCTTCCCATAATGTTGTATCTTGGGCTGTTTTAAGAATAGATGGGGGGGATAGTTTAGTCCAGGGATGGACTTCAACTCCCAGCATTCCTGAGTCAACAGAAAGTCCACAGATTATCAGGATGCCATAGTTGCCCGCCGCTAGTCTAGCCTTTCTTTTCTTTGACCCTTGCTCTCCACCAGATTTCCTTGTTTTCCACCAGATCACCATTAAATGGAGCTGGGCTTCAACACCATTACAGAAAAACAGATAAACAGATGATCAGAGATGGAAGGCACCTTGTAGGTCATCTAGCCCAACCCCCCACCCAAGAGGGAGACCGTACACCATTTCTGACAGATGGCAGTCCAGTCTCTTCTTGAAAGGCTCCAGAGATGAAGCTCCCATAACTTCTGAGGGCAACTTCTGTTACATCCATTGATTGTTCCCGCTGTCAGAAAGTTTCTCCTTATTTCCAGGTTGAATCTCTCCTTGTTCAGTTTCCATCTATTTATTATTCCTTGTCTGGCCTACAGATGCTTTAGGAAATAGCTTGACCCCCTCCTCTCTGTGGCAACCCCTCAAATATTGGAAGACTGCTTCCTGTCTTCCCTGGTCCTTCTCTTCCCTAAACTAGCCATGCCCAGTTCCTCTAAAGCTTCATCATATGTTTTAGTCTCCAGTCCCCTAATCATCCTGGTTTATCTTCTCTGTACTTTTTCTAGAGTCTCAACATCTTTTTTATAGTGTGATGACCAAAACTGGATGTGTTGCAGCAACAGATGCAGTAGAGGACCCCACAAAATAAGTTTGTATAACAGTAGTACTTTTGAGGACCTGAGATGGAAATCCATGATAAAAAAGAGTAAGAGAGCTGGAAAGGGCTTTGGAGGTATTCTAGTCCAATTGCAATTATAGCAATAGCACTTATACTTATATACCACTTCACAGTGCTTTTACAGTTCTCTCTAAGCGGTTTACAGAACCAACCAATTGCAGCCAACAATCTGGGTCCTCATTTTACAACCTTGGAAGAATGGAAGGCTGAGTCAACCTTGAGCCAGTGAGAATCGAACTGCTGGCAGTGGGCAGAGTCACCCTGCAATACTGCACTTTAACCACTGCACATTGTGGATGGATGGATAATGGATGGATAGGCAATAGCAATAGCACTTAGACTTACATACCGCTTCACAGTGCTTTACAACCCTCTCTAAGTGGTTTACAGAATCAGCTTCTTGTCCCCAACAATCCTCATTATACCAACCTTGGAAGGATGGAAGGCTGAGTCAACCTGGAGCCAGTCAGGATCAAACTCAGGCAATGAACCAAATTAGCCGGCAATACTGCATTCTAACTATTGTGCCACCACGGTTCCTCCTTAAGCAGGAGACTCTACATCATTTTTGCAGTTCAATCCAGGAACCCATTCTTACAAGAATGATAAAGGCATCAGGTCTGCAGTTAGTGGAGATTCCTATATGAAACCAGGAATCATGGAGATCAGAGCATCAAATCAAATTACTACCCACTTGCCTTCCATGGAGGACCTGTATACTGCACGAGTCAAAAAGAGGGCTGTGAAAATACCTACAGACCCCTCACATCCTGGACATATATTGTGTGAACTCCTACCCTCCAAACGACACTATAGGGCACTGCACACCAGAACAACTAGACACAAGAATAGTTTTTTTTCCCCAAAAGCCATCATTCTGCTAAACAAATAATCCCCTCAACACTGTCCAACTATTTACAAAGTCTGCACTACTATTACTGTTAATCTTCTCATTACTCCTTATCACCCATCCTCTCCCACTTGTGAATGATTGTAACTTTGTTGCTTATATCCTTATGATCTATATTGACTGTTTCCTAGTATGATTTGATTGCTTATTATACCCTATGACTATTATTAAGTGTTGTACCTAATGATTCTTGATTCTTGACGAATGTATCTTTTCTTTTATGTACACTGAGAGTATTTACACCAAGACAAATTCCTTGTGTGTCCAATCATACTTGGCCAATAAAGAATTCCTATTCTATTCTATTCTATTCTATTCTATTCTATTCTATTCTATTCTATTCTATTCTATTCTATTCTATTCTATTCTATTCTATTCTATTCTATTTCTATTCTATTACAAAACCTTCACCCCCTCCTATGATTGTGATCTAATTGTAAAAAAAAAATGATTTCTGTTCTAGATGGGATAATTTGTTGAAGGAACCCAGCCTTTGTTTTAATGTGATGTGTGAGACAAACTATCATATTAAGACATCCCGTAGTTATTGGCTTGAATATATCATTTGTTATTAGAACACAGTACTTGCATTCATTAACTATATTAACTTACATTTAAGGTTTAGTGCTTGGTGGGAAGCAGTCAGTACTGAGCAACTATGATCAACTATGTAAGCATAACTTGATTTGTCCCTTCTGTAATTAAAGAAGAAAAAGATCCCAATTAAAGGGTAGAATTTTCATACAGCATTGAACCATGCTAGTATTAAAAATTAATCAGTAGTTTATCAGAAACAGAGAAAACAGAGTACAACAGATAAGTGTTGTGCCAAATCTCCCTGTTGGACCAGGAACATATTTAGTCAAACAAATACGAGGACTTGGAACGATCAATGTGCGACAGCATACACACAATAAAAATTAATGCTGCCTATTGACTTTTGTCATTTTTGGAAAGTGCCAGATATAATTGGCTCTGCAAACTCACCCATTGCATTCAAATGTGGTGTTCTTGTTATTTTTCTCGAACTATTTCTGAGCAAGAACATCCAAATCGGTGACCAGCAGGACTCTTGAAGACATCTGTATAATTCAGAAAATAACTAGGGGATGGAAACGTATTATCTTCCTTTGAATAATGTCAGATCCAGATTCCCATAAAAGAATGAGATCAAATTATAATAATTCAATCAGAACAAGGAAGAAAGTGAAGAGAGTCCACAGTTTTGTTGATTTTATAGGCTGGGACACATAACTGTGTATCTAATTGAAGAGAGTATTTGTAGCTTAAGGCTGAACTGTGGGGAACATGGGATTATTTGCTGAAGATGTCACCTTCAGCCATAGTGGCACAGTGGTTATTCCAGGCTACTTCTGCTGACTGCCGGCTGACTGCTACTTGGCAGTTCAAATCCCACCAGGCTCCAGGTTGACTCAGTTTTCCATCCTTCCGAGGTGGGTAAAATGAGGACCCAGATTGTTGGGGGCAAGAGGCTGACTCTGTAAACAGCTTAGAGAGGACTGTAAAAACACTGTAAAACAGTCTAAGTTGCTAGTTGGATTATGAAACATCTGCAAAAAAATAACCAAGCTCAGAGAGCACCAAGGACCCCACAATCTGCTTTTCTGTATCTGATTTGGAGCATGTGTCCTATAGGCGACTATCTTCAGTCTTCATGGCAAGGTACCAACAGGGCTGCATGTTAGACCAGGGAGGTTTTTTTAAAAAAATCTTGAAGAAAACAGATTGCCCAGAAAAGACATACTATGGATGCCAAGTCATCTAGAGATGAGTTAGATTTGCAGGATAATTTCCTGACTTAAATATATATATATATATATCCCCAAAAGGCCAGACTGAAGGCTTTCAGGAAACATCAACAGCTATCAAGAATGAACTTCTAATGTAATTTCAATCATGTTTCCTCTTTCCATGGAAGGGATGACAACTCAGGTGTGACCTTTGGAAAGAGACATGACGAGAAAGCCATTGACAGAATTGAATGGATGAGTTCAAAATACTATTTGTGGACCCCTTCAAATATAGACAGTTCGGATGAGCCATCTGCAATTTTACCCGCCTTCTCATTTCTTCTGTGCAGAGGTGGCCTTCAGCAGGTTCTGACCAGTTCTGGAGAACCGGTAACAGAAATTTTGAGTAGTTTAGAGAACCTGCAAATACCGCCTCTGACTGGCCCTGCCCCCCTTTATTCTCCGCCTCCCATTGAGTCCCAGCTGATCAGTTGGGTCTTCTTTGGTTGCCCTGCACAGGAGAATGGAGCTGGAAAGCAGGTTAGTGGGGTGGGGAGGGAATGGGGATTTTGCAGTAACCTTCTCCCAGGAGTGGGAAAGGAATGAGGATTTTGCAGTATCCTTCCCCTGCCATGCCCACCAAGCCACACCCACCAAGCCACACCATGCCCACCAAGCCACACCCACAGAACAGGTAGTAAATATTTTTGAATCCCATCACTGCTTCTGTGGTCACGTTTTCCCCTTAGTTTTTATTTCATTTTCCATTCCGTTATTTTCCATAGAAGTTGCGTGCCAACTGCATTTGTGCCTGGCATTTCAGCTGTAGAGAACCTGTAGGAAGAAGGGCAAGGATGGGATGGCACCTCTGGTAGATTTAAAGCTGTTCAAGACACTGTCCTATCAGGCCCTACTCTAGCATTCCAAGAAGGAACATTTGCAACCCAAAATTGAGCATTATGTACCAAGAGAATTCTTGAGAAAAAGGCCACCCTATTTGCGAGTGGCCTATTTGGAACTATTTGGTTGCTTCTAGTTTTCCTGGCTTCCTTTGAAAGATGTATTTAGCCCCTTTAGTCAATTCACCCATGATTTAAAAAGTTATCCTAGCTGTCTTGGGGGTTGTGCAAAATCTGCATAGTTGAATGGAGCACTAGATTAAAAAAAAAAAAAAAATACCTCAGCATATCAGAAAAGCCATTTACTCTCATTGAGAAATACAAACGTTTCATAAGGATGAGCATGGAAGAGCATTTTCAGTGTATTGATTCCACGTTCTGGATAGTTGAAAATGTACCAAAGAGGCTGAACACTGCAAGCCATTAGGACATGAGTCTTCAGGGGTTTATTGATTAGGTGCAGTAACACTGAACAAGGCAAATCAATAGCGAGGACAGATTATTCTTTGGGCTGTCATCACTCAGTTGTATACACAATATCCCTACATCAGCAGAGTTATTGGAACAGATTAGCAGGGATTGTCTAGGGAATGGTTTTCTGAAAACCCTCTCTTGCTTCCTGCCACTGTTTGCTGAAGTGAAGGACTTCTACTGGTGGCTTGCCGTTGCAGCTCATAAGAGGACTATCAAATAGCAGTAGCACTTAGACTTGTATAGTGCTTTATGGCCTTCTCTCTAAATCAGTAAAATGAGGACCCAGATTGTTGGGGGAAATAGGCTGACTCTGTAAGTCGCTTAGAGTGGGCTGTAAAGCACTGTGAAGTGGTACATAAGTCTCAGTACTACTGCTAACTATCAACCATCAGTTAAATTCTTTTGCAATCCGGACTCTAGGATGCTACCAATAAAGGAGAACATTGGTAGCTCGGGGTTGAGATGAGGTTGAAATCCTTGGTACTGTCTGAGCTTGGTTGTTTTCTTGCAGATGTTTCATGACCCAAAGTAGGTAACAACATCTTCATCAACAACAACATTAGCACTGATGATGTTGCTGTCAACCCGATATATATCTTCTGTGTACAATATCTATCATTGCCTATCTGTCTCTGTCTAGCTATTTATATTCTGTCTGTCCGTCCATCCATCCATCCATCCATCCATCCATCCATCCATCCATCCATCCATCCATCTATCTATCTATCTATCTATCTATCTATCTATCTATCTATTTATCTATCTCAAGAGCTCTGGTGCAGTGGTTAGAATGCAGTATTGCAGGTTGACTCTGCCCAGCTCAAGGTTGACTCAGCCTTCCATCCTTTTGAGGTGGGTAAAGTGAGGACCCAGATTATTGAGGGCAATGTGTGGACTCTGTAAACCTCTCAGAGAGGTCTGGAAAGCACTGTGTGTCAACTAAAAAGAATAAACCAATTTACCTTTCCTGAGATACAGCTGGAGACTTTTGATTTGAATGAGGGTGGATTTGTTGGAGCGCTGACACTGTGAAGCGGGATATAAGTCAAAGTGCTATTTCTACTAAGAACTGTGGTGATCCACTTAGCAACTTGACCAGAAAGGTCATAAAATGGGGCCAAACTCGCTGAACAATTGTCTTGCTTTGGCAACAGACATTTTGGACTCAGTGGTGATCGTTGAGTCATGGGCTCCCTGTATACTCAGGATGTGGTGAAGTAAACGGGCTCCATTCGTATGCTTGATAATCTGGCAATGAAGTGTTTGATATTTGATTAGCATGTGCGTTCAGACCCAGGGGCTCATTGGCACATCACCGTTTAAACGCGACTCCTCGTTTTCTTCATGAATAAATGGCACCACCCGGACTTTGGTGTCAC
Organism: Laticauda colubrina; assembly: GCA_015471245.1. Taxonomy (NCBI): domain Eukaryota; kingdom Metazoa; phylum Chordata; class Lepidosauria; order Squamata; family Elapidae; genus Laticauda; species Laticauda colubrina. The sequence goes on from BLBF01000045.1 coordinate 6,573,459, forward strand.
TTCAAGAGGCTTTTCTCAACAATGCTTGACTGACTCTTGCCATCACGAAAAGCTGCGCATAATTACCATGGCTGACATCTTGGTGACTCTGAACAGATTTCACTCAACAACGAGGAAGGCGGTTTCGTTAAGAAAGACACCTGGCCTGCACAACTCTGAACTTTAATGGGGGTGGAAAAGGAGGAAAAAATAAACCACACATATATACAGATACAAAAACAAAGGCCCTTTAATTTCATAACGAATTTGAAAGCACGTCGAAATGCTGGGTTATTTGCTGAAGGCTTCGCTGTCAATCAAACGGGGAGGTAGGCAGAAAATGAAAAAAACAGACTCCCCAAAAGCAAAGATTTTTGCTAATAGAAATTCATGTCCCTGCAATGCGGTGGCATTTGATTTAGAAAGCAGGTGGATGGGGAAAAAAGCCTGAAGCAGGTAGAGATGCCTTCAATAGTTTACAACCACAGTCTCAACACTGTCTGAATGCTGGAGATATTATGGGATGGGTGCAGTCATGCTTTGACCTGTTTTTGATCAGGAAAAAAAAAGTATTACCTTTTTGTAAAAACAAAATTCCAATTAGTGGACTGTGCAAGATGCAGTTAAGTCCAATGATATTCAGTTGGCGTGGAAGCCATTCCATGGCCATCTTGAAATTTCAGTATCTTTAGAATGGATCAATTTAAACCAAGGTTCGTTCGAAACCAAGATGATTTTTTTTGAAAAAAAAAAAAACATAATTTGTATAGGCTCTCATACTGGGATAAAGTCATGGTTAGGGTTAGGGTTAGGGTTAGGGTAAAGTCATGGTGGGTGGGTTTGCCCACTGGCTGAAGCCAAAGCCAAACAACCTCCTGAAGACTTTACTATGGTTTGAAATGATGTAAGCTTTGACACCAGAACAAACAGGCCACAGTTTCCATGCTGCCCTGAGAAGAAGTTGGTTTCGCAGGGCGAACACCTGCCCTCTGCCCATAGATCAGGGGACCTGCTCAAAAGAATGTCCCCTGGATGATGGGAAAACCATCTGAAGCCATCCTGGGTGAGTTATGTGGCCATATAACATTTATAAACAAACAAACAAACATTCCATGTTTCACCATGAAAGGGAGGCAAAAACTCTATGGATTGGCATGGTATGGTATGGTATGAGAAGGGAAGGGAAGGGAAGAGAAGGAAAGGGAGTGAAGGGAGAGACAAAAGAAAGAAAAATAATAGAAAAAAGGAAAGGAAGAAAGAAGAAAGGAAGGGAAGGGAAGAAGGCAGGCACCTCTGCCGGCTTAAGGGAGGCAAGAATTCTATGGATTGGGATGGGATGTGATAGGAAGGAAGGAAGGGAGAAAGAAGGAGGAGGAGGAAGGAAGAAAGAGGAAGGAGAAAAAGAAGGAAAGAAGGGAATGGAGACAGGAAGAAAGAAAATGGGAAAGGGAAGGGAAGGGAAAGGCAGGCAGGCAGGAAAGGAGGAAGGAAGGAAGGAAGGAAGGAAGGAAGGAAGGAAGGAAGGAAGGAAGGAAGGAAGGAAGGAAGGAAGGAAGGAAGGAAGGAAAGAAAGAAGGAAGGAAAGAAGGAAAGGGTGGGAATGGGGAAGGGGAAGAAAGGGATATCCAGCAAAAGGGTTCCACAGTCTTTGAGCAATTATGACTACAAGTGCATTACCTTGCAACATTTTCTTATAGATCCCACTTGGACATTTTTCTTCCCCTCCCTTCTCTTTTTCTTTCCTTGCTCGGATCAGATTTAACAGATTTATGGCTCTTTGAAATTATTTACATTATATATAAAAAAGAAACATTTTACAAATTCCCCACCAGTGAGCTCATTAGTATAAATGATGGGCCATGAGTTCAGATATCAAGTCAGCAGGTTTTTTTTTTAATCTCTCTCTCCCCCTCTGCCCCCCATTCCCCAAAGTTATCGCCAGCTATTTTTCACTATAATGCAGCAGCTGAAGAATATTTGATAGCAGGAAAATTGGTCTCCAGAGCAGGGGCTCAGGAGGAAAAAAAAAAAAAAGATTTCAGAGAAGGGATGTGAGATCCTCTGCCAGATGCAAAGATTCCTTCTTCGATATAATCAAAATTAACACACATCCATTGTCTTTTGTAAATTAGAAATGCTCGCAGTGGTTATCCTTTGGACTGAATTGGTCTGCAACTCCCAGTCTAAAGATTTAAAGTGGGAATATGAATCATCTCGTGGATCTTGCATTTCCCCAAATTTTGCATGTTGCTTTTATTTTCTTTACACCTTCCATTGCTCATCCTGTTCTCACCACATCTGCAAAAGCTTTCCACTTCCCTTGCCTTGCCTTCTCCTCCTTTCCTTCCTGCGTGCCTTCCTCTCTTCCCTTCCCTCCCTCCATCCTCTCCTCTCCTCTCCTCTCCTCTCCTCTCCTCTCCTCTCCTCTCCTCTCCTCTCCTCTCCTCTCCTCTCCTTTCCTTCCTTCATCCCGCCCTCACTCTTTTCCTTCCCTTCCCTCCCTCCCTCCTCTCCTTTCCTTCTCTCCTTCATCTGTCTCTTCCATTCCTTCCTCCCTCCCTCCCTCCCTCCTTCCTTCCATCTCATCCCATGCTATCCCATGCCATTCCATGCCATGCCATGCCATCCCATTCTTGGTGAGGCATGATTCTGTGGAATATTTATTTGTTTGTTTGTTTCTGGCCATGGCTACCGGAGAACTACAAACATGCACCGACTCCAAATAGTTAAGTTTCTGCCTGCAATTGTAGCCCACAATAGAGGTGGAAACTCTGGAAAACTGATATCTAGAAGCCTTTGGAAAGCAAGCCAAAGAGACAGGCAGTGTTATAAAGCCAGACCACAATTTGAAGGGTCTCTATTAGAAAATGCAGACTGTACAATTGTAGTTCTGTAAAATCGATGCCAGTAGATGTGACAGTCAATATTATCAAGGAGATGAAAATTCTAGGCTGTGTCATCAGCATACAAATCAGTATCTGTGTGTGTGTGAGAGAGAGGAGTGGAGGGAGGGAGGGAGAGAGAGAGAGATCCTTGTGCTTATGGCCCCCAACTATATTGCTAGACATTCATTTAATCCCACAAAGAGATGCTGCGTGTATCAACCCGATTTATTCTTGCATTTTCAACTAAGCAAGATGATCAAGGAGCAGCGCAACAGACAAAATCATGCAAGTGACAAGTAATAAGCAAATAAAAAAAACAACCTCACAGTTAAAACATCATTAAAAATACAGCCAAATGGCCCCAAAGCCAATTCCATAAAAATGGTTTTTCAAAAAACACATAACTGGATCCTATCTCAATGTACTTGTTCACAAACAGCAACACGTACCATCTGTATAATAAGTGCAACAAAAACTTATATGGTTGTGTTTGGTATTTGGAAATATTGCAACTGAATGTGCATGTCCCAATTCCAAAAAACCTTGATCGTTTTCCTGCTTTAAAACAACCCAACATAATTTCAGGAGCAGGAAGTCTCCTGTATTTGGTGAAAAAAAAAAAAAAGAACATCTTTTTGTTGACATTTGACACTTGATTAACTTTAATTTACACTGAATGGGCCAGGAGAAAAATGATAGACATTTAAAGGAAACATATCAGTGTTTTAGAAGGACAGATGTTCTGTTCCCTGTTGCCATCCTTTGTTCTAAAGGACTTTTAGATCCAATTTTTTTTGGAGATGTAATTGAAAATTTCATTCAGTTGCATAAGGAGCAATCACAAATGCTGCTGATATTTTGCAGATCAAAACTCGAATAATTATATCTTCAAATATTTATTCAGGGAGATATACAAAGCTGCATGGGTTCATTAATTCATCTGTGAAATAAATCAATTAATGGCTTTCACTAAAGAACTTAAACAACATATGCTACATAATTAGGCAAGCCGCTAGCGTTTTATAGAAGGGCTGCAACCTGCTTAATTTTGATTAATCATATGAACTCTGGTTAAGTAATCAATTAATCTCTATTGAGTTAAACTAGCACCAATCTTCACATGGGTAAAAACAAAACAGTTTCTTCCCAAATGATGCATGTATGTGCTGCTTTATCTTTGTTTAACAGTTGTCTTGAACGCTGTCTGACTATACAGGATCTGATCTGCAGATCCCAGATTCAAAGTCTTTCAAAATAGACACACGAAGAAATCCTGTTTCAGAACCAGATTGGCTTCCACTAATCTGAAAAATAGCCACAATCCAATGCTAAAACAGAGGGGCCCAAAATTTAATCCAGGATCAGTTAAACTAATTTAATCTTCATTTGGATCATACCTGAATATCATGCTAAACCATCCTTGTACTTTATTTCTGTCCAATTGGATCTTTTAAAAGTTAAGATTGACATTACATTTAAAAGACTGTGTATAACACCTGGACTTTTATAAATGCATATGTCAGCCACTGTCAGATGTCTCTAATAAATGCTTAACATTCAGATTGTGTGATGATAAAACACAACTAGCAATAATGAATATGTTATTGTAGGTTTGCAACTGAACCCAGAACTTAACGTTTGGGGCCAAAGCCCCACCGTGGTGCATTTAAAAGCAGAAGACACAGAAAGGAGGCTTGTCATGGTGCTAAGCAAACATCTCTTCTATTTCTTCTCTGCCTCTTAAATTGACCTCAGAGGTGGACTGGCTTCTAAGGCAAACATAATCTACGGAGGGATGTTTCTTAAGGCTGAGGTAAATATTGGAAAAAAATTCTCCATTCTCCTCTTCATCTTAAATGAACACCAGGACTTTCAAGCCAGCTTCCTGAGATGATGGTACTGTTCATTACAAACAAATGAGAGCAGTGTAGGAGGACAAAAAAAAAATGTTGAGATTCTAGAAAAACTCTCAGAGAAGTCTCAGAAAGTGCAGAAAAGAGCAATGAAGATGATTAGGGGGCTAGAGGCTAAAACATGAAGAACGGTTGCAAGAATTGGGTTTAGTTTGATGAAAAGAAGGACTGCAGTGACTTGACATCTCATGTTCCAATATCTAAGGGGCTACCATAAAAAAGAGGGAGTCAAACTATTCTCCAAAGCACCAGAAGGCAGGACAAGAAATAACGAGTGGAAACTAATCAAGGAGAGAAGCAATTTAGGACTAAAGAGAAATTTCCTTGACAATGAGAACAATTAAACAGCTTGCCTTCAGAAGTTGTGGGTGCTCCATCATTGGAGGCCTTTAAGATGAGACTGGCCACCACTTGTCTGGAATGGAGTAGGGTTTCTTGTCTGAGCAGTGGGTTGGGCTAGAAGACCTCCAAGGTCCCGTCCAACTCTGTTATTTTGTTATTCGGTAAAGAATTATTTTATTTTACCCATTATTTAATTCTGGGATGTTCTTGATCTATGGCTGCTTTCCAAGCCAAACACAAAATATTCTCTTTCTTATATGTCCTTCCAAATTATGGTGCGAGGACACTAGCCACAAGGAAATTGATACCAGAAGTTATCAATTTCAGAAGTTTTATGTTAAACCAGGAAAGCACATCTCCAGAGCCTTGTGAAGTGCCTGGAGCTCATCAGAAATCATGTGCAATTCTTATTTTTATTTTTTTAAATAGGACAGAATAATGATGGAGACACTCCCACTCAAATATTAAATACTTCACAAAGATAAAATGCTTCTCTCTTCACCAGGTAATTAATGAAATGCAATTGAGGATACAAAAGGTGATTGGATTTATTTTTCATTGTATCTTTTTCAATGCAAGCTAAGGGACTGAGCAGGACAACAGAAATGGAAGGCAGTTTTACCCAAATTGTTTTTCCAATATGAAATGGGGGGGGGGTACTTATACCATGTGTGTTTCTAGCTAGTGTAGGGAAGTTGAGAAGCTTAAATATATAGACATATTTAATATAGCTGGTTTATTGATCAGCTAGTTACAAGGCAGACAACTCTTCTTTAATTGACAGCTCTAGCAAGCACCATATCGTATAACATGATTTACTTGTGTCTGTTAGACAGCAGCATTAACCAAAATTGTGTTGCAAACTATCAGCAGGGCAATTGTCAACTAAGGAGGTGTGAAGCACAAAAAATGCAATCTACTTTAACCATGTTATTACTGTCCTACAGGTTTTTTTTTTTTAATTGAGGAACAATAAAGGAATCTGCTTGGAATTGTAATGTGTCTTTCTTGGATTTGGCCTGACAGAAATTAAAATTAGATTTTTAGAATCTATGAAAACAATGAATCTCCTGCTGGACCAAGTAGAATTCCTAGCTACAAGGCACACATTGCTGCCTTTTTTATTTTCCACCATAAAAGTTTGATTACCAGCACTGAAATCCTGCAGGTAGGCAAAATGTGGTCTCCAAAATTGAAAACCGAGTGCTAAAACTGAAAGACCTTGGCATGGCTCAGGAAATGTAATTTGGTTCATCAGTAAAATGAAAATGTGAACCAGGTCTAGAATATAAGTTGCCTTATACAAGTCAAATAGCTGTGCATTATTTGCATGGGTTGGCAATAACTTTGCAGGGTTTAGTGGATTTTTTTAGATATGCCAAGGTTGAAATCTAAAACCACATTTTGGTCTTCCAATGAGCTACAGTGAGCCCTTCCTTGTTACAGAGGTGGACAGAAAATGAAACATGGGACCTTATTACAAAATGTCTGTTGAAGAAATCAATTGTGTACTCAAAGGTTCCTTGGATTTTTCAAGCTCTCAAATGTTTGTCCAAGAGAAATAAATCAAGAACTGTTCTCCAAAATCGAGCATAGGTTGTGACAGAACAGAACACATAGTAATGTGACATTTGCAGTTTAGGAATGTGGCACCAGCTAAGTTCAATTAGAAGCTGTTGAGTTGTGTTGAGCACAATTTAATCTGGATTCCTGCCCTGAGCAGAAAGAAATGGACTCAATGGCACAAATTAGCTCTTCCGACTCTAGAATTCTCTGCAGATAATAGAGGTTTTAACTAGACTTTGGGATGGTCACTGTCTTATGCAGTGCAATATTCGGTGGAAATATCATTCTACCGCATTGAAAATGGACTTTTGAAAAAGGCCACACAACAGAAAGAGAAGAGATATGAAAAAAAAAATTCAAACAAGGAGCCCCATTTGGGCTTAACTGCAGCTTCTAAAGCTGTGTAGAAAATGATGAAATCCACTACTTTACATGCATCGTAATGTGTCCCTAAAACAACTTGTAACAGGCTATGTAACTAACATCATACATGCAAGTTTGAGCCTCAGTCTACAGTTGCATTGCTGTGAAGTCATGCCATTTTACTCCAAGGTCACGAGAACATACGAAAGCTTTGTTGGATGGAGGTCTCAAAAATAAATAAATAATAATCCCCACTCAGATTTTTTATGTTTGCATTTTGTAAACAAAACCACCAATATTGCGAGATGGGAAAAGGTTACATGGCTTTGACAGTTTAATTTCAGCCACACGATGAATCCATTTTCTCTTTCTGACACCAGGTTGCAATTTTGTGCCATCCAATTCAAAATCAATGCAGGCAATAACCTATCTATAGAAAGCCATTTTTTTTGAGCCTAGGCAGTACTATAAATATGTTCCCGATGGGTGCAAGCAGTTAAAGAAAAATCCCCCAAAGAATAGAAGTGATCTGAATGAGGAAGGCATTGCTCTCTAAAATGTTTGCAGCCTGAGAAAATCTTAATAGCTTTTAAATCTGCTTCACTTGAAGAAGCTTTATTAAAACATCTTAACCAGGAATAGGAGAAATAGACTTAATGGAATCCCAATGAAAGTAGACATCACTCTGTTGTCTAAGGAAAAGAAAGAGGTGTGAAAAAGGGGTGACATGCTAACAGTGTTCCTCAAGGGGCTGCCCCAAAGAAGAGGGAGTCAAGCTATTCTCCAAAGCACCTGAAGGCAGGAGAAGAAGCAATGGATGGAAACTAAGCAAGGAGAGAAGCAACCTAGAATTCAGGAGAAATTTCCTGACAGTGAGAACAATAAATCAGTGGAACGACGTCTCTAGAAGTTGTAAATGCTCCATCACTGGAGGTTTCTAAGAAGAGTTTGGACCACCATTTGTCTGTTTGAGTAGGGGGTTGGATTATAGGGCCTCCAAGGTCCCCTCCCAACTCTGTGCAGTGGTGGTGTCCAGCAGGTTCTGACCAGTTCTGGAGAACCAGTAGTGGAAATTTGGAGTAGTTCAGAAAACTGGCAAATCCCACCTCTGACTGCTCCCCCCATCTATTCTCCACCTCCCGAGTCCAAGATGATTGGGTGGGTCTTCTTTGGTTGCCCTGCACAGGAGAACGGAGCTGGAAAGCAGGTCAGTGGGATGGAGAGGGAATGGGGATTTTGCAATCTCCTTCCTCTAGAGTGGGGTGGAAATGGGGATTTTACAGTATCCTTCCCCTACCAGGCCCACCAAGCCACACCCACAGAACCGTTAGTAAAAGAAAATTGAATCCCATCACTGTCTGTGTGGATCTATTTTTATTTCACTCTCTTAATTCAAACTCCTCTGAAACACCTAAATTGGGAAGCAGGTCTGCTGCATGCAAAACACAAGCTTTTAACATCCTACATGGATCCTGTTAGCACTCTTAGAACAATAACAGCAGCAACAACAAAAAGAGTGGTAGCCATAGCTCTTTTTTTTTTTTTCATAGTTTAGAAATCACCTGCCTGCTTAGAAAACCCTCTGAGACAAGCTGTGGTGGGAGAGATCATTCTGAGGAATAGAAGTGATGGTAGGGAGCAAACTTATCCAATTTGACTTTGATCAGGGGGCGTGCTTGCAAGCCATGCCCACCAACCCATTTTTTGGCAATTCATAGAATAGAATAGAACAGAACAGAATAGAATATAGAATAGAATATAGAATAGAATATAGAATAGAATATAGAATAGAATATAGAATAGAATATAGAATAGAATATAGAATAGAATAATAGAATAGAATAGAGAAGGAAGGAGAATAGAATACAATAGAATAGAATAGAACAGAATAGAATAGAGAAGGAAGGAATTATAGAATAGAATAGAATAGAA
>BLBF01000045.1:6582448-6594055 GCA_015471245.1 Laticauda colubrina
TAGAATAGAGAAGGAAGGAATTATAGAATAGAATAGAATAGAATAGAATAGAATAGAATACCTTTATTGTTATTGCATTCCACAAATACAATGAAATTTGAAAGCTACTCCAGTACAATGCCCCAAACACCACATCACAATCATACTACTTCTCGACTGAAGAGAATATTTGCAGCACAGAGTTGAACCATGGGGTCCTTGGTGCTCTCTGAGCTGGGTGGTTTTCGTACAGACATTTCATCACCGAACTAGGCAACATCATCAGTGTTAGAAGGGAGTAGAGTTTGATCTTCTTTTTATATGTTCATGGTGTCCATGTTCCAGAAGTACAGGTAGTCTTCGAGTTATGTTTATTCAGTGACCATTCAAAGTTACAATGGCACTGAAAAAAGGGATTTATGACCATTTTTCACACTTACAACCATGGTGGCATCCCCATAGATATGTGATCAAAATTCAGACACTTGGCAACTGATTCATATTTATGACAGTTGCACCGTCCTGACGGTTGGACCGTCACGTTAATCCCCTTTTACGACCTTTTGTGAGCAAAAGTCAACAGAGAAGACTGATTCACTGAACAACGGTGTTGCTCACTTAAAAACCACAGTGATTCACTTCACAAACATGGCCAGAAAGGTCATAAAATGGGGCAAAATTCACTTAACAGCTGTCTCGCTTAGCAACAGGAATTTGGAGCTCAACTGTGGTCATAAATCCAGGATTACCGGTATTCTACAAAAAGGATGCTAATTCTTACTATGGAGAAAATGTAGGTGAAAATTGGGTGCTGATTGGAAATACAATCTTATTTACCCAGGACTCAACTTCTTGCATATTACGAGACTTATCCCTCGGTAATTATTCTCAGGATTGCATTGTGAGCCTGCAAACATCTGCACATTTATTTGGAAACTCTGCCGAATTGATGTTGGCTTAAAATACCTTGGTGAAATCGGTGAGATGACTCAGTAATTATGCAGCCATCGATCTCATTTAAGGCTAGTTATCAAATACGAGATTTTCATGTCTTCGGCATCCCCAATAGGTAGCCGTCTAGTTTTTGGAGCGATCATTTGCATGCAAGGCCGACGGTGGTTTAACCCTCCTTCGTAGTTAATCTTGACTGGCAGGTGATCCCCAGGGTATAAGGCAGGGATATTTTATTTCTCTAGCCCCAGCTGTGAATATCATGAAATTGAAATGGGGAACCTTCTCCATGTCAGCTTACTTCTAAGCCATTACCCTTCTCTTGTTCATTCATCTCCACACAGTTGGTTCTATTGCTTAACTGCTTTTAAGCTTTCCATCTCTCTCTCTCTCCCTCTGTGTGTGTGTGTGTGTGTGTGTGTGTGTTCAAATGCAATTTGCAATAGTTTTGTTTTCCATTTGGCTTCATTGAAAATATCACCTGCCTTTCCTATGTGCAAACATTTCATACCTGTTTAATTTTGGAACCTCAGTCATCACACTGCCAGAGGTGTGGCTCCAATGATTCCCTTCCTACAGTTGATGTCCCAAAGGTACTTTTTTTTTTTTTTCCAAACTGGACTTTCTTGCTTTTTTTTTTTTAACTTGAAAACATTTCACTTCTCACATCCAAGAAGTTTCCTCTGGTTCTGAAGAAGGTTCAACAAAAGAAGACGAAGATAAAGATAAAGAAGACAAAGAAGATGAAGATGAAGATGAAGACAAAGAAGAAGAAGAAGAAGAAGAAGAAGAAGAAGAAGAAGAAGAAGAAGAAGAAGAAGAAGAAGAAGAAGAAGAAGAAGAAGAAGAAGAAGAAGAAGAAGAAGAAGAAGAAGAAGAAGAAGAAGAAGAAGAGGAGGAGGAGGAGGAGGAGGAGGAGGAGGAGGAGGAGGAGGAGGAGGAGGAGTAGGAGGAGGAGGAGGAGGAGGAGGAGGAGGAGGAGGAGGAGGAGGAGGAGGAGGAGGAGGAGGAGGAGGAGGAGGAGGAGGAGGAGGAGGAAAATCAAGAAAGTCCAATTGCCTTTTGGAAAAGCACCTTTGGGGCAACTATGAGCTGGATGATGGAGAACATCCATAGACATTCAACAGTAGATCTTGAGAGGTCAGGGTTTTTTTTCTACCGATGGACCCTACAACATAATATTACCATGGAACATGGTATTGTGCTGAATATGCCACTCCTTTCCTCTTTCTTCTCCTGGTGCTTTCCTCTTTCTGCACAAATATTTCACAGCCATTGAGCACCCATAATCCTCATTGGGCAAGTTCTGAACCCTCCACAACTCAGGAGCCCTTACTCAAACTTGGGAAATATGGTAGGAAGACACTAGCCGTAAGGGAACTGACACCACCATTACCCATTTTGCATGTGTCAGAAGTTCTATGTTAAATTTGATTGCTTATTGTACCCTATGACTATTATTAAGTGTTGTACGTGATGATTCTTGACGCTTGACGAATGTACACTGAGAGCATTTACACCAAGACAAATTCTTTGTGTGTCCAATCACACTTGTCCCACAAAAAATTCTATTCTATTGTAAACCAGAAAAACACATCTCCAAAGATTTGTGAAGTTCCTGGAACTCATCAGAAATCATAATCAATTCTTATTATTTTTTTAAAACAAGACAGAACAATGAAGGAGATACTTCCACTCAAATGTTAAATACTTCACAAAGATAAAATGTTTCTCTCTTCACCAGGAAATTAATGAAATGCAATTTAGGATACAATAGGTAATTGGGTTTATTTTTCATTATATCTTTTTCAACATCCACAAGCTAAGGGATTGAGCAGAAGGACAACAGAAATGGAAGGCAGTTTTATCCAAATTGTTTTTTCAATATGAAATAGAGGGGGCACTTATACCATGTGTGTTTCTAGCTAGTGTAGGGAAGTTGAGAAGCTGAAATATGTAAACATATTTAACATAGCCAGTTTATTGATCAGGTAGTTACAAGGCAGACAACTCTTTAATTCATAGCTCTAGCAAGCTCTATATCATATAACATATTTACCTGTCTCTGTTAGACAACAGCATTAACCAAAATTGTGTTGCAAACTATCAGCAAGGCAACTGTCAACTGAGGAGGTGTGAAGCACAAAAAATGCAATCTGCTTTAGCTTACTCAAACTTGGGAGTTTTCTTCAACCACTCATATTTGACTTCCTGGCATGAACAATACTCCCCGTTCTCCTACCGCACAAATGAAAATGATAAAGAAATTGCAGGTCTCAGACCATGGTCAGGTCTCTATCTATTTTAAGAAGGAAACTCCTGTCACTTTTTTTACATATACAGCTTTAGAGTCACACACCACTTTCTCATGAAAAGAAACATACACCTAAACTTTCTTCCCCATGAATGGAGAGAAAAAGTTCCAGAAATTCTAGAACCAGAAACTCATAGTTTTCAAATAATTCTTGGCTTTTTAATGTTTTTTCTCTCAGCAGCAGAGAACAAGAGATCAAAAGATGAAGTTGTTTACTTTGGAGTTTCACAATGTAGAAGGATCAATTACAATGCCACTAAGTATCACTCCAAAGTAAATAAAATATACTTTGGCTGCTCCACGATGTTTGTTATAAGTAACTCTCAAAGTCTTCATACAAAATAATGTCAAATCAAGAATGTCGAGATATGGCTATGATGACATCAAGAGACTCATGGCCCTCTTGAATATACTGATGAGTAGCAGAGCGCAAAATTGTGAATAAAGTTCAGTGTAAATGAGCTCACATTTCCGAAATTAATTTTCCTCCCCATCCTTCCCTATATTCCTGTATGATTCAATTACATTAGAGTTAAACTCAAACTTGGGTTTACTTTATAGCTCCTTCTTCTGCATTTTGATATAGGAGTAAGGATGGATAAAATTTGATTATGCAACTGGCTGATATTTTTTTTAGGGATATTTCTGGCCATATTCAACACTCGATGGCTGAGATATCAGGTAAGGCTTCCACGAATGTACTAATAATACAAATCTTGCTTTAAATAGCTAGTTTGGAACAAGGAACACCAGTGTCCCTATCCATTTTTTAAAAAAATGCACAAGTGGCACTTGTACAATCTTTAACAATGATGTCACAATACCTGAAGTGATTGTTTCATATCTCTTGGCATCAGTTCCTCAAACCATATAAAGTTTTTGCGGGTACTTACATATGTGCTGTTCAGCTTCCTTTGGGTATTATCCCACATCATTGTAGTTGTGCTTTTAAAGTTGTAGCAACGTTTCAGCAGAATCTCATCTGCCATCATCAGGCTTCTGTATTGGGTTCGTATGTGGGTCAGAAAAAATCATCCTGGCACAGCAGTAGGCTAGCTTCAAATTTAAAACTAACGGCTGTGATAGCCCGACCCACATACGAACTCCATGCAGAAGCCTGATGATGGCAGATGAGATTCTGCTGAAACGTTGCTATGACTTTAAAAGCACTGCAATGACGTGGGATAATACCCGAAGGAAGCTGAACAGCATATATATACATATACATATATATTTGCATTATACAGAGCTGATCTGGTTACCTCCAATGAATTATATCATCCCATCCTTTACATTCTCTTTCTCCTTCCATTATCCATTCCTATCTCAGATCAACCAGCTGGGGAAAGCAGCTGTGCCTCCAAAACTTTGGAAGCCAGGCTCAAAAAGTTGACCTCTGATCTGAACTTCAAGCTGCCTACAGGATGAAGCACCCAAAACAATGAAAGCAAAACAGGCACTTTGATCGCATATTTGATTTTGGGGAGTGGGATTGACCGGCAGCCCTTCTCTCTGGGAATTTGGAGAGGTTGTCCTACTCCAGCGCTTCCAGAAGATGCAAGGTTCCTAAAGGTATCTAGAACTTTGGATGGTGGCCTCTATGACTTATCCTCTCAAGGCCCCCCACCCACCCACCCACACTTTCTATCACGCCAGATTCAAAAGTGAACCTCTCAATTCCCTCCCCAGCTCAAAACTTTCAGCCCACTCCCACCTTCCTCCTTCACCCCCCCCCTCTTCCTTCTCGCTCAGCTAAGTTACTCCTTCGAACTTGCCCGTTGACGCAGGACCTTGGGGAGGGTCTCCCCCTCCTCTGCTACCCAGGCAACTGCCATCCCAAGTGTAGGATGCCGTTTCCTGAGGGCGCATCCCTCCTGCCTCCGCGCCAGCCGTCCAACAACCTGAAGAGGAAGCTGAGCGGGCTCCGATCCTTCCCAAAGGATGCCAGAGCAGCATCCCTCCACCCACCCCAACCCGCCCTGTCCCCCAAAAGCGCGCAGGGATCCGGACGGCTCGCTCAGGATCCCGCGCCTATGCCCCACCCGCCCCTTACCTGCGACGGCTCCACGGAAGACCCCCCCCCCCGGGCGGGCCGAGCCGAGCCGCAGCCCCCCTCTTCCCCTTGGGCCGGCGTGGGCGATGCGCGGCCGGGCGCCCCGATCGTCCTGCGCCACTCTCGCTTCACCGCGGCGCCTCCTCGCTTCTCCTCCTCTCCACCTGCTCTCTCGACCACCTCATCGCAGGGCGCACCAAAAAGCCTCCCCCCCCCCCCCCCCCCAACAACCCGTCGGGGGAGAGGAGGAGGGAGTGCGCCGGAGACGGACGGGGACCCCATTGGCTGGCCGCGAGCGCTCCGGCTGCCCATTGGGCGCGGGCGGGGGCCGGGGCGGGGCGGGGCCGGCGCTGACGAAGGGCTGGGGTTGGCGGGGGAGAGGCAAGGTGGGGCGAGGCGCGCCGCGGCGGCTTTTGTGTGCTCGGTCGGGCGGTGGGGAGCGGTCGGGCCAGAGCTGCGGCAGAGAGCCAGCCAAGCCAAGCCGGCCGGACGGGCAGGCGGGCAGGGAGCGCAGGCAAACAGGGAGGGCTGGTGGACGCCGTCTCAGGCGGCAGCGGCGGGGTCCCCCCGCGCCCGCCGCCCCTTCCTGGCTTTGCCCCTCTTGCTGACCGGCTCGCCCGCCGCTTTTCCCGGCGCCGCACGATGCATCGGAGCGCTCCGCTTGCGCCTTGTCGGGGGCCGCTGGCGCTGCGCTCCGCACCTCGAGGGGCGTCGCGGGCCCTGCTGGCGGACTAGAGGCGAGAGCCCGGGGGCAGCGCAGGAGCCGAGCCCGGGAAGGGCAGGGCAGGGCAGAGGAAGCAGCGGGGCTCAGCCAGCCCGTCCGCCCTCCCGTCCGTCCGTCCGTCCGTCCCATCGGGGAAGCCCCGCCAGCCGCTGGACGAGCCAGCAGCCAAGGCGAAGGGAAGCGCGGCGTTGCCACGATGCTGGCCCTGGAGCTGCTGAGCCTGGCTTGGCTGGCCGGCGTGGCGATGGGGCAGAACGAGACGGAGCCCATCATCCTGGAGGGCAAGTGCCTGGTGGTGTGTGACTCCAACCCGGCTTCCGACCCCACCGGCACGGCGCTGGGCATCTCGGTCCGGTCGGGCAGCGCCAAAGTGGCCTTCTCGGCCATCCGCAGCACCAACCACGAGCCGTCGGAGATGAGCAATCGCACTATGATCATTTACTTCGACCAGGTAGGGACCCCCCCCCCCCCAAAAAAAAAAAAATCCGGGAAGAGGGTATTTAAAGGGGGGGGGGGTTTCGGGGAAAGGGGGGGAAGTGGGGAGGAGGGTTTTACAGGGGGTGGGAGAAGGGAGGGCACACTTAGGAATAGAAGATGGAGATGCCTTCCTCCTCTTCTGCCACTTTCAGCCCCTACTTTCAGTTCTCCAGAAGACACCCCGATATTGGGGGGGGGGGGGAGGAAACAGGTAGGGCAATCAAGTCCTCAGCCACAAAGGCAGGTGTCCAGTTGAATGCCAGGAGAGCCAACCTGTCTCCTTCCAGTTGGAACTGCAAAACCTCTCCATCCCAAGCATCTGGATTTATGGACCTACCTTGGGGAGGAGCAGCCCTGAACCTGGAGAGGGTTACCTAGCTCAGGTTTCGTGTCTCTATGTTCAGGGAAGAGGGTGAAAAGGGAGATGTAAGAATGGGGTCTCACCTTCAGAGTGGACAGCGGAAGGAGAAGGAAAGAAGGCTGGATGGTTGCAGAGAAATGACCTTAAAGAAAAACTTTGATCTACATCTGGTCAATATTCCTTCTTTTCTCTCTTTCTTTATCCTCCCCATTCTCTGTTTTCTTCCCTCCGTCCCGTAGGTGCTGGTCAACATTGGGCTCAACTTCGACTCTGAACGAAGCACTTTCATCGCTCCCCGGAAGGGCATCTACAGCTTTAATTTCCACGTGGTCAAGGTGTACAATAGGCAGACTATCCAGGTGAGATTGCATGGCTTCTTCAACTGAGAACTTTCCTTTTTTTTTTTTTTTTTTGCCCTGGGTGGGAAAGCAGCTGCCTCCCCTAATTTATGCGAATGAATGAGAGGGACCAACTTTTTTCAACTCACCTGTGAGAAACTGACACCTTTGAATTAAGCTGTTTTTTGGAGTCAGCCTGCCTAGTTCCAGGACTGCACAATAAATGTTGAAGCTCTCTGCCAGGAGGAGTGTGTGTGTCTGTGCATGCACACATTTTTGTATGTGTGCTTTGATGTCAAGGCATAAGTGAGTGTGTGTGATATCCATCATCTGCTCAGTGCAGAGATTGTGTGCCAGGAACCATCCAGTAAAAGGTAGTTGCCAATTTCTCGGTATGGAATACCCTTTTTTTTTTGTGTGTGTGTGTGTATAAGGGTGTGTGTGTTGGGGTTGCTTTGCGGATTTTGAAATTCAGGTCTGTGTAAATCAGGGTGGAAATGGTTGCTGGGTTTTTCATTGCAGAATTATACTACATGGGCAAAATTTATGGGAGTAACTTGTATACAGATACAGATTTAGAGAGAGAGAGATTAGATAGATAGATAGATAGATAGATAGATAGATAGATAGATAGATAGATCTAAAAAGAAAGATGAGAGAGAAGTGATGGATGGATGGACAGATGGATAGATAGATAGATATAAAGAGAGAGACGAGAGAGAGAGAGGTGATAGATAGACAGACAGACAGACAGATGATAGAACAATATATACTCATACAGTATATTTTCTCATGTATCTGGCCAAGAATAATGCAAAAGTGAAGAAAGTATGCTGGGCCCTGGAAGGCTGAAGTTTAATCCTGCTCTTGATTTTAAAGCTTTCTTGGAATCAGCTACTTTCATGGTTCAGCTCTTTACTGGCTGCAGTAAAAATGAAATGAATAATGAGCCACCCTATTATTTATCATCGTTTATAAATCTGTCTGGTTCCTCAGCTTGGCTTTGTCTAGCTTCCGACTATTCTGAATCTGAAAACAGTTGCCAAAAGCTATCCTCCCTAAATTGAGCCTTTCTGATTTATAGAAAAAATTAGTTTCAGTGTTCTTCTGCTTTTTATTTAAGGTCTTCATGTTTCCAGTATTTTGTGCTAAAATTCAGGCAGTTGCTTTTTTAAAAAAGGCTTCCCTGTTTATAAAGTTGGATTTTCTTCCAAGAACACATCTTTAATAATGAGGCAGAATGTGCTCTCTTATTAATATACAGATCGTATCCATGCAGGGAAGCCAAATTTTTCTTTTCTTTTCTTTCCTATTCTTTTCTTTTCTTTCCTATTCTTTTTTCTTTTCCTTTCTTTTCTTTTTTCTCTTCTCTTCTTCTTAACATTCCTTTAAACTTTCTCACAGAAAGAAATTAAGTGAGATGAAGTTGTATTCATAAAAAGCATAAAATACGTTACTTCTGTAAATCCAGTATGTGGAATAAAAGGAGGGAGGTCATTTTTAAAGATAAGTGTGGACAGAACCATGAGCCCCAGTCAGGTCTACTTAGCAGTAAGTTGGATTAATTTCAGTGATCTGAAATTCAGGTTTTATTTTCAAAATTATCTTGTACTGCAGAATACATAAACACATGCTCAGATTCTAGAGATAGAGAATGGTTGCCTGGCTGATTGAATTTCATCTTGGAGAAAAAGCACGTTCCCAACTGTGCAAACTGTGTTTAGTGCATTTGTCATTCAACAGTCACAATCCCATTTCTTGTCATTGATACACCCATGGCTCTTTCATCCATTGTCTGCTGTCTTCATTGGGGGAAAAGCATTGTGTTTAGACCTGTAGTTTTACTATTGTAAAAAGGAACAGAAACACCCCTTCTTGGGAGCTACTTTCTAACTCATGCTTCCTCTCTTTACGGACTCTCAGACAAATGACTGGGGAAAGCTATCTTTTTGATGGAAACCATGTTTCATGAAGATGTTGTGGGTTTTTTTTTTTTAGACGAACAGGAAATGCTGCAAAATACTATTTGAGTTTTAAAACTCTTTGCTAAGCAAAACAAACAAACGCCTGGAAGAGGGAAAAACATGTTAGTGAGTTTTTAAGTCCGGCTTGCATCCAATTATCATTTTGCAAAGAAAGTTGGAACAGCCACCCGACAGAAGCTAAATCTCTCAGGCACAGAAGTAATCCTAGACTCCCCCAGAATTTGCTGATGGTCGAGTAGCATAAACAGCATATTCCCCAACCCTTCAGCTTTTTATAAGGAATATTTGTCTGTATAATTGGGACTTAATTAAAAATCATGTTCTTTGAAGTGAGAAAAGATCAGCAACGCTGTGTTCACACAATCTGTATAGTTCAATGCATAATATGCAAACCTGAACCAGCTCTAATCTGGGTTTTCTTTGGTTCTCACTTTGGCTTCTTCTTGGTTAGGTGAAATTAGCATTTTAAAAGAATTAGCCGGATGAGTTAATTTATGTTTTAGTGTATCTTGTGTCCCTCCATGAGTTAATTCTATAACCAAGTGAAAAGGTTGTGAACATGTAAATTGGGATGGTTGGTGGGATAGTACCATCTAAAGAACCTCAACCAACACCTCCTAGTCTAGTCTAGTCTAGTCTAGTCTAGTCTAGTCTAGTCTAGTCTAGTCTAGTCTTCTATATCAATGGCTCCCAACCTTTGAGGCTCCAGGGACTGGTTCCACGGAGAAAGGTTTTTCCAGGGACCAGAGAGAGCGTGTTTTTGCATGCTGCCTCCATTCTATAGATGGGGCTTGGCTGGTTTGAGCGACTGGATTGCTGGCATGCCATGAACCAGTGCCAGTCCATGAAGCTGATTTGGGGATCCCTGATCTGTTCTAATCTAATCTAAGCTATGTGCCTCCCAATAACTCTGGAACTCCTTCTTTTCAGCTACACCCCTCTATACACACACAATGGAAATTAAGCTATTTGGAATCTTGAACTATGGAGAATTTAGATTCATTGATTGTCTCTTGGTCATAGTGGGACTTCCTGAATCTTTGAGATACAGCCTTTTTCTTTCTCTCTAAATTCTGAATGTGAAGGTGACACTTCACACCTGAAAATGGACAGGTAAAACATCTAGTCCTGAATAGGTTTGCTTAGAAATCATCCTGATGAACTGAGTGAGATTTAAGCCCAAATGTGCAGCCAGGTTGCACCATAAATAACAATTTCTTTCTTCTGCTACACATAAGGGGCAAATGTATACATACTTCTTTAAGAACAGTGTTGAAGTCTGCTTTAGGAAGCCATAGCTCAGTTCTTCCCAAAAGGCTAGAGATTTCTACATCCAGGGCCAATTCCTTTTTCCTTTTATCGCAGTCTTCTTGATTGACTTAAATACTAAAAACAGGGGGGGGGGATTGCCTTATTTAAATCTATCTATCTATCTATCTATCTATCTATCTATCTATCTATCTATCTGTCTATCTGTCTATCATCTTATCTATCATCTATCTGTCTCCATATCACTTGGCAATAGTGATTGTGGGTTTTATTAAACCTTCACCTACCTTTTGTTTATAATTTAAGGATTGTGCACATTTGTATAGAAAGATGGGGAACAAATATTAAGGAAACACAGAGAGAATGACACAAGAAGAAGGAAAATTGCATTTATGAGAACTTTAATTACTGGCTGTGGCAGATTTTGCTCTAGAGGTATGCAAAGGGTTGAATTTCTAACATTCCTCATGAAGAACATTCCTTATCTCTGTTGGGACACATTTGCCTTTATCAAGATTTCAGCATTTTTGCTGGCCCACAAAAGAACAATTGTCCCCACCCCATGCCCTGTCCCCATAGACACTGCCTGGAAGAAGACAATTCCTGTATCTCCCTTGTGTCACATTTGAAGATTTAGTATGGGACGAAGCACCCAAATTTCCTGAAAGAAAATGACTATCCTACCATACAGAGTAGGGGCTGACTTATTCCATGCTGGAATCTCAGCCGTGATCCACATGCATCAAATTTGAGCACACTGCTCCTAGCACTAACATGACCTCATTATTTCTTCTTCTTCTAGAGATCCCTAAAACAATCGGATCTGTGTATTTTTTTTCTCTTCTTATTTGGTTGTCTATAACTTTATACAATGATGAGTTGAGAAGCTGGGGCTTTGAAAGTAGTGCTAAAGCCAAAAAAAAATCCATAACTTTTGTTATTGCAAATAAATTTGATTTGGCATTAGAAATAATGATAGATGGATAGATTAGACAGATAGACAGACAGACAGACAGACAGACAGACAGACAGACAGACAGACAGATAGATGATGGGTGGATGGATGGATGGATGGATAGCTTGATAAGAGAGAGAGAAATAGATGATAGATAGATAGATAGATAGATAGATAGATAGATAGATAGATAGATAGATA
>BLBF01000045.1:6594065-6607452 GCA_015471245.1 Laticauda colubrina
ATAGATAGATAGATAGATAGATAGATAGATAGATAGATAGATAGATAAAGATGATAGAGAGAGAGAGAAGAAGGGCAGGAGGACGGGAGGAGAAGAGATGATAGAGAAAAGGAAAAGTGATTATGTCTGATATTCATTTCTAAAAAGTACAGAGAGGGACACTTTGATATTGTCCGAAATCCCAAACCTCTTAAGCCACCTGTTCCTCTCCTTCTTATATTTCTTTCTTTCTTCTGCTGCTGCTGTTAAAGATCTTTATCCCGTGAGTTGACAGAACCCAACAAAGTGCATCTTTCCATAGCACAAATTTAGGAAAGATAACAATGCAACTGTTTTTATTAAGATAATTGCTGGAAGTGTAGTCCTGGCCAGGTCTACCCACAGTTCCCCATATCTGCGGCCCTACTACCTTTCAAACATGAGGAGGACTAGCTAATAACAATAACAATACAATACAAGAGCAAACAATAGATATAAACTCAAGGTTAATTGCACCCAATTGCAGGAAATACGACGTCAGCAACAGAGTGGTCGAATGTCTGGAAAACTCTAGCTGACTCTGTGGTTTCTTCCCCAAACCCCAAAAACTTTAACCTTAGACTTTCTACTATTTAACTCACCCCTTTCCTAAGAGGTCTGTAGGGGAGGTACATAAGTGCACCAATGTGCCTACCGTCCCTGTCTTATTGTTTCTTTTATTTTTCTTATATGTATCTATGTATTCATAACTGTGTTTTTACTTATACCTATTATCTTGTAAGCAATTGACAAACCAAATAAATAAAAATAAATAAAAAATAATGAGTAAATTGGTAGCAGGCTGTACTTCTATTCTTTGCTGTGCCCTAGCTGCAACATTCCTAATTGAAGGAGCAGCTAACTGTGTGTAATGAAGACTCCCTGCTTGGAGGAAATCTCTTTTCCTGGATGCGTTGAGTTAAAAACATCCCCTCCCAGCTCCGTGCATGCCTACATCTGTTTGGTAAAGTCTTCCTTTGTTCCCCCTTTTCCTTTCATTGACGGGGAGGTGGGCTTGTCTTCTGCTTTTGCTTCCAGGTGAGCTTAATGCTGAACGGCTGGCCGGTGATTTCCGCCTTTGCTGGAGACCAAGATGTCACACGAGAAGCTGCCAGCAACGGGGTCTTGATCCAGATGGAGAAAGGAGACCGTGCCTATTTAAAACTGGAGCGAGGAAATTTGATGGGCGGCTGGAAGTATTCCACTTTCTCAGGATTTCTAGTTTTTCCTCTTTAAATGACTCACTGACTAAAGGAGGAGGAGGAGGAGGAAGAGGCAGGGGACAATTCAGCCAGACATAAGCTTGAGAGTCACTTACCGTTTCCAACCCCTCAATCAAAGGAACTTGGAAACCGCACTCACACCTGGATAAGAAGTTTAAAACTCTGACTCTGAGGTTTTTGTGCTTGAAAGATCTCGATAACAAGACGGACATCCGGCAGAGAGATGCTGGCGGTGGACATCCTTCAATAATGTCACTCTCTTTTCTTTACAAGCAGTTTTAGCATCCTCTACATTAATATGGTGATGTTGTATCCATCATTTCCTCACTTCCAGAGTGTCTTTTGTATCTTTGCTACCTTCCCATTCCTCCAGGGTTTTGGTTTTGTTTTGTTTTATTTTGCTTTACATGACTCTTGTACAATGGATCTGGGCTTGTTTTTACCATTCTACCTATCTATCTATACCTATATCTATATCTATATATATATGTATATGTATACATATTTTTTAACTCTCTCCCTGAGTTTAATTTTAAAGAAAAAAAACAATATTTTTGAATATATGGTGCCATGGTAAGAAATGTCATGCAGATGAGTGCTGGCAAACAGACAAGAATACACACACACACAAACACATACACACACATGCATATATACACACGCATGTATTTATGTATGTATGTCACTATAATGTAGGTAGATACATGAACTAGCCTGCCCTATTGCTATGGAAATTGGAACGAATGCGAAGTTTTCCAACCGCTTGATGGTTGGTTCTTTCTCCCTCTCGTCAACATGTGGCTCAGCTACAGAAAATAGACTAAACTTTTCCTAGTTCACCTCAAAAGACAAATTGTGACTATTGACCATTTAACCTCTTTGAATGGCCTTTTCATTTCATCATTTCCCCTCCCTGTCTAACATCAAAAACCTGGCCCGGTTAATGCAACCGTAGCCAAACCTAGAAAGAAAGAAAAAAATAGAAGAAAGAAATTGCAACAGGCAACAACAATAAATGAATACGTAAGCAAGATGCCACCATGTGCGTTGGGTGTGCAGAGGGCCCAGCCCAAGACTCCATCTCTGACAAATTCCAGTTTCTTGGAAAGACTGAATGAAACAAAAGTTCAAGGACTCCCAGTGTAAAGACTTCCGTTTAACTGTATTTGATCTCTGGCTTTGTTCTGTCTCTCTTCCCATTATTTTATGTGCTGTTTTTCAAGAATGGGAGAGGAGGGAATGGGTGGTGATGAGTCAATTGGTCAACTTTAGAGACTGTATTTTCAGTTTGCAAACATTGCTGGGCTGATTAAGTCCTGAAGTGGGGGGAAGACCCCTTTTTTTCCTTTAAGCGGACACAGGTGTCAAATTTTCCCTCTGTATCCTGTATTATAGCATATAATCTCTCCGTCAAATCCCCTTTTCTACAGCTGTCTTACTAAAATAATAAAAGAACAAGGAAACCCCTTCCGTGATAGACCTAAAATGCTAGTGTTCATTAATTGCTAGTATTATTTTTGTTTAAAGTATCTCAAAAATGTAAATGCTATAATTTTTGCAGCCCTCTAGAGAAAATAACTACTTTTATGATCAAGGTGCAGTTAAGATAAACACTTTGGATTGTATTCGAATCATAATGTGAAATAAAAAAAATGGTGGAATAAATAAATAAACCGATCTCTTGGAGGAGAGGGGAAGAGACGGAGAAATAAATAGACCTGAATCTCCTTCCTACTGTACTGTTCTGTTTTTGCTGCCTGAGCCCTCAAGATGGAATTATTCCTCGATAAATCAAAATAATCATCGGATGTGAACTGCCAATGTCTGCTTGCAGCCGTGACATGGGCAATGGCTGCTATATAGTTAAAACAGGATGGGTTTTTCTATCTTTTCTCCCCTCCCTTGCTCAAGAAGCCCTGGGTTCCAAGAACAAATGTAATTAGCTCCTAAGAGAGCAGTTAATTCTAGCTTAATAAGCAGTGTTATTCTTTTTATGTTTGCTGTCACCCTCCCTTTTGATAGGGAGAAGAAGTGTCTTTGTTAATAGCTCACTTCGCAAACAGACTTGAGAATGGGAAGTGGGTGTGTGGCTGACAAGCCAGTTCTTCTGAGAAATCTTTGAGTGGATGAGAATTACGGCCAAATAACCGTGGCAGCTGTGTCTCCCTGCTGAAATGCGTTTGGTTCTATATGTGTCTTTGCATTTTGCCCGCTCCTGAATGGCTTCCCGTAGTGTGTGCAGCTTGGGCAGGTTGATTGTCTGCTCAGCTCACTTCTGGCACTTCAAAGAATTCAGGCCAGAGATGTTCCTTCTCAGTGGGTATCTTCTCCTTCTCCCGGTGTTACCTAGTTGTGGTCATGAAACTTCTTGCAACAAAAACCACCAAGCTCAGAGAGCACCATGGATCCTTCATTTCAACCCTGAGCTACAAATATTTTCCTTTTTTGGTTTCTGTCATCTGGTGGCTTGATGGGTTTGGGTGTCAACCCTACCATTTGGAAGTCTTCCCAAACTGAGGAGCAGAGTTTTAAGCTGGTTGGGAGAGTTGGTCCATTTCTTCTCCAGGAGAAGATAAATGCTGTAATTCAAGTTCATGATTCAAAGAATGATGCTCATTGTGCCTCCTGACCTGAGTTCTTAGACAATTTAGTGGATCTTCGTAGGAAAAGTAAAGCATTAAGCATGATTATAAAGTCGTCTTTTTCAGGGTTACTGCAGTAACATGCAAACAATGTTATTTAGACTTAAATGCTACTTTATGTTATGATGATGTTTGCTTTATGAATAATTTGCTCTTAAACCTGTATTTGAAATAGTTGGGTGAACCAACTATGATGAGGTTGATCAAGAAAAGAGGAGATGTAGGTTCCCTCTATAGGTCCACTTATTTTCCAAAGCACTAGACGGCAGGACAAGAAACAATGGATGGAAAGTAATCAAGGAGAGAAGCAACCTAAAACTAAGGAGAAATTAACTAACAGTGTGGACAATTAACAGTGGAACAGCTTGCCACAAGAGGTTGTGGGTGGTCCATCACTGGAGGTTTTTAAGAAGAGACTGGATAGCCACTTGTCTGGAATGGTGTCAGTTTTCCTGCCTGAGCAAGGAGTTGGACTATAAGACCTTCAAGGTCTCTTCCAGCTCGATTCTATTCTAATTCCCCACCCGCAAATATTCCTCACTACTTGAATTGCTAATTCCTACCACAATTGTATTTATTTGTTCTAACATGAGACTGCACAGATTATAACAGCAGTTAAACTTTTCAGCCCCTAACATACAAAAGATGCTCAGTTTTGAGTATTACAGGACAGGCGCAAAGCTCGGAGTGCATGTTTAGAAAAGATAATAGTTACACTGTTTCTTTTCTACACACTGGGCATACCCACTGCTTTGTCTTTTGAAGTTTGTTGAGAGGGTTCAAAACTTTCCCCTATGCAGTGCAAGCAAGGACTCTGAGAATCTCATCCACATTGTATACAATGGTCTATAAGCCATTGACTAGGTTGTCTATTGTTGCATGAAAAGGAAGGGCAATAGCAAAGCTGTAACAAACTTTTATTCAGCAATAACAAAGAATTATATTTGTATTAGATTGGGAGGGGGGGGCAGGTGTTTGCACCATATATAAACTCACAGACTAATCAGCCATAATTTAGCTTAATGCAATGGTGCAAACTCGGCCATTTATCACTCGGGGTGTTGTAGGAGTCTAGTAAATTGGATTGATAATACATAGCGCACACCGAACACGACACCTCCGCAGAGACATGGAGATATAATAACTGTGCCTACCTCTATTGATTAATAGCTAGATGATCAAAAGTGCAACTTCAAAACAAAAAATAGATATTATGAATTCCCTTCCACTGTCCAGCTTTCTTTGCGTTCCTGAAAGCAGAATCCTCCAATATTTCCATCTTTATGGACTGGTGTGAAGGGGAGGGGGAGATGATTTTGTGTGAGTGGCCGGCCCATTTCTGCAACTTGGTTGCAAACTCCTCAGGTCAGACCCACAGTTTGGGGCCTCCTGCTTTAACTAAGGCAACTTGAAACTTAAATCTTCAGATGGAATATGTATTTAAATTGGCCCGTCCCATCAGTATGCTTGGCAGTGGTGGGATTCAAAATTTTTTACTACTGGTTCTGTGGGTTTGGCTTGGTGGGCGTGGCTTGGGCATGGCAGGGGAAGGATACTGCAAAATCCCCTTTCCCTCCCCACCCCACTGACCTGCTTTCCAGCTCCATTCTCCTTGCAGGGCAACAAAAGGACACCCAGCCAATCACCTGGGACTCAGGAGGCAGAGAAGAAATGGGGTTGGTGGGGCCAGTCAGAGGTGGGATTTGCCAGTTCTCTGAACCACTCAAAATTTCCGCTACCAAAACCGGTGAGAACCTGCTGAATGTCACCTCTGATGCTGGGGGTCTGTCAACCCAATTATTTTTGGCTGGTGGGATCCAGGAGGAGGGCTTTCTCTGCAGTTGCTCTTGCTCTCTGGAACAACTTACCTCCCTGAAGTGAGTAACACAGAATACAGAATACCCAGTACACAATAACATAATTGGAAGGGAGCTTGGAGGTCTGCTAGACTAACCCCTGCTCAAACAGGAAAACTTATTCCATTCCAGTCAAATGATTGTCCAGTCTCTTCTTGAAAATCTCCAGTGATGAAGCACCCACAACTTCAGAACAATTAATCAGCGGAACAACTTGCTTCCAGAAGTTGTAAATGCTCCAACACCAGAAGTTTTTTTAAACAGAGAACAGCTTTGCCCTCAGAAGTTGTGGGTGCATCATCACTTGAGACTTTCAAGAAGAGATTGGACAGCCATTTGTCAGAAATGGTTCAGGGTCTCCTGCTTGGGTGGGGGGTTGGACCAAATGACCTACAAGGTCCTTTCCAACTCTGATTATCTGTTAGCTGTTATTTTCCAAAGCACCAGAAGGCAGGACAAGAAACAATGAATGGAAACTAATCAAGGAGAGAAGCAATCTAAAAACTAAGGAGGTGAGTATGGCCCCAACCTTCCTATCATTTCATAACAGTGTGGCTCTAACAATTATCTTGGGGCCCCAGTGGTGGATCAGTGCAATGGAGGTGGTTGATTGAGTAATAATAGGTCCCAAGCAGCTTTCAATCAATTACATTTTGATTATTTTTAAAAGCTTTTGTGTTCTGTTTCTCATAAAATATCTCAACAGGATAGATGGTCAAAGTGGAAAACAATAAATAAAGTACCAACATATTCTTTGTGTTTGTCCTTACTTGGTTGCAGGTTTAATTGTTTCTTCAAAGTGTTTTCCTCATTCTTAGTTTATCAGATGGCTTGTCCCAGAGTCTGAGGTTGTGGATTAAGTGGGAAGGACTGGCCCAAGGTCACCCAACTGGCATCTAAGTGTAAAGAGGACCAGGACTTGTTCCAAGGCCACCAACATTCTTCGTTGGCTCTCCAGGAATAACACAGCAAGTTACAGCAATAACACAGCAAGTAAATAACACAGCAGTACAGAAAATGTATGTTAAAAATAGATGGAATTTAGAAACCAAAAAAAAAGCTTCCCATCATTCACATAGAGAAGTTCTAGCTGGAAATAGGATACCCAATCTAAAAATTGTTAACTCCTTAACTTCTTGAAATTATCCAAGCTTTCTTGGGAATATTACAGAACTGGTTTGTGACAGCTTTCTTCTCGAGTGTTTTTCAGCTTCCCAATCTAGCCAACAGTCCTGGGATTTGCAGGAGTGTCCTCATTATACTCATTACACTGGAAAGCCGACAGGACAGGTTTGAGACCTGACCATTGTACAATGGGGAACATCTTCACCTATCTCCTGCTTACCTAGCAGTTCGAAAGCATGCACTTGCGAGTAGATAAATGTTCACTTTGGTGAGAAGGAAACAGTGCTCTGAGACATCATACAGGCTACATGACTGCAGAAATCTTCAGACAGTGCTGGCTCTATGGCCCTTGAAACACAGATGAGCATTACCCCATATAGTTACTTAATGACTAGCAGAGTAAAATCCGCAAGGATTCCTTTCCTTTCCTTCCTTCATCATTCCATTTAGTTTCCAAGCCAGATTTGACTAGATACTGAATCCTGATTAATTAATAAACAAGAACTGCCATATAATTTTCAGAGTAAGTATCGCTAAAATAAGCCAGCTTTGTTTTGGAGTAAACAATAAAAGGGTTAGCGTTCTGATAGTTGAAAGCAAACCCAATTAAATGATGCACAACTTCTAAGTGAACAAGGATTGGGCAAAATATATAACCGCAGTTTGGAAATACTGATTTCATAGTAAACACACGTGTGCTGTGCTATATCAACATTTCCGCTGTATTTTACAGTTTTACCCTTAAATGTTTCTGCTCTACCTCTTTTTTCTTTTTTCTTTGCTTCTCCTGTGTTTTCTTTCCTTAAAAGCTTTTTTTGTTGGTGGTGGTGGAAGCTGCACTGTCCTTGCTTCTGAACACTCTTATTTTTCACAGGCTTATATGTTGCATTTAATTATTTATCGGCTCTCCCTTTGCTGTTTCAAAAACCTCTGAATTGCGAGCCTCCTCCTCACCAGATATTTGTTTGATGGGAGGGACGTGTGACCTCCCAGGATTCATTTTAATTTGATATACAGTTTGCTTTCCCCACTGGGAGGAATTATTTTAAGAATCTCTGCAAAGAAAACAAAACAAAGCAGGGAAGAGCAGTTAGAGTTTAATATATTTCCTGATTCGGTTGTCCCTTGGAAGTCTAAGGACATAAAATAAAACTAGATTCTCCACAGGTTCAGAAACAAAAAGAAAGTCTTTTGAAGAAGAGGGTTGAAAAGGAAGAGGAAACTGACTAGAAGGCCCAGAAATTGATATGGCATCTTCAAAATTCCAATCCTGCCTTTGAAAGCAAGGCTAGAAACCCATGGAGTCAACCTCTTGCTGTTCAACCAACCAAAGAACTTCATGTTCCTTTTTTAAAAAAATAAATGCCTTTGGTATAGGCACTAAGTCAGCATTAAACAATGATTGACAGGATAAGCTTTATTGGGACTCCAGATTTTTTAATGGGACCTGCATCCAAGCATAGGTAAAACTCCAAATAACAATATGCTTGTGTGTCCTGGAATATATTATAGTGACAAATATATGTAAATCCTAAATTCAATCAAATGGAAATAAGTGCCTTAAAAAACACACAAATGCATAGGTGAGATTCAAAGCAGCCAAGCCTTACCACTTGATGAAACATATTTGCTGTTTTCACACAACCAGCTGTCACAGAGCTGGGCTTCTCCCAACATGATCACACCCCAAATGTCATTTTTTGCATGTTCTGTAGTTCTGGTATGAATCTTGGACTTTCAGTCCCTTGAAGACAATCAAAGTTGATTTTTATGTTTATCTCAAAGCTATCTTTATTGTATACCAACCCTCTTCTCTCTCTCTCCCTATCCATGAATGAATGAGATGTGTTGGGAGAATATGCAGATATGGATGCAAGACGACGTAGATGTAGTAAATAGCCTTATGCAATTTAGTCATTGTTGTCTATACCAGGAATCAGTAATTTCTGGCAGAAGGATGAGAGAAGAAGAAGAAGAAGAAGAAGAAGAAGAAGAAGAAGAAGAAGAAGAGGAAGAGGAAGAGGAAGAGGAAGAGGAAGAGGAAGAGGAAGAGGAAGAGGAAGAGGAAGAGGAAGAGGAAGAAGAGGAAGAAGAAGAAGAAGAAGAAGAAGAAGAGGAGGAGGAGGAGTTATGCATTCAGTATTGTCTGACTCTTAGCAATTCTATGGACCTGGCCTCTCTGTGTTCTTCAGATGACACATGTCATTTAGTCCTGAGAATCTTAAATTCTGCAGTACATGATGCCCTAAGATGATAAATTATTTTCTCTAATTGCCCAATGAATGAAACTAAAGATTTAATTAGAACTGGGAGAAAAATAAGCACGCCCATTCCTTTTAATAATGGCACTTGAATCAATATATGAGATAAAACAATGATACAACCTTGTAGCCATCTAAAAACAGAACCTGTTCATTGAAAATAAACCACAAAACAAAGCATTAAAAAAAACAGAGTCCATGTTTTTATGGAAAGAATGGACTTTTTGAGCGTCTAGGAATTCCTGAAGCCTGAGCTATCATTTTGAAACAACCACTCTTACTTTTAATTCCATTCTTCTAAATCAAGGTTTGCTCCTAATTGCACTTGTAAAAAATTCTGACCTTGCTCTTGTCTTGTCCATTTTGGCACGGCTTCAACTTTCCATGTAAAAGTCCTTTTAAATAGGTGACCTCCTTAATTTGCTCATGAGCCTCCAGGACTCTCTGACTCACAGTACAAGAATCTCTGCCTTGGATTAATTTTTTTTTTTGGGGGGGAGGGGGGAGAATCACAGATCTGTGATTAGCTGAGCCAGGGACCTCCAAGAGATCTGCAGCCTGACCGGAAGGAAGAACTGCCTTGTCAATGGGATCTGTGGTGACCCAGGGTGAGATACAAAATAAACACAGTCACAAAAACAGGTGAAGCCTCTTTTATTCCTTCACTTTGCTTCAAAGCTCCAAATATCCTTGACTGGAGACAGAAAACTCTCCCACAAGCAGTTAAGAAAAAGAGGAAATGCCGTTTAAACAAAAAATGCCTATACATTATAAGAATAAAAACAACACAAACCACACTGAAGTAATGAAGGGAACCAGGCAAGATAAGGGCTTGGAGACATCCACAGATTTCAGAATGCACACTGGGAAGGATGCCATACTTAGAGAGGAACAACAGACTAGAGATATTTCCACACTTTGTTTCCAGCACTGGCCCATACACATGTCTGTCCTTTTAACCAGTTGTCACAGCTGCAGCCCATGAAGAGGATCAAGGCCCTTTCCTCTCCCATAGACCACACCATTCACATCTCCCCCTTATCCTCTCCTCCCTGCATGCCCTAGGTTGGAGAGGGGATGGGCCTGGGTCTTCCTCTGACTGCCCAGCCTGCCTCTGCCCTTCCTCAGCCTCTTCTTCAACCTCCAGAGCCACACTTCCATTCCCTGTTGGCTGTTCCTCCGCTCCCTTGGAGTCAGTCTCCAACAAGGGCATGACAGGATCCTTGGTTGATTTCTATCCTTTTATACTTCGCATAGAGGGAAGCGGTGACTCAGTAGCTAAGACGCTGAGCTTGTTGATCAGAAAAGTCAGCAGTTCGGTGGTTCAAATCCCTAGCGCCATGTATTGGAGTGAGCTCCCGTTCCTTGTCCCAGCTTCTGCCAACCTAGCAGTTCGAAAGCATGTAAAAATGCAAGCAGGAAAATAGGGACCACTTTGATGGGAAGGTAACAGCGTTCCGTGCACTTTCGGTGTTCAGTCATGCCAGCCACATGACTACGGAGACGTCTTCGGACAGCACTGGCTCTTTGGCTTTGTAACAGAGATGAGCACTGTCCCCTAGAGCCAGAAACGACTAGCACATAGGTGTAAGGGGAACCTCTACCTTTATCTTTACCCGTAAAGGAAATCCATTCATTCCAATGAAGGGGGAAAATTGTAGCTTAGGGTTGAACTATTGGGGTCCTTAATGCTCTCTGAGCTTGACTGTTTTCTTGCAGACGTTTCATTATCCAACTACTGTGTTTCTCCAACAATACGGCCTCCACCAATAGGAAGCCCCACCATGTTTTATAGGCATAAGGAGGAGAGGCGGGCCCTCCTTCCCGGTGGCAGAGCTCTCACCAAGGCAGTGAGCGCCTCCCCACTGGACCCTCCGCTTATCCTGCCAGGGCCGCACCAGAGCCATGCGGGCTGGGCAGAGCCGGGAAAGTGAGCCGCGGGTGCATGCATGCCTCCTCCTGCCCCTCGTTCCCAAATCTCGCCTGGGCGAACAGCGCTTCGCTTGCTGTACAAAGCCGCGGCTTCCTCACCTCTCAGCAAGCAGAAGGAACTGGTTTCAACCTCCTCCTCAGCCGCAGCGCAGACCTTGCGGGGAGAGAGAGAGAGGGCGAGCGCCTTCCCTCGGAACGCGACGACGGGAACACCGGAAGCCAAGTGTCTCCTCAGGGCTCCGGTTGCAAGGAGGAGCCCTGACTGGCTGCATGTGGCTGCGCCAAACACCGCAGCGTTCTTCTAACGCCGCAGCAGCACGGGAGAAGGAAAAGGTCTCCCAAAGCCCAAGATGTTGCTGCCTGCCCACCCGAGGATGCAAGGGGGGGGGAATTAAGTCACCTCCGAAAAGACGGCCTAGCTGTTTTTTGGGGGGTCAAAAAAATATAAGGCCCGGCCTTATAATGTGAGAAACATGGTAGGTAACATCATCAATGCTAGTAAGGAATGGGATTTGTTCATAGGTTTATATTCTAGTGGCTTGCCCAGGATTGGAATTACAGGTTCTTTGGTTAGAAGAAGCTAACAGTAAATAGCCCAAACAAAGAACTAGTGGCAATATAAATATAAACTGAAAACAAACCCCACTCCTCACTGGCACTGATGATGTTACCTAGTTGGGGAATGAAACATCTGCATGAAAGCAACCAAGCTCAGAGGGCATCAAAGAGCCCTCAAATACATTCATCGAGATCTTCAAAGATTGGATTCTGAAAAAGTCCTCACCTGGATTCCCACTGGACAAAATCGCCGCATGGAAAGATCTCTAAAAACCTTTTAAAAATGTGTGAAGATCTTTTTTTTTTTTTTCATATAAGTGTATCCCAGATATGAAGAGAATACTATTTTCTGAATTAGGAGAGAAAATGAAGATCATCTAAAACCGCTCCACTGAATTGGCAGAACCTCTAAATATTTTCACTTGCGGATTTTCATAGCCAGACTGGTGGTGCCTTAAAGATTCAGATTAATGCAGAGATTAGTAATTTAGTAACAAAAGAAGATTAACAAAATAGAAATAAATACAGGTATATAGATATATGTAAGAATATATACTGTAAGCAATATCCCTATCAGACTGTATATGACTACAGACTAAAGCATATAGAGTGATAAAATGTATGCAGTGTTATGGTACAACTATGAAAACAATAGTTATAAGTATGACGTACAATACTATCAGAAGTGGGATTCAAGCAGGTTCTGATCAGTTCTGGAGAACTGGTAGTGGAAATTTTGAGTAGTCCAGAGAACCGGCAAATATCACCTTGGACTGGAGATTTTACAGTATCCATCCCTTGCCACGCCCACCAAGCCACGCCCACCAAGCCACGCCCACAGAACTGGTAGTAAAAAAAATTGAATCCCACCACTGAATCCTCTGCACTTAAAAAAGACTATAACACTGTATGACTATGAGAATGATGGTTATAACCTGGGTGTATAATATGATATCTAAAAAGGATGTAGCCGGTACATTGACAATGCAAAACTGGAAATGTGATGTATTATAAAGGAAAATGCACAATAAAAATATTTAAAAAAAAATATTTGCTCATCCACCACTACAGCCTTGCTCTTTTTTCCCCTTTCCATCTCAGCTGATGTCCATCTGGGCATACTTTGTTCATGGTGTGCATGAGGGAAAAAACCCTATTGCCTTTAAATACTTGGTTTTGTGACACGATAGAGGCCTCAGTCACGAAAGCATCACTGCAAATTATATAAATATAGCTATATAATCTGGGTGTGCTTCTCATATTAAGCAAATAGCTCTCCCTTATTTTACTGGTTCATTATAGGAGCCTTTCAAATCTCCCTTCACAGTTAGAGTCTGCTGGCAAAGGCCTAGAAATTCATTAGGCAAACCTCAAATCATTATAGTTTTATTAGACTAGGTTAAGCAATCTACAAACTCGGCACGAATGAGAGAGCTAGGGAGAAGAAGGGGAAAAAAGAGTACAAAGAGGAAGCAATATCCCCACACGATTGGAAGGAGAGGCTCCAAACATGAGAAGCATTAATTCATTATTGATCTCCATTTACAGCAAACACATTACCAGTTCTGTACCTGGTAGCTTCTAACCAGGGAGTTAACTGTTCTGTGTCCTACAAAGCTTAACAACCAAAGCTTGAGGCCTGGGGAAACACAGAATGACAAGTCGGAGGAGGAGGAAGAAGAGGAGGAGGAGGAGGAGGAGGAGGAGGAGGAGGAGGAGGAGGAGGAAGAAGAAGAAGAAGAAGAAGAAGAAGAAGAAGAAGAAGAAGAAGA
>BLBF01000045.1:6608941-6639110 GCA_015471245.1 Laticauda colubrina
AATCTTTAATTAGGTTTCCTTCCTCCTCCCCCAGCCCAGCCAAACTTAGTAAATGAATGATGTCTGGCACCATCAGTGTAGAGTTTAGGGGTCTCTCTCCCCTCCCTTCCACTATACACCCCAGGGAAAACATCGCTGCCTTCACACAAATAAGCCTGAAGGGCGAAGCCTGGGGAATTTGGATTGCCATCTTGTTCATGGTAATGAGCGGCCTTGATTGATTTCTAATGTGAAGATAATGACTAAAAGGGGAAGGGGCTCTTAAGGAGAAAAAAAGCCAGCTACCTTCCTTGAGCGTTTTTTCAGGGAATGGGGAGGGAGGGGGGTGGCTAAGGAGTAAATCAGCTTCTCTTTGTTTGGGAGGACAAAGTCTGCCTTCAAAACATGAATTCAACAATTGAGGAGGGGGTTGCTGCAGAAAGCATTTGGCCCCTTTACACCCTCTCTGGAGCTTTGCCCCAAAAAAGATGCTGCAAAGAAGAGGGCCAAAAAACCCCGGAGCCCATGTTCGAGCTATGCGCATTCCGTGGATTGGCACATTTGGGCCATTCATCGCAAGGATGCAGTGCGCAAAGGGGAAGGGAGCATGCAACCTCCCCCTTGTGCCAGCCACTGAAGCAGAGTAGTTCAGGTCCAGTGGCATGAGTCACACTGCCCCCCACCCTGAAAAGGCAAAGAAATAACTTCCTTCTTTCCCCACCTCCCTGCTCTTTCCACCTCTTTCCTTCCTTCCCTCCCTCTCTCCTCTCTTTCCACCTCCCTCTCCTTCCTTCCCTCCCTCCTCTTTCCATCTTTCCTTCCTTCCCTCCCCTCTTTCCACTTCCCTCTTCTTTCTTTCCTTCCTTCTCACTTTTCTTTTTTACCTCCCTCTCTCCTTCCTTCCTTCTTTCCTTCCTCTCTCCTTCCTTCCTTCCCTCCTTCTCTCCTTCCTTCCTTTGTTTCCTCCTCACTTTTCACCTCCTTCCTTCCCTTCCTCCTCTTTCCACCTCCCACTCCTTCCTTCCCTCCTTCCCTCCTTCCTTCCCTTCTTCTGTTTAAGAGCAAAATTACAGGAAAAATTTTTAATGAGTCAAGCTGAACTTTGATGAAATGAACTTTTTATCTCCTGTTGGCCAGTTTATCAGTGGTATTGGTTTTTCCCTGAGTAAAACTATATTTGAAGTCAATCGGATGACAGAAACCTCATGATCTCGTTCTGCAAATGACCCAAAGGATCTGTTTCGATCTGATGTCCAGTATAATGCAAGTCTTTTGCCTTGTGGTATCACAAGCCATGGGGGCCCTTTGTTGATCTGCATCGTCTACTTGCATCCAGATGAGTTGGATATCTTTGGGTGTACCGTGTATTGTGCGAACACATCCCCAGATTACCGGCGGTCAGCTCTTCAAAGAGGTCAACTGCATTTTCAACTGGGAATTCGATTCTCAACATTTACACGGCCCGCTAGCCATGAAGAGGAACTGCACGGCCAATCTCTCCAGGGTGTGATCTCAGCTTCCTGATATGGGCAAAACCAAACTCTTCTTTATTACTTCGCCTGATGGCTGAAAAATGAACAAGAGGCTGTTTTTTTAATATTCTCTCTGCTTAGGACTGGAGTCAGGAGACCGGAGCTCTGCTTACAACCTTGCAAGGCCAACAACATTTTTTAAAAATAATAATAATTCGAATAAAAGTCTCTCCCTCCAATGTGCTGATACCCCGGAGACCTGTCCTTCTTCTTCACTTTTATTTAGATTTCTGGTTCTCAACTGGAGGAGGACAGGTCCACAAACTAAGCCTTCTAGTGTTCTCAGGGTTATTGCCAAATTTATGTATTTTATCAGACATCCTGCTGTAAATGTTTTCAAAGTCCCAGAAAATGAAAAGAGCTTGCCCTGAGGCATCTCTTTACAATCCCATGCCTTGTATCCATGTTGGAGGTCTACTATATTCCCCAGCCAGAGAGAAGGATGAGGGCAACACTTTCTATCATCTACCTGGGAGGCTGTCTTCAATTTCTGAGACTGTAAACCTAATTTGTTTTAAGTTGGAAGCACAATATCTTCCTTTAAAAAAAACCTTTTGCACTTCAGGGTTAGCATATACGGGCAGTCTTTGATGTACGACCACAATTTCTGTGGTTAAGTGAGACACTTCTTAAAAAGAGTTTTGCCCTGTTTTATGACATTACTTGTCATAGTTGTTAAGTGAATCACTGCAGTTTGTTAAGTGAGTAGCCTGGTTGTTAAGTTGAATCTAGCTTCCTGTTCTGACCCAGTTCCCCAAACATGACTAACCCTCTGAAGTGAACTCAAAAGATGCCTTTATTAGATGTGCTGGCAGTCCCAACAAAAAGTTTCTCTTTCAACGCAGGCTAACAAGTCCGGCTGGCCAGAAGTTGAATAGTTGTCTGCCATATCTATTCATCTCTACCCCTTGCCTTTTATCCCCAGAGCTAGGGTGTGTCTTCGCGAACAGCGGTGGCTTTTCTGTTCCAAAGACTGGCCCATAGATTTCCACTGCTCTCCTCTCCTCTGCCTTCTGTGCATCTGCGCATCAGGCACTGAACCCAGCTGTTCCTCCCCTTCCTCATCAGCCATCTTCAGACCTGGGGGCTGTTGACTCTCCATCTGAGGGCTGATGGAGGGCCCAGGCTCCTCCTCTCTCTCTCTCTTTATCTCTGCCAACTCCATTCCCTTTTCCCCCTTGGATCTCTCAGGTTGCCTTGATGCTGACACTGACTCCCACACCACCTCCTCCTCCTCTGATTTGGCTGCTGGAGGGGCTGGCAGCCAACAGGCCTCAACACTTCCCCAACACTTCCCCATTGGCTTAGCTTCTCAAGAGATCAGAAAAGAGGATCACACATGGTGGAACCAAAAGTTTTAGCAAAACACCTGTATTGGCTTGTCTCAGGTGTTCTCTTTATTATTCTTTGTTTCTTAATTTTGCTTTTTCTGTTCACCTGGCATTTGGGAGGGAGGGATCACAGAGCAGGAGAAACATTAAATAAACTGAATGCAAGAATCTCTTTGTCCCTAAGAGAACCATCCATTTGTACAACATTAGCAATGAGTGCTTTGTGGCAGTGCGAAGGCGGCCTTGCTACGTTAATAATTCTTTTGTCAGTCTAATGCCCGGGTTGGCTCTGCTACAAATCCTTGCAGTATAAAATAGATTGGGGAGCCCAACCCCTCCCTTCCATTCCCACTCCCAATCTCAGCTTTGGGAGGGGATAGGAGATAGGTTTTATTGCAAACCTAAGATTTCCCCCTACAGATATCTCACCTTGGAATATGGGTATTCTTATCTTGATTCTAGAAGAAACAAACACGGCTGAAACGCTGGAAATTACAAGAAAGGTGGGTTTGTTCTTTGTGTGTTTGTCAAAACAGGTAACCCTCGACTTACAACAGTTCATTTAGGGAATGTTCAAAGTTACGACAACACTGAAAAAAAGTGACTTATGACTATTTTTCCTACTTATGACTGTTGTAGCATCCCTATGGTCACCTGATCAAAATTCAGATGCTTGGTAAATGACTCATATTTACGTTGGTTGTGAAGTTCTTGAGTGATTCTGAGTGCTCCATCACTGGAGGTTTTCAAGAAGAGACAAAACAGTAACTTATCTGAAATGGTATAGGTTTTCCTGCTTGAGCAGGGGGCTGGACTAGAAGACCTGCAAGGTCCCTTCCAGGTCCTTTTTTATCCTATCCTCTCCTATTCTTATTTCCATATTCTATTCTATTCTATTCTATTCTATTCTATTCTATTCTTATTTCCATATTCTATTTTATTCTATTCTATTCTTATTTCCACATTCTATTCTATTTTATTATTATTTCCATATTCTATTCTATTCTTTTCTTATGTCTCTATTCTATTCTATTCTATTCTATTCTATTCTATTCTATTCTATTCTATTCTATTCTATTCTATTCCATTCCATTCCACTCTACTCTTCTCTATTGATGTAATTCCTTTTTTGCGACCTTCTGTCAAGCAAACTCAATGGGGAAGCTAGACTCCCTTAACAATTGTATTGCTAACTTAACAACAGCTGTGATTTGCTTAACCACTGTGGCACGAAAGGCCGCAGAAGGGGACAAACCATTTAACCATTGTCTCGCTTAGCAACAGAAATTTGGAGTCCAGTTATGATCATAGGCTAAGGACTAACTCGCATTGATCCCTATTGTCATCACAGTCTTGGGAACCTTAACAAAAGTATGACCGATTTAAGAGATATATCCGTAGCTGGATGATCTATAAATAAACCCCTGAGCTCCCCTCTCCCTGTCTGAGTTACATTCCAGTCAAGACATACCGTAGGTGCTTTCTTCGAGGCAACAAATGAGGCCATTTCAGCAACAGTAAGTGCAAATTGGTGCTGTACAGCAACGCCGTTGTTTCAACCAAAAGAGCAAAGTAATTGTGATATATTGGGGGCTGGTAAAAACAGAGGCCATTAGCGAGGACCGTTTATGACATTACAACTTAGAAGCTGGGTCTTGCCTGCCTTCTCTTTTGCTTTGTTCGGCTTTCGTGCTCATAAAACTGCCCCCAGCTCGCAGCCAAATTGGAGCATCTCTATAAATTTCCATGATCAAACCACCCCAAAGTTGAGAAATGAAAGACAGCAAATGGGGTGAGGGCTACATTAATACACCCCGCCCTCTATTGATGGGCCAGATGCAATTGAGGCATATTTGCGGAAAACTCTATCGTCGGCTTGAAGATCAGGCTGATCATTTTTTAGCAGGCTATAAAAAATAAATAAAAATGGAAATGGGCATGCGATGAGCTAGAAAGGACCAAGTTATCTGGGAAGATCTACCTTGGTCCTTCGTGCAATTTGAGGTCCAGAAGATATAATAAAGCTTGAGAGAAAGTAGCAAAGCACAAGCATTCATGAAGTGGCAGCTGACAGCTATTCATTTCCTTCCTTCCTTCCTTCCTTCCTTCCTTCCTTCCTTCCTTCCTTCCAATTGAACCAATCACCCATTTCAATCTTGTTGTCAGCACTGAAGCCATTTTGGGAGCATCTTTAGGGCTGCCACAGCCAGGCCTGTTGAAGCTGTGCCAGAGGTGGGATTCAGCAGGTTCTGACCAGTTCTGGTGAACCGGTAGCAAAAATTTTGATTAGTTCAGAGAACCGGCCAATGCCACGTCTGACTGGAGATTTGAAGATATCCTTCCCCTGCCATGCCCACCAAGCCATGCCCACCAAGCCACGCCCACCAAGCCACGCCCACAGAACTGATAGTAAAAAAAAATTGAATCCCATCACTGCAGCAGAGGTGGTATTCAGCCGGTTCTGACCAGTTCTGGAGAACCAGTGGGGGAAATTTTCAGGAATTCAGAGAACCAGTAAATCCCACACCTGGCTGGCCCCGCCCCCATCTATTCTCTGCCTCCCGAGTCCCAGATGATTGGCTGGGTCTTCTTTGGTTGCCCTGCACAGGAGAACGGAGCTGGAAAGCAGGTTAGTTTTGCTGGTGCAAAGTGCCATCTATAAAACATCTTACACAAGTTTTCTTTATAAAAATAGCATTCTTCCCCATGGCAGCCAAGGATGCTCTACCAGGATGAGTATGGATCAAAGCCAGCCAGAGTCAGGACTGCGACATGACTGGACCATGTGATGGATGTGTGACCTGACAGGAAGAACTTTAGGTTTTGATTTGGGTGGGGAAAACCTTGGTTCCTTCAGAGTTGGGTTTTCACCAGCTGTGCCATGATGGCACTCCAAATAAAATTATGCTTTGAGGAAACTCTAGGCCTCAGAGTTTTGATTGCTTTGGGTTTGTTACTTGGAACCCTGACACTTGTGGCTTGGGTTGGCTATCAACCACAAAAAAGCACAACAGAACAATAACCATAAATGTAAGAATCAATGCATCATTGGCAGCCGAGATCTCAGGAAGATACAGCATTTACTTTTGCTTCCTCCTGAAGCCCACCCCCTCTCTCCCCCCCCCCCCTCCCCGAGACTGTGGCAGACCGTATGGTAGCAAAGTCCAAGCAAGCATGAGGTGGCAGCTGACAGGTGGCACCACCATCCATGGATGCAAAGATTTAAATTGATAGAGTGATTTGCTGGTGCCCTCTAAGTTTTAGTGCCACAGGCCAATGTCTATTCAGGCCAAATCAGCCCTAAATTAATCAAAATGATAAGAAATGTGAGGGGAACTAGAGCACAGGCCTAGTTGTGTAGAATGACAATAAGAAAAGGCAACTGGACTTTGTTTTTTCTTGAAGAGATTTGTCATATAAGAAGCTTCTTCAGATTTGAGTGAAGGGTGGAGGATGGAAGGATTGATGGAAAACACCTTTGGGACAACCATGATCTGGAAGACTGAGAATCTCCACAGACAACAACCAAAGTCCAACACACAACTTTGGGATTGTATGTCAAGGAAGCTCAGTATTGTTGGTTTGATACATTCTGAAATAATCCGAACTCTTGGCTTGCAACCATCTAGGGCCAAACTGTTCTGATTTCTGATCTTGCTGCCATTTAAACAATCCCTTTTCCTCCACCCATGATGGCTTATTAAGTCTAAATTGGAGATATATCTGGGAATAATAATTTAATAGGCTCCACTTAGTCTGTCCCCTAAGACGGCTTTAATGAAGTTCCAAAGAGTTACTAATTCATTCATAAATAAAACATTACAATAAGGAAGGGAGGGAGAGGCCTGGTCTTCCAAATGACTCACCCGAGGAAGACTTAAAAAAAGCAGTAAATAACCATGTTTACTCTTCAGGGATTTCAATATGTTAATGGAGAGGATGACTTTCTCCTACCAGCCAGTGATGGTTGGTTGTAGCTTGCACATTGTCAACCTACTGTCATTTTAACAGTTATGGCTTTTGTCTCTCTTTATGCCTCTTCCTTCCCCATTAAGCACTTTTGTGCTCTCTAGGAGAAGCTGATCTCACAGGAAAACAGATTGGCCAGAAAGGCAGAATGACCTCGGGGAATTTTTAATGGGTGAAACCATATACCTTAACTGTCCCCATTTGCTTGCCTTCAACCTGTTTTGAGTTCCACATCTCCCTCTCTCCCTCTCTCTCTCTCCCTGTTGTCACTTTGTTTTAAAACAGCGTCTGAAGATCTTTCTTAAAGATAAAGCTCACCTACATCTCTGCCCTTCATTCTGACTTCAAAAAGCTGGGAAGATCTGTCTTTACTCTTTTTAAAAAAAACCACTTGGTGGGATCCATGATATTAATAGCTGGGATGTCAATAAAACAAGCCTGGATGACTTGATCATTCTATCTGCCCAAGACAGAAGATGGTCTTTCTGCTGTTTTGATACCCCCCTAAACTCATCATTATTTATTTGTTGTATCATACATCAAGACACCTTTCTTTTTTCCTTTTGTTTTCCCTTCTTCTCTTGGGTTTTGGAAAGAAGTGGATGAAGAAGACAGAGAATTTGAAGCAGTCCCACTCTTAGCAAAATGAAAGAGCAGCTGCTGCGAAGCAAGACGACGACGACCCATGGCTTAGTAGGGTTTGGGCAGGTGATTTGTCTTGCACCTCCTGAAAATGAGCTTATTTTAAAGATCAACGCCAGAGGAACACTGTTGACCCAGGAAACAAGGAGAAAATATTCCTAGAACTTGCTGTTAATTGGAGTATTTGTTCTGCTCAAAATCCAGAAGATTTTGAAGAGAGAATTCCATAGAGAGACCTAGGAAAACATAGTTTATATTCACTTTGTGCATCCTTACTTTTTACTTTACATGCCCTCAAGTATTGGGCAATTACTGATCAAAGCATACTGTGTGGGGAGCATGATGTAGAGAGTTGGGTTTGAAAGTCTGGAAAGTGGTTGAATTAGCTAAATTCCAATTCTGAAGCTAACTTTGTTGTTGTTGTTAGTTGCGAAGTCATGTCCAACCCATTGTGACCCCATGGACAACATTCCTCCAGGCCTTCCTGTCCTCTACCATCCCCAGAGTCCATTTAAGCTCATGCCAACTGCTTCAGTGACTCCATCCAGCCACCTCATTCTCTGCTGTCCTCTTCTTCTTCTATTGCCCTCAACCCTCCTCAGCATTAAGCTCTTTTCCAGCAAGTCCTTCCTTCTCATTAGGTGGCCAAACTATTTGAGTTTCATCATCAGGATCTGGCCTTCTAAAGAGCAGTCAGGGTTGATCTCCTCTAGGACTGACTGGTTTGATCACCTTGCAGTCCAAGGGACTCACAGGAATCTTCTCCAGCACCAGAGTTCAAAGGTGCTCAGCCTGCCTTATGGTCCAACTTTCACAGCCATACATTGACACTGAAAAACCATAGCCTTGACTATATGCCCTTTTCTTGGCAGGGTGATATCTTTACTTTTTAGTCTGCTGTCTAGATTTGCTATTTAGAAGCTAATTTTAGAACCTCTCTAAGTTGAGCCAGCAATCAGGTGAAATGAAAGATAGGTCACTGCAAATCTACAGAACAATAAAATCATTATACAGGAGAAATGTACTCATCTGTACGCACAAGACCTGAGTGAAAAACACTTTACTTACCTCTCCAAGTCTGTTACATGAATTATCTCAATAAATGTCTGCTACCTCTCTATCTGCTCCTTCTCTTAGCATGCTCTCCATTGATTGATCTCTCAGAGCCATAAACAAGTCAATATTAACACCCAGTGGTTGACAAAAGCAAATTGGTTTGTTTAAGCAATTGGTGGTTCTCCAAATTTTGCAGCAGTAGACTGATTGTCTGCTCTCTTTTAGAGCAAGTCACAGTTCCCAATTTCTACTTTCTCTTGGCCATGACATCTCTCCTAGTCAACTTCCCTCTCCTTTCCCAACACATCCTGTATTGTATATTGTTGCATATCTTTGTGCCTGTGTGTGTTCTCTATCCTGTTTCTATACAACTATCACATTTCCCCCCCAGGAATGCCATTAGAAAAACCTCTTTGAAAATTTAAGAATGTCCCAGGTCTTCAGGATCAAGAAAATAAACAATCACAAACGGACCAATTTATCTTCTTACTAATTCACTTGGAGTCTACAGGCTGCAAATGGTCCAGGAAGGTATTCTGTCACACCTAACTTCTACTCTATGTGACGCCAAATGGAGTAGTGTAATCTAAGGAAGTGAGGGTTTATGGGGCCGTTTTATTTTAGAGCTTTTGCGACTTAAGCAAGCTGAACTAATTCTAATGGAGTAGTCCAAAGTGCACCTGTGTGAAGAAGGAAGGAGAACCTATTAAAATTCTTGCTCAACTTAAAAAAAAAAAAAAATTGGATCCAAGGAGTGGTGGTATTCTTTTTTTTTTTTTTTTACTATCGGTTCTGTGGGTGTGGCTTGGTGGGGCATGGCAGGGAAAAGATACTGTAAAATTTCCATTTCCACCCCACCCCATTAACCTGCTTTCCAGCTCCATTCTCCTGTGCAGGGCAACAAAAGAAGACTCATATCAGCTGGCCCCTGGTCAGCTGGGATTCAAGAAGCAGCAAATAGATGGGAGTGGGGACAACCAGAGGTGGTATTTATTGGTTCTCTGAACTATGAAAAGCTTTCACGACCAGTTCTCCAGTACCTGTCAGAACCGGCTGAATACCACCTATGGATCCAAGGTTCTAAACCATCCCTGTATATTTATTTCCCATATACAGAGTGATTAACCACTGCATGGGAAGAACATTTGTTTGATGTTTACTCTCAGCATTTCCTTGTTTTGAGAGTCATGTTTGTCTCATGGACACCTTTGAATTGTGGTGTTGAAGGTGACTAATACGCATCCCATGCACTCAAAAATAACAAAGAAGTCCTAAATTGATCCTCATATTACTTGAAGCCAAGATCACCAAACAGAAGCTGTCATACTTTGGCCATGTCAGGAAAGATGACTCACTTGAAAAAGTCAATCCTGCTAGGAGTGATCAGCGGAAAAAGGAGACACGATGAAGTGTCAGAGACACACAGGGATGGCCATGGCGGATCTGTAGAAAGCAGTGTGAGATCATGAGGATCATGGAGAAAGCTAATCCATAGAGTGGATCAGACACAACTGAATGGCTGACATTTGTCTCATCAATAGATATGGATATTACCAATAATATTTGAATGTTATTGATTTTTTAGACATCTATCACCT
Source organism: Laticauda colubrina (assembly GCA_015471245.1). Lineage (NCBI taxonomy): Eukaryota > Metazoa > Chordata > Lepidosauria > Squamata > Elapidae > Laticauda > Laticauda colubrina. The sequence goes on from BLBF01000045.1 coordinate 6,619,049, forward strand.
TAAGGGCATTTATGAAATTCTTTCATATGTTAACCAACTGCATTCAGACATTAATTTAACACTGGGCAGATTGTATTGTATCCCTATAATTGATAGGTATCAGGCTGTAAATCAGCTTGTGTGCTCAAAATACATTTAACAGAGATAATCCTTGACTTTTAACATAATTGGGCCTGGAACCTCCTGGTTTTTAACATTTTGGTGTATTTCGGCACAAATTTCTTCAAACCTATAGCTTTTTTTAATTTCAATTTTGCCTTATTTAGGTTTCACAAACAATTTCCCTTGGTCTAATGCATATTTTGTACATGATTTTGTGCTCATAATTTATTATGCTCACTGACCAATACTTGTATGCTATTCTCATGACATTATTTCACGAATAATTTGCCAAAAAAAATTGTTGATATGCTTTGCAAAATTCAGTCAAGTGTAAATTACACGGGATAATTAAGATTTGAGTTTGTGCGTTTGGCTAGAAAATGTAAAACGAGATAAATACATATTCTGATGCAAATTGAATTAATTTCTAAACTGTTTGTTGAGGAGTGTGATGTTTCAATTGGGCTGTGAGGAAAAAAAGAAAAAGAAATGGCTATTGTATAATTATGCTGTTCAGTCAAACAAATTTAGGTTAAATTCATTCATAGTAGACACTAAATTTGCTTGAAAAGAGGAACTACCCTCTTTGGCTGAAGAATACAGGTAGTCCTTGAATTTTGACAATGGAGCCCCAAATGCTTACATTGGAGCCCCAAATTTACAATGGAGCCCCAAATTTCTGTTGCTAAATGAGACAGTTTTTAAGTGAGTTTTGCCCCATTTTACAACCTTTCTTGCCAAAGTTGTGAAGTGAATCCCTGCTGTTGTTAAATTAGCAAAACGGTTGTTAAGTGAATCTGCCTTCCCTGTTGACTTTGCTTGTCAGAAGGTCCCAAAAGGAGATCCCATGACCCTGGGGCCCTGCAACCATCATAAGTACATGCCAGTTGCCAAGTGCCTGAAATTTTGATCACATGACCATGGGAATGCTGCAACAGCATGAAAAAACAGTCATAACTCACATTTTTCAGTCGTAATTTCAAACAGTCACTCAATGAAGGTTTGTAAATCAAGAACCACCTGTATTAAAGAATTCTAGGGACTGAAGGTTTGAAGGGGCCTTGGTGCTCTCTGAACTTAGTTGTTTTCTTGCAGATGTTTGATTAGCCAAACTAGGTAACATCATGAGTGCTAGAAGGAAGTAGGGTTTGTGGAATGGAGGAGGAGGAGGAGGAGGAGGAGGAGGAGGAGGAGGAGGAGGAGGAGGAGGAGGAGGAGGACAACGACTAGGACTGTGGGATCCTTGGTGTTCTCTGAACTAAGTTGTTTTCTGGCAGACGTTTCATTAGCCAAACTAGGTAACATCATCACTGCTAGTGGAAAGCTTTTATTATTTCATTTCTGCATTCTGTGGCTACAGCATGCTTGACTTTTAATCACTGGGAACAGAACAGAAGTTATAATGAAGTACAGCCCATTCTTAATAGTTTGTGACTAGCTGGAAATAATTGGGCTGAGAGTCCCATCCAGTCAGTGGAATGCCTCTGCCATTTCTTGAGCACTATACATAATTGGTTTGCTGATATTGTAAGTAGTCCATAGGGTAACAAAGCAGTAAAGCTACAATAGACAATAGAACATGTGAAAACAAAGTGCTTTCTAAAGTCCCTAAAATGACCACCTTTGGTAAATCTTTTGACCAGAAGAAGCAGAGGTGAAATAGAGGGATTTTTTTTAGAGTCAAGAAATAAACCTTCTCTTAAAGGAGACTCTGGAAAGAGTGCAGAGAAGAGTGAAAAAGACAACTGAAGGCTAAAACATATGAAGAATGGTTGGAGAAATTGGGTATGTCTAGTCTAGTGAAAAGAAGAACTAGGGGTGACATGACAGCAATCTTCCAATATCCCAGGGGCTGCCCCAAAGAAGAGGGAGTCAAGCTATTCTCCAAAGTACCTGAGGGCAGGACAAGAAGCAATGGATGGAAACTGAATGAAGAGAGAAGCAACCTAGAACTAAAAATATCCTGATAGTGAGAACAATCAACCAGTAGAACCAGTTGCCTTCAGCAGTTCTAGATTCTCCAACACTAGAGGTCAACCTCTACTGGACAACCATTTGTCTAAAATGGTATAGGTTTGAGCAGGGGGTTGGACTGATCCAAGATCCTTTTCTATTATTCTGTTAAAAATCTTTTCTCCCTCCATCCCCATCTGACCATCCTCAAGATATCAATTGATATATTTCTTAAAGTCTTTTTTAAAGCTGGTGGTGTTCTAAAGTTCTCCAGGTCTTGCTCAAATTATTCTGGAGACATAGTTGGCATTTCCCAGACTAGTTGGATGACACCTGTCATTGTCCACATCAGTCTGACCATCTGTAGGATACTAGTAGGAGAAGACAAGCTTCCATCTGCAGATTTGGTATAGGGGAAGGGACAGTCAAATATTTACCACTGCATTTGGCAACTTACAAGGGTTGGATGAGGTTGAGTAATTAGCTTGAGTTTTTGAAGGCTTAGAATCATTGGCAAGGGATGATCTTGGTCAATAATGAATAGATGGGAGAATGGTTGGATTCCTTTGAGAAGTCCCACTCTTGGGGTCTCTTAATGCTTCTATAATTCTTGAAGCAGAATATGTGGAAATTTACATCTCTCTGCAGACTATTACTGTCTCCATACTCCATCCATCATAGCAACTGTTATTAGTGAACAGTGCCTTTAAAATAAACAATAAATCTGTAGTCTCTTTCAAGTTCAGCTCTTCATTCAGTGCCTGGGGTTCTGGAGTTTTCTATAGTGGCTAAGGTTTTGTTGCCATTGAAGTCGATGCTATGACCTGTGGCTTTCATGTGTTGGACTAGTGAGGAGGTGTGTTCCAGCTTTTTTTACTGCATTTTTGTGTTCATCTAGGCAGGTACTTATTCTTCTATTGGTCTGTCCAATGTATGTGACCGGGCATGATGTACAGGGAATTTCGTATATGCCTTGGTTTTCCAGGTCAATTTTGTCTTTGGGGTTCCTCAGGATGGCTGCTATTTTTTTGTCTGTTTTGAAGGCCGTCTTGATGTGATGCCTGTGTAGTATCTTACTGATTTTATCTGTAGTACCTCTTATGTAGGGCAAGACAGCTGTTCCATAGGTCTGTTCATCTTCTAGGTCTCCATAATGTCTCAGTGTGTTTTTGTGGATCAAGCCAGTGATTTTGCTTTTGTGGAAGCTATTATCTGTCTGTACTTTAGTCAGGGTGCATAGTTCAGTCTTTATGTGTGTCTTGTCTGCCAGGCGTTTGGTTCTGGCAATTAGTGTTTTAGCCACGGAATTTATCTGTGCTGGGTGGTGGTGGGATTGGGCGTTGAGGTAGCGGTTGGTGTGTGTTTGAAACAGCTTGAAACTGAAACGGCTGTGAAAATCTGATTCACAGATGAACTCAATACAGAAGCCTGATGATGGCAGATGAGATTCTGCCGAAACATTGCTACAATTTTAGAAGCACAACTACAATGATGTGGGATAATACCCAAAGGAAGCTGAACAGCATACATGTAAGAACCCGTGAAAACTTAAGAAAACATATGTATGTATGTATGTATGTATGTATCCAGAATCATAAAGCCTACAAACTTGAAATTTGGCATGTATGTTCCTCTTGGCTTCTGGGTGCTCACTAAGAAAGGATTTTTCAAAATGACCATCAGAGCATTAATATTTGGTATATTATTATTAACATGCTCTGATGCTAAGGAATTTTACTCCCACTCCCCACTGGAAAACAAATCTGTTCCAAATGCAAACCGCAAGCAGAGGAGAGGAGTTTCAGCTTCAGTTTTAGCAACCAGCTTTACAGAACATAACTCTGTACAGAACAGTTGAGCTAAGCCACGCCCAAGTTCCTTGCTGTCTCCTTCTTGCTCACACAGAAAATACTGTTTCAGTTTCCAAACAGCCCTGAAATCCCTCACACATAGGGAGGACGCTAACTAGAAGACTATCGATGAATGCTGGTAGGTACAAGCAGATTTCCCCCCCTTATTTTCCTCCCCAAAAGCTAAGCCCAAATCACATAGTTTCATAGCAATGCATGGATAGCGAGCTAGTTAAGATCATATAATAAGAAGCTAATGGACAGTCTGCTTCTCTGCTGTTACAGAAACAAAGTAGGTCTTCTCCTGGCTTATGAACTTTGGACAAAAGATTCATATAGTCCTTCACCAAGTCCTTACTCACCAGCATCCATACCTGTGGCTGTGTCAAGCCAGCCAAAGGAATAAATATGCTCGTCTTGAGAGCATCCTAAAATTCATCATCATTTTTATTTTTATGGGACACACAAAGAATTTTTTTCTTAAAATGTGCAAGGATACTCGAGAGATTTTGATTGCAATTATTTTGTGTGGGGAACAACGATGCTAAGAGATCATTGCAAAACTCAAGATAAAGTGAATCCTCTTTGGTGGGTATTTTGTTTTGTTTTGTTGGGTGGGGAGGGGAGAGAAGAGAAATAAGTTAGACCTTAAAATCTATGTTGAAATGGGCAGATAATTGGGCTAATTCAAGACAAAGCTGTTTCGAGAGGCTTTATTGGACATCAAACTGCCAACGTGATGGAGTAAATTGGAACCATGAAGGATCTGGAATCCAATCTATTATTGTTGGGGGTAAACTCAGCTTTCTGTAGAGTCCTTTCATTGGGTTTTTTTTTTTTTCACCTGGTAGACTAGACTTGGAGTCTAAGCCAGACAAACAATCTCACTCTAAGCCACCTGCTGTGCCTCCATGTGATTTTTTTTTTCAACCTTCATAGATCAGCCAACTCAAGTGAACAGCCAGCTCCTGTGGAGTAAAAAAAATAAAATAAAACCAAAAAACTTTTTCTGTAAAAAGTCAGGAAATAGTGCTCAGTGTTTCCTTCAAGGTTAACATCCCAAGGCCAGTCTTCCAGACTTCTTCACAAGCAATAAAGCTCGTCTGATTGGATCATGCTACAACGGCAGGTCAGGAGGACATGTACCCACGTATTTGTGCCAGAATATTCTGGTTCTGGTAAATGGGCGCTTGGAGACCATAAACTTGATCTGAGAAAGTTGGGTGTTTGAAATCATGTCTGAAAAACACAAAAATTAACTCTTCATCAAGCAATGGGGGATTAATAGGTTGTAAAGCAAAAGTGGGATTCAGCAGGTTCTGACCAGTTCTGGAGAACCTGGAGTGGGAATTCTGAGTAGTTTAGAGAACCAGCCAATCCCACCTCTGACTAGCCCCACCCTCATCTCTTCTCTCCCTCCCATTGAGTCCCAGATGATCGGCTGGGTCTTTGGTTGCCCTGCACAGGAGAACAGAGCTGGAAAGCAGGTTAGTGGGGTGGGGAGGGAAGGGGATTTTGCAGTATCCTTCCCCTGCCACACCCACCAAACCATGCCACACCTACCAAGCCATGCCACACCCATCAAGCCACGCCCACAGAACTGGTAGTAAAAAAAATTGAATCCCACCACTGGAAATCACCGTCTAATCCAGAAACAGTTTTGATCCACTTGGGCTCCTGATTGGATTTTCGGTGCTACAAGCATTTCCTTTCTTCCTGTTTAAAGTCTTCCCCAGGTAGCTGCTTCTTCCCACCACAGCTTCTCATTAAAAAAATTCAAATAGCTAAACCTTCCAGAACTATTTTTATAACAACACAATTCTATCTTTTTCAAAGGTGAGGTTAAAGACAGCCTGTTTTATTTGGCCCATCACATTTTTAATCACATCTTCGCAAGGTCATTGTTGAAGTCAACAAAGGCACTGGAGGTTGGATTGATAGTGCTTTTTTTTTTTTTAACTTGCAATGTTTTTGGTCAAATATGCAGATTCAACGAGCAGACAGGACATGAAAGCTGTGAAGGTGCTGACCTCTTGAATATGGAAAAGATGTAGCGAAGATGAACTGCAACCATATCTCTCACTCTGATAGGATCAGGAACAAGGCCAGTGTTATGCCTTGTGGGAGAAGACATAGGTGGGCCACCAGCTGGAAGCCTTCATTAATCATACAGATTGCAATGATTATTCTGAAAAGAAAAGTAACTGAGCTCAGAAAACAGCATTCTAAGGGTTTTGCATTGAGGAGATCTTACCTATCAGTTCCATATATCAGCTTTTTTGAGGGGGAGGGGCACAATGGCTCACTAGTTAAAGATGCTGAGCTTGTCAGCATGGGTTCGAGATCCAAGTGCTGTATGATGGGGTGATCTCCCGTTCCAGCTCCTAGCAGTTCGAAAACATGCAAATGCAAATAGATAAATAGGTACCACTTCAGTGGGAAAGTAACACCATGCATCTCGGTGTTATAATGTTGGCCATGTGACCACAGAGATGTCACAATGCTGGCTCCCTTGGTGAGGAATGGAGATTCCTCCCTTGGTGAGGAATCCAACCCTGGACAGGGGGAAATCTTAACCATATTTTTATTTGATTTATTTGTATCTCTCCTTTATTATTTTTTACCTTAAGGGAGTGAACATATCCAACACTCCCATGGTAAATACTTGATGGTTCCCAAGCACCCAAGTTTTGATAATGTGACTATGGGGAGGCTGCAATTGTTGTAAGTTAAAGGATTGAGCAAGTTTTGAGTAACCTTTCAGTGCCTTTGAATGGTTTTAAATTGAGAGCTACCTCTGTCTAGCTACGTTGGGCACTGCAGATTGATCACCCTCACTCATTCATTCATCCAACCATTCATTTTTCTTTCTCTCTCTCTGAGTGTGCATCAGTGTGTATCAGTGTGTTTATGTGGATATTTGTATATACTTTTGCATGAGTGATTCGCCATCTCTCTTTTTCCATCTATACTCCCTGCCCCACTCATACTATTTTTACCCCATTTCTTTTAGAGTAATCAGTCTCTCCATGACCTTTTTCTTCTTTTCTTTTAAAATAATGGCCCAAGTTTCATTAAAGGTTTTACCATGACTTCATTCTTCTATTCCTCCTTCTCTCCACAATCTATATTTTAACCTTATGGGAGATCCCTTGAATTGATTTCGCTTTCCGAGGCATCATTCCGATTATGAAATATTGGTTCCCGTGAGAGAGTTCTTTGGCGAGGGGTCGGTTCTCCTTCTCCCCACACTCCCCTCCCTATTAAAAATATCTCCTCGGTAATTGTCTGGTATCATCCAACAATCAATGAGACTTTGCTGGCTCTTAGCATCAGACTAAAGAGAAAAACAGAATTGGTGGTCATATTGCTTTGTACAGCACCGATGGAATGAATATACGTTTTGAGTAGTAGGAGGTTCATACAGAAGATATTCGGCAGGAAAAAAAAATTGGAGGGTAAGGCTAAGCATTTACAGAGGGACAATTTTTTTGCTTTCTAAAGCTTGACTCACCAACCTGCAATCACTAATGAATATGGGGAGTCCTTGATTTGCAACATCGGAGGAGTAATACCTCCTTAAAAAACCTTGGTCCAGCTCACATGGCTGGTAGCACCTCATAAGGGACCCTTTCCAAGGTTACAGGAGAAGATGGTCAACAGTTTTGAAGGCGGGAGTGGGCTTTATGCCCCAATGGCAGATAAAACAGTAGAACCATCTTCTAGGAGAAAGGGAACTCTGATTTCAAATCTCCACTACCTTGTGGCTATATCTATTCTTGGAAAAGATTTCAGGAGTCAACCTCGAGGCAAAATCCAGAGCCGGAGTCCCGGAAGCATTTCATGAATCTGTACAATCATGTTCTGGTAACTCCTGCGATGCAGTCGGAACTAATCGTATTGGCTCTATTGTTCCATTAAACTATTTCAGTGACATGGAAAGGGGGGAATCTGCTTGGGTAGCAGTTTACCCTCCATATTAAATTACCCAGGCCTTAGGCTCTGGAGAGGGCACTCCAGATTTGCATACAGCATTGAAACAACATGGGAAGTGGCAGTTACTGGTTTCATAACACGCTAATATAATATAACATAATAGTCTCCGGAGACTGAAGGATGCCAATTCCATTTGATTCGATTTGCAACAGTTCATTCCAAGGACCATTCAACAGCACTGAAAAAAAAAGTGTCTTCTGACTATTTTTCACATTTAGGACCGTTGCGGCACCCTTGTGGTCACGTGATCAAAATTCACACGCTTGTCCACGGACTCATATTTACATGATTGCTGCATCCCTGGGCAATGTGATCCCTTTTTAAGACCTTCTGACAAGTCAATGGGGAAACCAGATTCATTCAGCAACCGTGTTGCTAACTTGATAAGAGCAGTGACTCACTTAACACCTGTGGCAAGCAAGGCCACCAAATGGGGCAAAATTTACGCAACACACATCTCGCTTAGCAACGGAAATTTTGGGCTACATAGTGGGCTGTAAGTCAAGGACTACAGGGGTGGGCTTCAAAAAATTTAGCCAAGGATTCTCTGACTGGTTGCTGGGTGGGTGTGGCCATGGTGGGTGTGATCTACTCGGCCTCCTGCACCATGGCAGGGGGGGCAGGCATTTTTGTCCTCCCTGGGCTCTGGAGGCTTTCCTTGAGCCTCAAGGAAGACAAAAATGGGCTCCCCGGGCTCCAGAGGCTCTCTGGAAGCTGGAAACAGGCCCATTTATGACTGACCCAAACTTCTGGGAGGCTCATTTTTTGCCTTCCCTGAGATTCTGAATGCGCCGGCACTTACCTGCATCCAAAACGGGGTGCGTGGGGAATTTGGGGAGGGGAGAGGTAGACGGGACCAGTCAGGAGTTGGATTTGGGGATTCTCCAAACTGTACAGAATCCCTGAAAACCCCCAGCAGCCCATCCCTGTATGTACACCTCCTTTTATTCCAGCTTCACCTCTTCTGTCTCTTGAAAGTCATCCTTTTCTGATTCTCCAGCACCAACAAACCACATTTTCCCTTCCCTTGCATGATCAGTCCTGCTTGTTATGAAACCCACATTGCCTCAAAGTGGTCAGATGTCCATGGAAGTATGGCATCACCTTGGTGTATGTCCTTTGATCAAGTTTCATCTTTTATTTCTTTCATTCCAGGAATGGTTTCACCCTCCCTTTCCTTTCTTTCTTGGCTGGCTTTCTGTAATTGCATTCCTTTTTTTCACCCTCCTGTTTCAGGAAAAAGAGGAAAGATTAACAATAAAGAGATGTGGTTCATAATATTCCCACCCACTCCTGCCTTTGATCTATAAGGGATTCAAAGCCATATCATTCAGGATATTTAGATTTTAAGGGAAGGGAAGGGAATGAATCCCAAAGGTGCTTTTTTTCAAGAGGCAACTGGACTTTCTCATTTTTTTTTCTTTGAAGACATTTCCTTTCTCATCCCAGAAACTTCTTCAGCTCAATTAGATTTTAAGGGAAGGGAGTGGGATTTTAAGGGAAATGACAACAAACAATAGCAAGTAAAATTACCAAGAGAATTATGGTCACCAGAAATCTATAAACTTTTAGAAAGAACCGAGTGCAGCTCCCACCTCTTACCAGGTTCTCCTTTAGTGGTAAATTTCTTATTGATTCCCTAAACCTAATGGGCTACTTGAATGTAAAACAGTACCCATTCCAAAGTAAGCCATGGGTTCGATTCAACCCATGGTTTGGTTCGATCCAGGACTTGGATTATGTCAGGATTCTGGTGGTTACCCCAATTAAATCACGAGTCTTGAGCCAAACTTCCAAATCTTCAAAAGGATTTATTGGGAGTTAACATGTCCAGCACTGCCTGGGTGTAGCCAACTCTGAGACACATAATTCATTGTCACCCTTGACTCTGGTTTTCCCCCCACCCTCTGGGTGTATCATAATTCATATTCTCCAATGGGATACATCCATAGCCAAGAGTCATCAATCATGTTCTCCATTTTGCGCAGCAGAAACTTCAGTCACCTAGTTACTATCTTTGAAAACTATTTATGGAATGCACTTTTGGTTTCCAAGCTGCCACACTGCTCCCCCCTTTCTCTTGGCAACTCTAAAAAGACCATAGAAATATTTTATGAGTTGACATTGTTCTTAGATTTCAAGGACAATCAGTTCAAAGAGATAATGTAGAAGGAAAGGGAGATTATGGTCACCAAAGCCTCTGGAATACCAATGGCACAATCTCAGTCTGAATAAATGCTAATACACCTGAAAGGTTAGATGACAAAAAAGGAGGTTGTTTTTTATTTTTAGGAAAGGCCTGTTCAATGTGAGGCTAATGGAGATGTGAGATAAATAATCCATTGCCTACATTGTTATCCAGCAATAGTTTGGCAGTTTGCTAAACTGATGAAGCCAAGGTTCAGCAGATAATAGCAGCCTGTTAAAAAAGAAAAAAGGAAAAAAAGAATCATGTTTTTATTTTCCTCTCTGGGGAAAAAAACGCCACTCTATATGAGGCGTTTCAAAGGTGCAGTTGACATAAATAACTACAAAATGACCTCACCCATCATGCTGAGCCTATAAATACAATTTAAAGAATTGCAACAGTTTACTTTACAGGAATGGCTTTGGAACACCTTTTGAGAGAAGATTAGTTATACAAAATTGTTATACAAGCTTCCTTTAAAAGCCATTCTTGCTCGGGTGGATCTTGGAGGAGCCCTGAGTATAAAGGTATAAAAGAAATCTCCACAAATCTTTGTGGGAATTAATTTGCCAGGGGCATCCAAATAAATGTTTTCACTGCAGATCCAGCAGCATGGAGGAGAGTTGTCTGTTTGGTTTTTTTTCTAGAATTTTTTTTTTCTAACCCAAACACTTAAATCGAACGAAGGGGTTTGAACATTGCATGCATAAACTGGAGCTGTGCATGTTTCGAACATGTATATTAGATATCTCTTGCTGGAAGAAATATCCATCTGGTTCAGTTCCAAGCAGGGAGAAAGACAGTGGAAATATGGAGACTGACTGGGAAGAGGGTTTAATGGAGCAGAATCCTCAAGCACATGGTCTTGGTGCAGCTGAACCCATGGAGTGGAGAATGAGGGTTATTTATACCCTCTCTTGGGTCTTGCCCTATGGCAAGAGCATGTATTCTATTTGTTGCTGTCAGACTCTCATGGGGCTCTGCAGGGGTCATAGCTGAGGTTGTCTGAGCTCCCAGGTTTGGTTGAAACTTGGAGGGTGACGATGTCATGAAGAGGCTTGTATTCTGAAAGAGTGTTGGGTAATCCCTATTGTGTCTTAATGGCTTTGTCCTGGTTTGGTTCTTGAATGAAGGCTAATCCCATCACCCTGAGGCTGAAGGTCTTTTGTCTTGTAAAGAGACTGGCCCAGCCCTGCTGGGGCTATTAAGAAAGGTGGGGACTGCTTTCCAAGAACATGTTTCTCCTTTTTAATATTTCTCAAAATATAAGAGGGGTGAGTAGGTACTAACTTTCTACACTCTCTAATATAAAACTGACTGTATCCTTGTTGAGGTATTCCCCATTAGGAGAATGAGTGAACTCAGAGAAACGTAGTGAGAGTGATGTTGAATAACAAACAATTAGCATACAGATACACTGAATAGTAAAATGTAGGTTTTACTTCCAGTAAATGGGTAAACAAAGTCCAACAAACAGTCCAAATCATACATGGTTAAAGCAGTTAGTATCAGTGATGGGATTATCCAAAAACGAAGTCAAGTATCAAAAGCAAAATTCAGTAAACTGAGTTTGCTAACAGTTGCAAGACTCACAGCAATCCAAGCAGAACAACGATCAGGCAAAACGGCAAAACAGGAAATGCAAGAAGAGAACAAACCAGGTTTCTGGCTCCATCTTACGGCCATTGGAGGAACCTCAACCAATCACATTTACAAAATTCTCTTAAAGATAAAGTATTAAATTACTATCTTGGTTTATATATTTCCAACCCAACTGTTAGGTGACTATCATTCCCACCAATCCTCAGTGAGTTTCTTGGTTAACATCAGATTTGAACTAAAGGTGTTTCTTTCAAAAGGCAACTGGACTTTTGTTTTCCTTTGAAGATGTGTTGCTTCTCATCCAAGAGCTTCTTCAGTTCTTCTTCAGCTTCTTCTGAACTGACTCACTTGTATTTATTTATGTCTAAATAGGGCCACAGGACTCTTCTTTTTTTGCAGCTAGGACTCATACTTCCCTATTTCATATGTGAATTGGGGTAGAGGCTTTTGAGAACTTGAGGATATGCACAGTGACTTGGTCATCTCAACGAACTGATCTCCAATACAAAACACTGTATTTTGGACTTGTCCATTTATTGTGTTTTATTGGCGGAAGGAAGGAGGAAACTGTCTTGTCTGAATGAGTAAAACAGAGATGATGGCTTGGGTATGTTAGCACACCTATTTTTTCATCATCTTTATCTTCACCTAGAAAGGTGGAAGGTCAGCAAGTCATCTTGGGGATGGTCTCCTGAGGCTGCAAGCCCTCCTCCAGTCTGTAGGCAGACTCCTAAACATATAGATAGTCCTCAACATACGATGACAATTGAGTCCAGAATTCCTTTTGTTAAGTGAAACATTTGTTAAGTGAGTTTTGCCCCATTTTTCTTGCCACCATTGTTAAGTGAATCACTGCCATTGGTGAATCTGGAACATGGTTGTTGAGTGAAACTTGTTTCCCCATTGATTTTGCTCATCAGAAGGTCACAAAAGGGGATCATATGACCCCCGGGACACGGCAACCATCATAGAATTTGATTTAGATTTATATACCACTTCACGGTGCTCTCCAGCTCTCTCTAAGCAGTTTACGGAGGCAACAAATTGCCCCCAATAATCTGGGTCCTCATTTTACCCACCTTGGAAGGATAGAAAGCTGAGTCAATAGCAATAGCAATAGTACTTAGACTTATATACCACTTTACAGCGCTTTATAGCTCTCTCTAAGTGATTTTACAGAGTCTGCATCTTGCCCTCCCAACAATCTGGGTCCTAATTTCACCAACCTCAGAAGGATGAGTCAGCTTTGATCCTGCTGAGATTCAAACTGCCAAACTTCAGCCAGCTGGCAGTCAGCAGAAGTAGCTTGCAGTACTGCGCTCTGACCACTGTGCCACTGTGGTGTCATAAATATGAGACAGTTGCCAAGCATCTGAATTTGGATCATGCGACCATGGAGAATGCTGCAGTGGTTGTAAGTGTGCAAAATGGTCATAAGTTCCTTTTTTTCAGTGACATTGCAACTATGGACAGCCACTAAATGAACTGTTCTAATTTGAGGGCTTCCTTGCATTTGGCTCCCAATCTCCTGAGACTTCTTCTTCCTCAAGGGAGAAACTGATTCCATCCATTGCCCACTTCTCTAGCCAAGAGATGGACATGAGAAATGGCCTTGTTTCAAACTCTGGGTCAACAAACATTGATCAGGAAAAAGAATGAAGGCGGAAGTCTTTTGCCCAGGGAAAACAGTGAGCTGAAGTGATGCTTCATCACCTGGTCCCAGATGAGATGATTCTATTTCTCCTTCATAATGATTTTATCTTTTTGGGGGGTAAATAAAGTTCATTTCTGAAAGTGGCGGAGAAAACCATGGAGTTGCCGGTGTCCAAAAAGAGGTGGCGAGAGTTCCTTGCCTTCTTGGAGAATCCATTGCTTGGCAGCCGAGCAGTCTGCAGGAAACCTTCTCCTGCTCCCTCTTCCATCAATCTCGGTTTGATTACTAGTTTATTGAGTTGCTTGTACCTTGAGAGATTAAAAAAACAGCTAGGTGTGAGTGAGAAACAAGGGGATGCAGTCTGCTCAGAATATAAGTCAGACATCAAAAATGGCTTTTTGAAGTGCAGAAGAACTGAACTCTCGCTTTGTCACCCCAGCAGATATTGCTGGAGGCAAGGAAGCAGAAGAAAAAGCAATATTTGCACTGTGCAAAGGCCACATCCTCTTACCTGAATAGCTTTTTGTTTCTTGAGGAATTGTGGATTCCACTTGTTTCAAGCCAGACGTCTGCCTGAGGGCTATTAGATGGGTGGTTGAAGGGACAAATCCACTTTTTCTTCCTCCTCTGGTCTCGGTTTTTGTAGACAAGGCACCTGCTGCTTTCTGCTACTAACTAAATGAGTAACTCAAGATAATGACTGATTAATGGAGGTATTGAAATGGCCTTCTGTTCTTTCTAGTGTGAGAAGAGCTCTTGCATTTCTCCATAAATTGTTATGGGGCACCAAAAGGTAGAACCAAAAGGACAATGAAATGGAAGGCCTTTTCTTTCTTGCAAGTTTGAAAGAGTAGAGAAAAGCAACAAAGATGATTAGGGGACTGGGGGCTAAAACATGAAGAATGTTTGCAGGAATTAGGTATGTTTAGTTTTATGAAAAGAAGGACCAGGGGTGACATGACAGTAGTGTTTCAATATCTAAGGGGCTGCCCCAAAGAAGAGGGAGTCAAGCTATTCTCCAAAGCACCTGAGGGCAGGACAAGAAGCAACAGATGGGAACTAATCAAGGAGAAAAGCAACCTAGAATTAAGGAGAAATTTCCTGACAGTTAGAACAATTAACCAGTGGAACAACTTGCCTCCAGAAATTGTGAATGCTCCATCACTGGAGGTTTTTAAGAAGAGATTGGACAGCCATTCATCTGATATGGAATCGGGTTTCCTGCTGGACCAGGGGGTTGAACTAGAAGATCTCTGAAGTCCCTTCCAACTCTGTTATTCTGTCATTTGCAAGATAGGCTTTCCTGAAAAGAGAAAGATTCCCTTTAGGATACCCTTCTTCACCTTCTCTTGCCATCCATCTGGATTGCTGTGAATGATTTGGGCCATGACACAAATTGTCTCGTTGGCTCTCATGAAGCCATGACTATGCAATTTCTTTGCAGAGGTTTCTCAACCCTACTTTGAAAAAAAACAAATTACACCCCCAATAAGTGGTGGTGGGAGATAAATATTTGCACTGTCTCAATGGCTTGGGAGGGGGACTTTATTGTCCTCTAATTTACAAAATTTCTCCCTCCAAAACCTGAGTCAGGCAATATGTAACACAATCCCAGAAAGCACAGTATTTGTGCTGTCGCAGCTGTCGTATAATCTACCACATGTTTAATAAAACTTCTCCACTGCTCAGCCTTGATTTTGAAACTTTCATGAGCTCAAGTAGATGAAATGCTATAGTGCAAGCAAGCAACACTTAATGCTTAGAAGACAGCAGGCCAAGGTCCAGAGCTGAATCAGGATTGGAGTGGATTGAAAGATGAAAGATCTTTACTTCTCCTCCTGAGCAGAGGAGAGGCATGCTAAAAAATATTCATGAAGAACAGAATAGCAGAGTTGGAAAAGACCTTGGAGTTTTTCTAGTTCAACCCTCTGCTCAAGCGGGAAACCCTATAACATTTCAGACAAATGTTGCCCAATTTCTTCTTAATTATTTAATAAAATAATAGCAATAGCCCTTAGACTTATCTACTGCTTCACAGTGTTTTTACAGCCCTCTCTAAGCGGTTTACTGAGTCAGCACATTGCCTCCAACAATCTGGGTCCTCATTTTAGCCACCTCGGAAGGATGGAAGGCTGAGTCAACCTGGAGGCAGTCAGGATCAACTCCTGACTGTGGGCAGGCAGTGTCAGCCAGCAGTACTGCATTCTAACCACTGTGCCATCATGGAAGGAAGGAAGGAAGGAAGGAAGGGCCCTTAGACTTATATACCACTTCAAAGTGCTTTACTCTCTGAGTGCTTTACAGAGTCAGCACATTGCCTCCAACAATTTGGATCCTCATTTTACCCACCTTGGAAGGGTGGAAGTAGGAGTTAAGTTTGAGCCAATGAGAACTGAATTGCCGAATTGCAATCAGCCGGCAGTCAGCAGAAATAGTACTGCATTCTAACCACTGTGCCACCTTTGCTCTTCAATCAATCAATCAATCAATCAATCAATCAATCAATCAATCAATCAGGTAATTCATTGTTTCAGAGAAGACAAAAAAGAATTCTTGGAAACTTTTTCGGAACAATCTCTCCTGGGGTAATTTCTTGCCAAGCCAGTTTTTGTGAGCGTTCTCTTTGAACTGGCGGATTGTTTCTACATTTTGGGATGGAAGCAAGTAGATATTTGTGCATCACTTTTGGGCAGCAACATAAAAAATTTGGACCACATTTGATCAATGCCTCTGTATTACTGGACTAATGACTGCCATCCCTGGCTAGTCTTGATCCCATTTTCATTTTCACTTGAAGCCAAGTTTCCAAGGAAACCGTAGGATTTCCGTAACACATCTGTTGAACATCCATCAGGGATGTTTTGTGAAAAAGGAGAAAAAACAAAACAAAATCTAGAAACCAGGTTGCAAAAGGGAAGAAGGCATCTGTGCTTGCATTCAACTGGATACCTGAAGCTAATTAATATTCACAGGCAGCTATCGGAAGTGAGAGCTGCCACCCCTCTTCACCTCGGTTTTAATTACAACGTCAGTGTTGGATAATTCCTTCTAGAGGTATCCCACCTCTCTGCCAGCCGATTTCTGACTTACACTACCTCACCTCCCTACCCTGTCTGCTGCAGTCTCAATTCATGATCTGCTGTCATTATGTTGTAATTACTCTAATGCATCTTCACTCTGCAGCCCTTCTCAGAGCTCAGGGTGAGAGGGAGGAGGAGGGAAAGGAAAAGGGGAATGCAACACCAATCAGACCAGGCAATTAGAGAACAGAGATGTTAACATCAACTATGGATTTACTTCGCCTCATCATAATTGACCAAGCACAGGTTTGCTTGGGTGGGTGGGTGGGCATGTCAAATAGAGATGTTGATTGCCCCCAGGGATGGCAGTCAAATATTTTTACTACCGGTTCTGTGGATGTGACTGGATGGGCGTGGCTAGGTGGGCATAGCCATGTGTGGGTGGGCATGGCTTCTTTTTTGTGGCAGCCTCCTGGGAGGCCGTTTTTGCTCCCAGGAGGCAAAGAACGGAGCGCAGAGGGGCCACGCAGCATACATACCCCTGTGCACCCCTTTTTGCCTTCTGGGCCTCAGAGAAGCCTCCTGGGTGAAGCGGAAAGACAGCAAGAGGGATCCTGGCACATCTGAGCATTGCAACAGGTCATTGTTGGGAGGGGAAAAAAAGAAATACCACTTTGACTGAACGGTAACATTTTTTACTACTGGTTCGCGCGAACTGGGCTGAGCCAATAGAATACCACCACTGATCACCCCCAGGAATCCATGTGGGAGTTTGAGTTTAAACTAGAAGATTGAAAATAAACTGTTCCTCCCAAAAGAGTTTAGGACAGAGGTGTTCAAACTTGGCAATTTTAAAACTTGTGGACTACAACTCCCAGAATTCCCCAGCCAGCTATGGGAGTTGAAATCCACAAATCTTAAAGTTGCTAAGGTTGGACACCTCTGGCTGAGGAGAAGCTGAGGGACAAAGAAACACACAATGACTTGTTTCAAACCTGCAGGCTTGGTACTTGGAATAAACTAGGGTTTAGCATGCATAGAGAGTTCTTTACTTACAACCATTCATTAGCAACTGTTTGAAGTTGTGAAAAAGTGACTTGGGGTTGATTCTCACACTTACAATTGTTGTAGCATCCCTGAAGCCACATTATTAAGATTCAGGTACTTGCCGTACGTGCATTTATGATGGTTGCAACATCCTGGGGTCATGTGATCACCATTGGCAATCTTCTCTGCCAGTTTCTGAAAAGTCAATGGGAGAAACCCAAAAGCTCTCGCTGGATGGTGGGAAACGGTAGGATTTATATTTCTTTTAGACAGCTGGTCATCTGCATCATTTTAGAGGGTTGTTGAAGCACTTGGAGGTTTATTTGTGTCCTCAGGGTTACCTGAGTGTTGCAAATAGTTCCTGGAGCCTGCAACTTTTTTCTAGAAAGCTGTTCGTACTCCCACATCATTCAAAGTGTGTTCATCCCGTCATCCAGGTCATAGTTGTCCCAAAGATGCTTTTTCAGGAGGCAACTGGACTTTCTTATTTTTTCTTTGAAGATGTGAGGAATGGAAGGATTTCTATTCCTTGCAGACAGCTGGTCATTGGCATCAATGGGGTCATTTACATCAATTGTGGAAGCTAGATTCATGAAATGGCTGTGTGGCTTACTTCATAACCACAGTGATTGGCTTAACAAAAAAAATTGGCTTGTCAAAAAAAAGGTCACAAATTGGATGCAACCCACTTTATTTAACAACAGAAATTCTAGCTCCAACCTTTGTTGTAAGTAAGAGGATCACCTGTAGTGCAAAATTGAGCTTTGGATTTGTTTCCACCACAAAGCCATGTCTTGAAACCACACTGTCTGGGCTCACACAACAGCTCTTTTGGCAGGGGTCTACTTCATTATGCATCGTTCCCCCCCCCCCGGGCACTCCACCCTGAAGCAAGAAAGACATAATAAGTTTCCATTACTGTGTTTTAGGAGAACCTCAAACAGACTTACCGTTTTTAAATATCTATTATGTGGAGAAAAGCCCATCTTCCTTTCCTTTAAATATAGTCTCTTTATGACACCCCTATGGGACAAGTTAACTTGAGGAAGCTACTGCCAGGAACTGTTAGCTGTCCATGTATCTTTCCCACCCGATAAGCCACTGAAATTGCATGGGAATGTTTTTATGCAGGTTGCCATTTGCGGAACATATTAAAATAGATTTAGGTACTTTGTGCTGGAATGTACTGTGCAGTCCCAGTCATTTTTAGCATGTTGTCTAAACTAGGTCCTCATGGACAGCCAACAATGTTGCACATTGCTTTGTGTATGAATGCAACCAAGCTTCCAGTTGCAATGGGTTGTGTAAATCAGGGGTCTCCAAATGTGGTAACTTTAAGACTTGTGGACTCCCAATTCCCAGAATTCCCAGTTCTTCAACCAGCCAAAATAACCTGAAGACTTGTGGGCTTCCAATTCCCAGAATCCCTCAGCCACCCTTGCTTTTTGAATGAATATGGTTTTGAATATAATTTTTGTTCTGGTCACTTTATCTCAGCCCTAGAAAGGAGGCAATGGTTAACCCCTTTGGAAAAACCTTGCCAAGAAAACTGCTGGAACAATTGTATTGTCCAAGCAGTTTTGAACAGAAACTGGATGACTGAACAGAAGAAAAATATTACGATTTACTTTTGCATCTGATTGTAATGTGTATCTCACCCTACCTTTCCTCAAACAATGCTTTGTGTTTTTTTTTCTTTTGTTTCCCTTGAATAAGAACTGAAGAAAGTTCTTTCCAGAATGTATGCAGTGTAAATGAATGCAGAGCCAGTATTAAGTTGCCAGCCACATTTTGCAACAGGGTGTTATCTGAGCCCAGCATCGTAGAGATCTTAATGGCTCTGATGGTTCTGCATCTTCCCATTTATCATAAGATTAACACTTTTATTATTATTTGGGGGAAAAAACAACAGCAACAGCCCCTCACCAGGAGCATAAGCATGGTGGCTGGAAAAGAAAGAGAGAGAGGAGAGAGGAGAGAGGGAGAGGGAGAGGGAGAGAGAAAGAGAGAGAGAGAGAGAGAGAGAGAGAGAGAGAGAGAGAGAGAGAGAGAGAGAGAGAGAGAGAGAGAGAGAGAGAAAAGAGATGCTCTTCGCTTTTCAAAAAGTGCTAAAAATACAGTTGGACACCTTGAGTCTCAAGCTGAGTGATAAAATAGACCATATCAATGGAGGCGCTTCTGCAGCTGCCATCCATGTTCATTCATCCTGGCACCCCTTGTCTTTCTTTCTCCCATCAAATTTAGCAACAAAGTCAGCACTGTCAAACCACAGGAACTGGAGGGGCAGGTGGGAAAGCAGAAGATAAACCCAAAAATAGTTCCACCCATCTTGGGCTATATTGGCAGCAGAGCAAGATGGTATGATCATGAGCAAGATGGTGCAGTGTCAGAAGGAAATGGATGAATAGAGACCCTTGTTGAGAAAAAAACAAGAGCTGCGCCTGTCCCCAGCTAGCAGTGTATCTTCCTTCCACATGCAAGTGGACGTACATTAAGGCAGAGAAGAGGAACAAAGGAACATATATTTCTCCAAAGCATGGATTGTGTTTTAACAAACTCTAGGAAAAATAGTTACTCTTCAGTGTAGAAATAAAGAGCTCATATTACCATGAGAGAATGCAAGGAAAGGGAAGGGAAGGGAAGGGAAGGG
>BLBF01000045.1:6640961-6666501 GCA_015471245.1 Laticauda colubrina
TATCTGTATCTGTATCTGTATCTGTATCTGTATCTGTATCTGTATCTCTATCTCTATCTCTATCTCTATCTCTATCTCTATCTCTATCTCTATCTCTATCTCTATCTCTATCTCTATCTCTATCTCTATCTCTATCTCTATCTCTATCTCTATCTGCTTTGATGGGGTGTTGGATAGAAGACCTTCAAGTCTCTTCCAAATTTGTTATTCTGTTATTCTATTAAATTTAAATGTTCATGTCATCAGTGGGATGTTCCCATCTCTTTCAGGCAAGTGGAAATTCACCAAAGAGTTCCAGGGTTCATGCAGTCACAGCGAGGGGACCAGCTCCTCTTTGTAGGGTCCTAATTAGCTAAGGTTATGCTTTCCTATCTCCCATGTGCATATGGTATAATGTGTGAAGCCTGCAAAAAAACAATATGGGTTTGCAGAAGCCTCCCCCCAAAAAATACAGAATCAGTTTCACTCAGCAGATCTGCAGTCAAATGCTTAAATGAAAAAGGATGGGTAGACTTAGATTCTCCAAAAAGGATGAGTTTGCTTCACTGAGTCCCATCAGTCAATGAAGCTCATTCCCTTCCCTTTGCCACCTCGGCTGCTCTCTCCCTTCTAAGTGATCGATTGTGAGGATAAGACTCTGATGCTATGGAAATTGCTTCATTGTGACAGAGCTCTCAGCTGGAAAAAATGATGGGCAGCTAGAACAAGCCGCACAAACTTGCACGGGCCGGAGAAGCAGCCTTGAGAAGAAGAAGAAAAAAATATATCTTGCCTTGCTACGCATGGAAATCATCATTCTTAAACCATTGGCGATACAGGCAGAGTTTCTGGGAGCTATAATCTCCCTCCCCAAACATTTGAAAACAGCAACTGACCTATTATGGGATTATTAGCATTAGTAGATACTTGCACTAGTAAGTTACATTGTGATATATTCTGCTTTTATCTTTGGTGGTTGCTAGCTCCATCTTTTCTGTCCTGTTTACAACCATAGGAGTCAGACTGTTTCTAGGCTGACTCCTAACTTGTTGCTTCTATTTTCCTCAAAGTGGACTTCTTCTGGGACGGAATCAGAAGTGGTATTCAGCAGGTTCTGACCAGTTCTTGGTGTCACAAGCATCCAAACAAGAATGGCTGGGTAATGCCTTGGTGGCCATTTTTATTTACATATTTGTCTCCCACTTTCTTTTTTACAAATAACTCAAATTGGCAAATGTGTCAGAATAACAAAATAACAGAGTTGGAAGGGACTATGTAGGTCATCTAGTCCAACTACCAACCCAAGCACCATTTCTGACATATGGCAGTCCAGTCTCTTCTTGAAAGCTTCAAGTGATGAAGCCCCCACAATTTCTGAAGGCAACTTCTGTTCCATGGGTTGATTGTTCTCATTGTCTGGACATTTCTCCTTATTTCTAGGTTGAATCTCTCATCTATCAGTTTCCATCCATTCTTCTTTTTCTGGCCTTCAGGTGCTTTGGAAAATGGGTTGATCTCTTCTCTGTGGCAGCCCCTCAAATATTGGAATATCCTTCAAATATGCATGCACACTTTTCTCCTCCAATATCCCCAAAATTAGAACCCTGAGGTGAGTTCGGCTGAGACGAAGGGACTGGCCCAAAGACACCCAACTGGCTTTCATAACTAAGATGGGACTGGAACTCACCATCTCCCACTTTCTAGCCTGGTGCCTTAACCACTGGACCAAACTGGTTCTCCTTTGTACAGTTTTTTAAGTTGCTGCCAAGAAGATTGAATACAAAACAGAAATCCACAATGGTGTGATCTGGATTAACATCCCTAAGGAAAGATTTTGCAGGGTCTAAAAATAACTTAGACTCAAGAAAACTGCCACCAACACTAGACCAATTTTAATCTCTTACTGTTTAATATCTACTGCAATCCCTTGCCATTTTCACACCTCTATTTGTTGCTGCTGCACAGAATGTATAACCAACAACTACTAATTTCACATAAAGTTAAATAGGCACGTTACAACCAAATACCAATATGGTATTGGCCCAAGGCTACAGTTGCATCTGCTCAGATGTTATTGGCATGCAGAGAGCTAGGAAGGAAGGAATGCCAGGATAAGATCCTAGTAGTAGATGGCAGCCACTTATGGACCTATTTGTTCTGTCAGAAGCCATGATGATATTTTAAGAAGTGTTGTTCTCTGCAGGCTGCATCTGAATTTTAGCTAAGAAGTGTCATGAAAAGTAAGCAGCAAAGAATATATTCCATGCTGCTGTTCAACAAAGCTGGAGGCCATGTTAGCTGATAACACTAACATTCTCCAAGCTGGCAGGCTGCAGATGTATTGGTTCTTCAAGAAGTCCCAAGCAACCAACCAGTGTGGGTTCCAGGCAGATGAGCTGTATTCAAGAATTGTGTTCACAGCCTCTCATGGTACATAAGCTGAGAAGAAAAACAGGAAACCTCCAGCCTATTGATCAAGCACTGTGCTTCAGTTTTGAGAATGTAAGAACTCTACTGGGTCAGGCCAAAAGACTATCTTAGAGAACAACAGCCTTGATCCTCTAAATATTTTTGAACTATATTTCCCATCAAAAGTAGACAGCGTGGACATACAAAGGGTGATGAGAGCTGAAGTCCAAAAATATTTGATTGGACATTTTTTCCCTTTTTTTTTTACTGTGGCTGATGAGATACATCTGGAAGGTTCACAAGGCAGGGATCAGGAGCTATGGACTTTTCCCTAGCTATATCTCTTTTCTAATCACCATTCTGGTTTTTTGCTTTATTTATCTGATTCCCAATAATCCAGTGAAGAGAGACTGAAAGAGTTAGCTATCTTTAACCTTGAGAAAAGATGACTAGATGAAGTATTCTTTGAACACTTGAAAGAATGTCCTACAAAGGGAGGTTAAGACCCGTTTTCTCTCATACAGAGCAGGGCATAGAATAGATGTTTCAAGCTATAGGAAGACAGATTCTGACCACATGTTAGCAAAAACTTTGACAGTTAAAGCACATCAACTGTAGAACCAATGACTCAGTAAGATGGTGGATTCTCCTTCACTGAATGTATTCAAAGAAGGTTAGACTATTTAGATTCCTACTCTGGGCAGAAGGTTGGCTCAAAAATCCTTTCATGGCTGTATTGTTTTATTCACCATACTCTCTCTCTCTTACTATGAAGTTGATGAAGTTAAGTGAGGAAGAACATCTGCTGTACTTTCTCTGGCATTTAATATGTCTTAACTCTCTAGCTGTTTTCATCTATTTCTATACAAATCTCTTTATAATTGTTTATAAACTAAGATCTTGATAAATCAACAAAGCCGGTGAAGAGGAAATAATGGAAATGAGTAAATTCTCTGTGTGATCCTTACAGGTGCAAATGTTTCTGACTCTAGAGGTACACGAAGAGCGAAGCTATAATAAAAAATATCCCTTCTGATACTTACATTTAACAAAGTAGGCATTACTGCATATTAGACAGAGGCACTTTAAGGATGCTTCCAGTAAGCAGCAAATGTTATGAACAATTAACAATTAGCCATAAATCAGGATGCTCCATAAAGTATCAACTTTCAGATTTATGGAGAAGGATGCTTTCTAGAATTACTGCAATTCTAGCCTCATGGGATTATAAACCCTTAAATTAGGAGTTGAAAATAAACAAGCCATATGAAGGGCTGCCAAAATTCTTTGTGGCCATAGATGGCAACAAAGATCCAAAAAACTGTAATCAGATATTCATTACAGAAGTGTCTGTGGTGATAGTGGTGGGTATCAAATAAGCCAAGATGGCCTCAGTGCAATTGATCTACATCTCAAGAAGGGTGGATCATATGGTGGTGGCTGCCATCTTGATTTTTTATAACTTCCTCTGCATGCTCCCCCTGTTCCCTGAAGCTCTCCAGTTAAGTCTGCTTCAGATAATCTGAATCTGCTTTGTTTTTTTGGGTTGTGATGAAGTGTGCATGTGAAAGAGATGTGGGGTGGGATGGGGAATGTTGGCAGTAGCACCATAGCTTCCCCAGGACATTCTTGCAAGCACTTTCCAGAGACAGGACCAAGAAAGGGAAAGCCTGGAACTGGGTGGGAGGAGGGAGGAAAAAGTTCAGGGTAGCTCCATCCTAGAATCTATATCTGTTAGGTTGGAAGATAACAACTTTAGTCTGGCAAGATTCTGTCTATTAGGTGTGAGGAAATAAAAATCTCACTCTGTTGTTTCTGGATCTTGGGCCTGACAGAAGATCAGCCAACCTCAGGTAGGGATTACAAAACAAGTAAAGCAATTTTCAGCCTGATTTCTTTCAGTGGGTGGATTTTACCTCTTAACACACCACCTTTGGACTTCAATCTGCTTCCCTTTAATGAACACACAAGGAATAGCAGGACACATGACTATTGCAGCAGTTGTCAAGGATTGCATACCAAATGGTGGAACAGCAATTGGTGTTCCACCATTTGGTATGCAATTCAAAGACAGCAATTCAACATTCAAAGACAGTAATTTCATTTCACGCAGAGCATGAAAATAAACAAAACTGGGGTGCATAGAGATAGGCAGAGGGGAATAGAGAAAAGGAAAGAAGGCTGTTGATTCAGTGGTTAAGGAGCCAGGCTAGAAATCAGGAGACTGTGAATTCTAGACCCACCTTAGAACTGAGCCACAGTGGCACATTGGTTAGAGTGCAGTACTGCAGGCAACTTCTGCTGACTGCCGGTTGCCTGCAATTTGGCAGTTCGAAACTCACCAGGCTCAAAGTTGACTGAGACTTCCATCCTTCCAAGGTGGGTAAAATGAGGACTCAAATTGTTTGGGGCAAGAGGTTGACTCTGTAAATCACTTAGAGAGGACTGTGAAGCAGTATAAAAGTCTAAGTGCTGTTGCTATTGCTATTAGGCACAAAACTCAGCTGGGGGACTTTTTGGCCAATCAACCAGGCAACATTGAGCTCTACTCCCATTTTAGTTATGAAACCCAGTTAAGTGACTTTAGGCCAATCACAGGAGCAGTGAGTTCTAGTCCTACCTTAGACATGAAAACCAGGGTGAATTTGGACCAATGACGGGGTGACTGTGAGTTGTAGTGCCACTTTAGGCACAAAAGTGAGCTGGGTGACTTTGGCTCAATCAACAGGAGATAGTGTGAGTTCTACTCCTGCCTTAGCCATGAAAGCCAGGTAGGTAATTTTGGGCCAGTCATTCTCTCTCAGCCCAACTCACCTCACAGGATTATTGTGGTGAGGAAAATAGGAGAGAATACAGGTAGTCCTCAATTTATGACCACGACTGAGCCCAGAATTTATTTATTTATTTTTAATTATTTATAAAAATAATTTAAAAAGTGGGATTAAAATTCAAGTTTCTAGGTTCTATCATATCTCACGACTTAAAATGGGCACCTAGCATGTAATCAAGAAAGCACAACAAAGAATGTTCTTTCTGTTCCAACTCAGGAAGCTCAAACTGCTCAAGGAGCTGCGGATCCAGTTCTACAGAGGAATAATGGAGTCTGTCATCTGCACCTCTATATCTATCTGTTTTGGTTCTGCAACCCAACAGGACAGACACAGACTTCAGACGATAATTAGGACTGCAGAAAAACAATGGCTACCAATCTGCCCTCCATCAAGGACCTGTATACTGCACGAGTCAAAAAGAGGGCTGGGAAAATATTTACAGACCCCTCACATCAGAGGTGGGATTCAGCCAGTTCTGACCAGTTCTGGAGAACCAGTAGCGGATATTTGGAGTAGTTCGGAGAACCGGCAAATACCATCTCTGACTGGCCCAGCCCCCATCTATTCTCTGCCTCCTGAGTCCCAGCTGATTGGCTGGGTCTTCTTTTGTTGCTCTGCACAGGAGAATGGAGCTGGAAAGCAGGTTAGTGGGGTGGGGACAGAATGGAGATTTTACCGTATCCTTCCCCTGCCACACCCACCAAGCCACCCCATGCCCACAGAACCCGTAGTAAAAAATTTTGAATCCCACCACTGCCTCACATCCTGGACATAACCTATTTCAACTCCTACCCTCAAAATGACGCTATAGAACACCGCACACCAGAACAACTAGACACAAGGACAATTTTTTTCCCAAATGCCATCACTCTGCTAAACAAATAATTCCCTCAACACTGTCAAACTATTTAGTAAGACTGTATTACTATTATTCTTCTCATCCTTCGTATTACCTATCTCCTCCCACTTATGATGATAACCATGTTGCTTGTTTCTTTACAATTTATATTGTTTTATTTGTTTCCTAGTATGATTTTATTGCTTATTAGTAACCTATGACTATCACTGAGTGTTGCATCTTATGCATCAAGGATAAATTCCTTGTCACACTTGACCAATAAAGAATTCTATTCTATTCTTTAAAAAAAAACAAAAACCTCTCTCTCTATATATAGTGCTTTTCACTTGCACTTTCCACCAAGGCAGTTCCGGAATGGCAATGTATTCAGGTGGCCTCCTTTTTTCCTTCCCAAAAGGTCACCCTATTGACTTAACTAAATTGAGATATCTTGCACAATACAGTAATAATAGTGATGGGTGGAAGGGGGGAGGTAAAGGGAAGCTGCGAGTTAATAATCCGATAATCTACTTGGCTGATCAAAAAGCAATAAAGTCATTAGTTTAATTAAGGGGCAGGAAGATTTAATGAAACATTGGTGGCAAAACAAAATTAAACATTTAGGAGATATTAAAAAATACATATTAACTCATCTGGCGATATTGATTCAAATAAGGGCTCACAGGAGCCAGGAGAAGGGGGAGAAAGAGGATGCAGGTTTCCCATTTATAATCACACAAAAACATAGGAGATTCAGCATTGGACAAGCTTTGCAAAAAGAGATTCCTACCCCCCCACCCCAGCAGAAGAGAAGGATGCAAGTTCAAGGTTCTCTTTTATATATTTTTTTTCAAAATATTTTTGCAAATTCCCTTGTTGGAGAGCCAGGGAAAAAAAATGCCATGCGTATTATGGAACGATATTAGTTCTTTTCTCCAAGGTAAACCACAGAAAAGGATTGTTTTAATCTTGTTCCTTCCACTGTTATCATCTAGGGAGAAAGAAATACACGGACACGTCATATTTCACATTTCATACCAACCATTGACAATGCATATTGAAACACATATGAATTGAAACGCATTTTTAAAAAATTCTCTTTTGCACAAATGGTGTTCTCAGTGGGGCATCTACGAACGTTCAAATAACACAAGCAGAAAATGTCTGTTCCTTCTACTTGCGATTCAGTGGCCAAAGTTGCAAACCAAGAAAGTTTAAAGTTGTGTGTGCCTCTCAGTTTCCCAGATCCATGAAGGACTACATATAGTCCTCAACTTACAACTGTTCATTTAGTGACCATTCAAAGTTACAACGGCCACTGAATCCCCATGGTCAGGGGTGGGATTGGACCGGTTCGGACCGGTTCATGCGAACCGGATGTTAAATTTGCATCTGGTTCACCAAACCAATATTTGAACTGACCAGGGTTTGTGCTGAGGCTCTGAGAGGAGGGAAAATGGCACTACTGGAAGTACCGGAAGTTGCAAAACAGGCCTGTTTCCGTCTTCTGGAAGGCCTCCAGAGCCCGGGGGAGACCATTTTCCGTCTTCCCAGAGGCCCAAGGGAAACCCCCAGACCCTTGGGAAGGTGAAAAACAGCCCTCCCAGAAGTTCTGGTAGGCCACGCCCACCATGGCCACACCCACTCAGCAACTGGGCAGTGAACTGGTTGCTGGGATTTTTGAATCCCACCTCTGCCCATGGTCATGTGATCAAAATTCAGAGGCTTGGCAACTGACTCATATTTAGATGGTTGCCGTGTCATGCGATCAAATTTTGTGACTTTCTTACAAGCAAAGTCACTGGGGGAAGCCAGATTCACTTAACAACTGCAGTGATTCACTTAACAACCATGGCAAGAAAGGTCGTAAAAGGGGACAAAATTCATTTAACCAACCTTCCGCTTAGCAATGAAAAATTTGGGGCTCAATTTTTGGTTGTAAGTCGAGGTCTACCTGTGCTTTTTATTTTGTTTCTTGTCTTCCTCTTCTTCTCCACATCTGATCTCAGGGAGATATAAAACATGGTTCCAACCAACTAATCCTGATTGTCATTGCAGGCAAGGGGCTTGTTAGGAAGTGATGAGAAAGGATAAATCACATTAAAGATGAATGTGCAGTTAATTTCACTGATAATGGCAAGACCATTACAGTTAAGTCATGTTCAGGCATGTTTGAAGAGATGCCATTTAGTGAGCTCCGGTCGGAAGAAATTAACTGCATAAATGTTTGTTTCAGTTAATAGACCAGGAAAATGATTTGGAGGGAGGGAAGACCTGAAGACCTGTCCAACAGAAGTCTCTTCTGTCTAAAGATAAAACTTGTTAATGTTTACATACAGAAAACTAAGAGAATGTCTAACCTTCCCATGTCATTTTTCAATGTAAAACATTCATTGATTAACCATTGTTTCATTCAGTGAATGAGCATTTTGTCATGTAAAGCCGTACCTCTTGAATAGAGTAGAGAAACCCTGGATGGTTTATTACACTCAAACTGTGGCTTCTGGAATTGACTTAGCAGGTAAGATGTCTCCAACAGTTGTGGTTTTTAAGGCAGGGTTTGCCTGTTGTAGAAAGCCAGCCAGTTATTTATTTTATTTGTTTGTTTGTTTGTTTGTCAAACATGTTCGAGATAACAAGTGTAAGCATGAACATAAACAAGAACAAAGGAAGTAAATACAGATAATTGGGGTCAGTAAGACAGGGACAGTAGGCACATTGGTGTGCTTATGCATGCCTCCTTTAAGGGCCTCTTAGGAATAGGGTGAGGTCCATGGTAGACAGTTTGAGGTTGAAGCTGTGAGGGGTTGAGGCTATAACCACGGAGTCAGGTAGAGCATTCCAGGCGTTGACAACTCTGTTGCTGAAGTCGTATTTTCTGCAATCAAGTTTGGTGCGGTTTACCTTGAGTTTGTATCGGTTGTTTGCCCGTGTATTATTGTGGTTGAGGCTGAAGAAGTCGTTGACAGGCAAGACGTTGTAACAGACAATTTTGTGTACTATGCTTAGATCAGACTGCAGGCAGTACAGTTTTAGATTGTTCAAGCCCAAAATTTCAAACTTGGAGACATAGGGAATACTACTGCAAGTCAAGGAGTGGAGTACTATTCTTGAGAAATACCTCTGAACCCACTCATTTATGGAAGATTCAGTTAAACAGACCATGATTCAATCTGAGACATAGGTTGGGAGAGGAGGAAAAGCTGCAGGGTACCCATGTAGCATGTGAAAAGTTTGATTCTGGACAACTTTAGATACTGATGGTGGAAATATCTTAGCAGAAAGTTTGGAATGATGTTGCTGTTAAAGAACGCTGAACTTTAAATTTTCCTCTTGTCATTAAGTATGTAGAACTCTTTTCCAGTTCCAGAAACAGAAGAGCCAAAGCTCAGGCTCAGATCACATGGTTCACATGAACAAGGTCTCAGATCCAATCCTCACCATCTCCAGATTTTTTGCACTGGTGTCAGAAGCATCAAGTTCTTCTGGGTTGAAAGGATTCGCTGGAGACATCACCATGTCCAGTGGTGGGATTCAAATATTTTTACTACCAGTTCTGTGGGCGTGGCTTGGTGGGCATGGCAGAAGAAGGTTACTGTAAAATCCCATTCCCTCCCCACCCCACTAACCTGCTTTCCAGCTCCATTCTCATGTGCAGGGCAACAAAAGGAAGACCCAGCCAATCAGCTGGGACTTGGGAGGCAGAAAATAGATGGGGGCGAGGCCAGTCCAAGGTGGGATTTGCTGGTTCTCTGAACTACTCAAAATTTCTGCTACCAGTTCTCCAGAACTGGTCAGAACTTGCTGAATACCATCTCTGTTCCTTTCACATTCCTGGCAGGAACTGGAGTGAAGGATGAGAGCTCAACTCCACCCCACAGCATATCTCGGGTCTCAAACATGGGCTTGCTAACCTCCTAGCCAGCATTCTACCACTTGAGCCATGATGCTCCACCACCTCCAGATAAAAGATACAGAATCCTATCTGAACCTTAGTAAGATGTGGACTGGCCTTCATCGACCTCATCTGTTGGGATCACAGTTCCTACCATTTCTATGGGTTGTGGTAGCAGGGATTCTGAAAATAATAGTGCCCCAACCCACACCTGATGTCTATGAAGGTTCTCAGTCATCCAGGTCATAGTTGTCCAAAAAGTTGCCCACCTTGAAAAGGTTCTCAAAAGTTGACTGGACTGTTTTTTTTTTCCTTTGAAATTATCTCGCTTTTCATCCAAGAAGCTTCTTCAGTTCCTAACGGGATCCCAGAATGGAGAAAGTTTGATGGCTTTGTTTGGAAAAGCTTTCTGAACTTACACTGTGGATTGATCGCCTAAGTTAGAAGGAAGCAAACCTCCAGGTTTGCTATCTTACTGAAATGTGGGTCTTCATTTTCACCTCACCTATAGATGGTGACTATATTAAAGAATAAACATTGGGAAGAATATTCCTGTGACTCATTTAAGTGTGCCACTTTGTCCTTTATTCTCTGCACTTTGCAAATCTATGTCAACCCATGTGGGATCCATAGAAGCAGAAGGACATAATCTTGTAAAGCATAATTTTATTTTTCTGCCAGTCTATAACTTTTAATGTAGCATGTAGGAACACATCTAATGAAATCTACCATAATAAATGGTAGGGGAAGTGTGATACTGTGTAGTAACCAAAGAGAAGGACCCTCAGTACCATAAAAGCTTGTAGAGCTGTGGCTAGGATTTACCAAGGTCTCAAATTATGTCTTTTTCTTCATCACAGTGAGTTTCTTCCAATACATTCCATTAACTATAGCTTATGAACTAATACATCTATATCTGTTTTTATTTCATTTTCTGATGCACTCCAAACCTTGGGGAAATTAGCCCATTTTCATATCCTCCCCTCCTTGGAAATTAACACCCACCTCTTGCCAATCAGAATATTGCAATCAGATGTGCATCATTACTCCAATACCAAACTTTGCATTAAGATTCAATTTCCTGGTGGTGCTTACTTAATCTGGAGGCTTGGACAATGGAGGTGGCTGATCAGAAAAATACCAGGAATCAAAGAAGCCTCACAACCCACCACCCTCTTGCTTGTTGGAGAAATGTTACATGAGTTAAGACACATCGGAAGATGGAACCAAAAGACACCATGTTCATGGGCCAGAGACAAATAGAAAAATCCCCCCAAAGCTAAAAGTCAAGTTCAAAAGCATCAGAGATCAGAAGACGTGGAGACAAAGGAGAGAGAAAAGAAGGGAAGGGAAGGGAGGTAGAAAGAGAAGAAAGAAGATGGGAGGGAGGGGGGATGAGAATGGAGGGAGGGAGGAAAGGAGGAAGGGGGAGGAAAGGGAGGGAGGTGGAAGAAGGAAAGAAGGAAGATGGAAGAAAGGAAAGGAGGGAAGGAGGGGGAAAGGGAAGGTAAGAGAAGTGGAAAGAGAAATAGGAAGATGGGAGGGAGGGAGGAAAATGGAGGGAGGGAGGACAGGAGGGAGGAAGGAAGAATAGAGGCAAGGAAGGAAGGAAAATAGAGGGAGGGAGGGACGAAGAATAGAAGCAAGGAAGGAGAATGGAGGGGAGGACAGAGGAAGGGAAGATGAAGGGAGGGAGGGAGGAAGGAGTGAGAGAAGGAAGAAAGGAGGAAAAGAGGAAGGCTCTCAGTTTTCAGGATTGTCATTAACACAAGGAAATCGGAGCGGACTCATAAAAATGGATAGTGTCTCCTACCTAGAATTTGCACAGGACCCTCTCAATAACCAAAAGTCAGCCCTCCTCGTAACACAATCCCCTTGAGCCTTAGAGTCTTTCAAGTGGAATAAAGATGTTACTGTAATGACAGTGAATGTAATGAGATTAAATGTACTTGGGAGCGAAGGTAAATGGCTTTACATCAGAAGGAGCGGCAGAGCCCAGGTTCTGTATAATGAAGACAAATGAGATTATTGTGGCTTTTTGGGCTGCGCTTCCTTGAGTGAATAGTGGTCACCGCAGGGGAGAAGTGCCTCACAACAGGATCACGAAGAGCAACAAGATTTTTCATGGGGGAAAGATATGAAAAGTGCCTCGCCGTAAAGAAATGCAGAGAAATTGGCTTGCAAGAGCATAATTGTGTCCTTGTTCACACATTGCACTAAACCATCCTTCCTCATCTCGCCG
This sequence comes from Laticauda colubrina, assembly GCA_015471245.1. NCBI lineage: Eukaryota > Metazoa > Chordata > Lepidosauria > Squamata > Elapidae > Laticauda > Laticauda colubrina. Next base: position 6,653,156 of record BLBF01000045.1, read on the forward strand.
ATGTCAGTTCTTTGGTTGATCAGCAATGACCATGCTGGTTTGTGGGTCTCTAGTTGCTGAAGTTCATACATCCGAAGGGCACTCAGATTTCTGAAGTTGTATTAAGAAATTGGTTTCCTCCAAATTATAATTTAGCAAAAACACAACAAATGTGTTGACGCTCCATAATATGTTCAATAAATTTGCCATAGTGATTATTCTGGTGCCTGAACTTTATCTTGTTGATGGTACATTAAGGTTTTCACTTACCTGATTATTATAATTCATGCTTTGCAATTTTGTTCATGGACATATTAATATTATTGTTATAGCTGACTTATTGTGTCTTTTGTGGATATTTCACCTTTACCAATTTATGGGGTGACCACATTGCAGTGGTGGTATTCAGCTGGTTCACACTGGTTCAAGTGAACCGGTAGCGAGGATTTGGCGTGGGACGCCAAACCGGTAGTAACTTCTGGCTGGCCACGCCCCCAACCTGGTCACCCAGTCACTACTTGCTCCCTTGTCCCGCCCACTTACCCCATATGCCCAATGCTCACCTGCCCAGTCATTCCTTTAGGTATTTCTTTTTTTTTTAACCTCCCGATAATCAGCTGTTCTTACAAACAGGATTCCCCTCGCTTCTTACTGGTTTTCCCAGGATGCTCCTTGAGGCCCAGGAAGACAAAAAATGGAGGGAGGGGACACAGCCCCCCCCTCCATACTGTTGTCTTCCTGGTCCCCAGGGAAGCTTCCTGGGAGCAAAAATGCACCCCAGAGGCTCCCCTGAAGCCAGGAAGGCCCCAAAACAGAGTGTGGAGAGGTGCTACGTGCCCCTCATATGCTCCATTTTTTTCTTCTCCCCTGATGCCAGGAAGGCCCAAAAACAGGGTAGGGGTGGGGGTGGTGCTGCAAAAAAGCCACGCCCACCCAATCACTAAATACCCCCACCTAGCCATGCACACAGAACAGGTAGTAAAAAATTTTGAATCTCACCACTGCCACGTTGGCAACCTACCATGACTCCAAATAGAGCTGCCAATGCATACATTGAATCAATAGATTATAAAATACACTTAGAACTAAGGAGAAATTTCTTAAAAGTAAGAGTAATTAACCAGTGGAACAGCTTGCCTCCTTAATTTGTGAGTGCTCCATCACTGGTGGTTTTTAAGAAGAGATTGGAGGACAACTTGTCTGTAATCATATAAGGTCTCCTGCTTGAGCTGGGGAGGTAGACTAGAAGACCTCCAAGCTCCCTTCCAATTCTGTTATTCTGTTAAAAGCAACTAAGTACATCGGTCTTTCTTTCTCTTGATTCTTGAGCAAAGAATGAAAAAAAAATTGGATGTCTTATTGACAATTTTGATCATACATACCTTGGCAATATTTCTGCTGCTTGGCACATATTCTTAGTTGGTTCTAAGTAGATTGGAGGAAAGTTGTGGAAAAAAGAAAAGATCCTTCTGTGTGGGGATTTGGGTTCTTGTGTGTTCAAGCCAAAGATTATTAAGCATATCCTTTGAAACATACAACAACATAAACATTTAACTAGTTATGTGCCTTGTAGGGTTATATGTACAACACCCTATCTGCCATTGAGTTGCTCTTGGTCTCCATCCCTAATGAAGCTCAATGCTTCCAAATCAATGTTCCAAAAGAACTAGATCACTCAACTCTCCTTTTCAATCCAGCGAATTTCATAACTTTTATTTGATTGGATTTAAAGTCTCAAAGTTAAGTAAGGCTGCTCTGAGCTGAAGCTTGTGTGCCATTTGTTATTTATCAGGGTGATTCATTTCAATCAACACGCATCCCCTTTCTAAGATTCAAGGTAATCTGTTGTGAGTCCTCAGTGTTGCCATGGTTTCATTTCTTTCTTTATACATATACACACGCACTAGTGTGTGTTTGTATATCTGGGAGATGCATTGTTTTAGACCTTCAGAAGATAGAGGGTTTTTTTTTTTAAATTATCTATTTGTTCATAAAACAAGGAATAGAGCCTCCCTTCCTTCATCTCATTTCCCTTCCTTCCTTCCTTCTTTCCTTCCTTCCTTCCTTTCTCCTTCCTACCTACCTTCCCTCCTGTCATTTTCTTTCCTCTCATTTTCCTCCCTCCCTCCCTTTCTGGATTTCCACCGTAGGGATGTTGCTGTTTCTCCAATTTATAGTATCTTCCAGAAAAGTTGAGATCCATCATGCTCATTTTAGAAAAGCTAGTCCCAAACCAGTAAATGACATGAGATTAGGACAAATTGATGAATCTCAATCAATGGAAGTTTCAAATCATTATAGTTAGGAACAGGCTGTCAATCTTTGTGAGTCACAGCTGTATTATTTCCTATTGTTGGCACACCCATTAGCCATTAAAGCAGAATTGGTGAACTACTGCTTTAAAACAGTATCTTAAAAGCAACCTGCGTGAAGAATATCCATTTACTTAACTGATCTTATGCAAATTATTTGTCAGTAAATATTCCCTACCACTACACAACAGCTTTTGAGAAAAAAGCTCCAAAAGTCACTTTCCTCCTTTCTTTTTTAATTAAAGATTAGGATAGGTTTGGCTTTATTTTCCCCTTTGAAGTAGCAGGATCTATTTATCTCTTGTCATTTCCCTGCTGAGATAAATTGATTTAGCATCTTCAAAGAATCTTTTTTTCAGATTGTGGAATAAGTATCTCCTAATATTTGTTGTCTGCAATTTAAAAAAAAACAAAAAACCTGATCACCCCCCAAAAATATGATTTTCTTCTATCTCCCAAAGTTATTATGCTTAAAGTGACTTCCCTGCTTAACTGGTTAGAAGATTAAACTCAGTAATATAATTTATTTCAATAAACTGAATTTATGAAATCTTTCCTGTGTCTGCTAGATCTCTTTGATAGTTTCAATATGCTTAATTCAATGGAAGATTATCTTAGTTATGTTTGCTTATTAAAATATTCTTGGAGTTAAATGCTTTGACAACTCTGAATAAGCAAGATAAGGCCTTTTATAGTTGTACTGGATGAAGTTTTCAAGCACTGAAAATTAACAAAAACAGTTTTTTCTCACTTTTGTTTTGATGTCTTCCAATCGATTTATACAAAGGAGCTAGAACATAACAGGGGAAAAAATACTTTTAGAAGAAATATCTGGGCATTCTATTTATGCCTAATTATACTGTCTCTCTTGGACTCTAAATATTGATAGACATAGCATCTGTTTCCAGGGACAACCAGAAGTCCTGTCTCACCTGAACCTGTCAAGTTCCTGTGTCAGGGTTCCGATGGATGCCCTAATTAATTCATGAGCCTCAAGCCAAGTTTCAAAAGAAATCCAATTATTTATTAGGAGCAACATGTTGGCACTTTTCCCAAGTGCATGCCCCTGTTCTCCCCTCCTCCCAGGGTGTGTCATAAATCACATTCTCCAACGAAGCACTTTCGTGGGCTGTAGAAAACATGCCTCTCTGGCTGGTTCTGGTAATCTGGGACACAATCTGGAGAAAGGTAAGTGTGGAATGTGCTTCTGGTAATAGCAATAGCAACCAAACTGCTCCATCAAATCTCCCCCCCCCTCCTTTTTATGGCAACTCGAGAGCAAGCCAGGAATGCTTTATGAGTTGACATCCTAGATGTTCAGGTTTTGGGAAAAAGGAATTTCTATTAAAACAAAGTTTTTATTTTTTACAACAAACATATGAACAAAACATAAAAAACATGAAATCCTTTTTCAATTATATACATACAGTGTGTCAGTTGATTACAATCTTTTGTGCTATCCTTTTTTTACTATTACTCACAAGTTATATAAATTCTCACCTTATCGATCTAGCTTGTATTTATGTAATATCAATTATTAAACATTCATTTGACTATTTTTCCATCATTGTATAGGAGATATTCTAATTTTCATTATGATTTAATTATACATTCATCCAATCGTTATATATTTTATATTGCATTCTATATCAATCTATTAACTTTTATTGTAAGGCTTACTAATCTATTTCTTTACGATGTCTTTTTATCTAACCATTGATAAAATAAATTCCATATCATATAAAATTGTTTATCCTCTTGTTCTCTAATTTCAAATGTCAATTTACTCATTTCAGCACAGTCCATGATTTCCTTAATAATTTCCTCCTGCATAGGTATTTTTTTCATTTTTCCAATTCTTAGCAAATACAATTTAGGGAAAAAGGAATTTCTTTCCAACATATGAAGTGCATTTGGTGAAATTTCTGAATTTCTAATTGAAAGGAATCGAGTGAGTCCCATTTCTGGTAATGTTCTTTTCAATAGCGAGCAAACGTTCTGTCATTTAGACAGGACTTCTGCCTATAACATAACTTAATTAGCCCTGATGATGTTACCTAGCTTGGTAGTGAAGCGTCTGCAAGACAATAATCAAGGTCTGAGAGCACAAAGGATTCTTACTTTCATCCTGAGCTACAAATATTCTCCTTTATGGAATAGTTTGCTTCCAGAAGTTTTGGGTGCTCCATCACTGGAGGCACTCAAAATGAGACTGAACAATCATTTGTCTGAAATAGTACAGGATCTCCCACTCGAGCAGGGGTTGGATGAGAAAAACTTTGAGATCCCTTCCAATTCTATTATTCTATGTTCTATGATATCCTCATAGTTCAGTTTGGTGGAATTTCAAACATTTCTGTGTATAAACTTGCTATTTCAATCTTCCAGTTGCTGGAAGTAGTATTTCTGTGAATCATATAATTGCATAACATCTATTTTTCTGCTGAACTTCACCAAAAAAGGAATGGACTATCTAATCTCATCATAATAAAGACACCAAACTCCAATACAGGGAAACATGACAGTTAAGATCTAATAAAGCAGTAAGTTAGAGTCATATAAAGCTGAAACATAGATATTTTGTTTTTTCTAATGCTTTAAGTGTTCCCTGTTTATGTCACTTGAGAGAGAATAGGGCAAAAGATAGTATATGAAACACATCTATTTCTAATCAATTCCTAATCAATTTAATTGATTTATTATTACCTTAATAATAAAACAGGAGGAACAATTGTATCTCACAGGGAAAAAAGTAGATTTTAACTGCTCCTTAATTTTGTTTGCTTAGGCTTAACTTTATAGAGATAATATTACTCATTCTGAAAAGGAGTATTAAGATCAACTTATATATTAAATATATATCAACCTTTATAAAAATTTTTGAAGCCTTCAAAACATAATGTACATTGTAAAAGAATAGATTGTACAGATTCCTTTAGATGGTTTGGTTAGTTGGTTCAAAGTAGATTAAAATAATTGCTTAAAATGGATAGGAAAAGCTACAATGTTTTCTCTCTTTTGAGGTTTATTTTTGCAATCAAACCAAAAGAAATGGAAGTTTTTCAATTAATATTTAGCCTCTCTGGGCAGAAAGTTCATTTCATCACATAAAACACAAAAGCATCTTGAACTGTTTTTCAATCTGTAAGCAAACGTGAGCTACCTTGACAACATGATACCAATAAACCTGTAATTTCTATTGCTCACACTTTTTTTCCCTCTGTGTTATGAATCTTAGCAAACACTCACTGCCATAAGCTAATAGTCTGTAACCAACCTTACCCTAAAAAATGTCAAATAAAATGAAAAAAGGAGCATCAGAGAGGAGAACGTTGGCCTTCATCAAATCCTATGGGGTCATCTCATAGATTCTTTAGATTCCATGAGTTCCTTCTCCTGCAAAAATTAAATTAGAAACCAGCTATAAGTAAAACTACTTCAATTTCCTGTCCTGCATTACTCATTGCTCCTGGAAAAAGAGGAATTTTGAGGCCGGTAGAAACTGCTTGTGCATGGTGAAACTAAATCATCTTGTTATGCTACTTTGAAGTTGGGCACTTAAGTCCAATGATAACTTTATCCTAACTTTTCCATCCTAGTTCAGCACGATTCTACCTCTCTTATTTTTTTTCCCTATCAAAACGTTGGGGTAAGTTACCTCATGGATACCAACTGGCAAAATTGATAATTTCTTTCGCTACAATATGTTGATCAGAAGTATCAGAGTATTCATTTACTGACAGAGACATAGTTAACAGAGTCAGTGAGTCGGCATGGTGACAGACCAGCCAAAGGGAGCTGACCTGGAAAGTGAAACTAGAAGTTCTCTCTCTCTCTCTGTTTTGCTCGTATTTACTGAAGTTGAGTTGCTTGTAACTGCTTCTGCTTGACTTTGCTCCATGTTGGAGAAATTTACAACTGGTTTGTAAAATTTACTTATTATGTTTCTAAAGATGTTAAATGAAGCATCAGCCATTTGTGTTTATTTTTCTGGAGCTAAATTGCTGCAAAAACTCTGAATAAGTAGTCTGGTGGAAGCTTTTCCAGTTAACATGTTATTAAAAGCATAGGTTTTCATGGGTAACTACTCACACTATCAGATGTATTTGAGTGGCTAGACCAGAGGTGTCAAACCTATGGCGTCACCTTGTCATCACATGACATATTGTGACTTTTCCCCCCTTCGATGAACCGGGCATGGGCATGGCCAGCATGTGACACATCTGGCCCGTGGGCCATGGGTTTGACACCCCTGAGCTAGATTGAAGTAAGGAGTTTTTAAAAAGTAAGTTTTAAAATGGGAGAAAAGGGAAAAAAAGATGTTGAAACTTTGGAAAAAGTGTAGAGAAGAACAACTAAGATGACTGAAGGCTTGGAGACTAAAACAGATGAAGAACGGTTGCAGGAACTGCGTATGGCTAGTCTGGAGAAAAGAAGAACGAGGGGTGATATAATAGAAGTATTCCAATATTTGAAGGGCTGCCACAAATAAGAGGGTTTCAACTTATTTCCCAAAACTCCAGAAGACAAGATAAGAAACAATGGATGGAAACTAATCAAGGAGAGAAGCAGCCTGGAATTAAGGAGAAACTTCCTAATGGTGAGAGCAATTAACCAGTGGAAGTGCTTGCCACCATAAGTTGTGGATGCTTCATCACTGGAGACTGGACAGCCACTTGTCTGAAATGGTATAGGGTCTCCTGCTTGAGCAGGGGATTGGACTAGAAGACCTCCAAGGTCCCTTTCAGATCTATTCTGATTGAAAGATATAGGAGATCAGATTTTGATGCAGATATAGCTTAGATGTGAGACTGGCGTTCCATAAGTTCTGCTTCAAAATTCTATTTTGTTGGCTGGAAATTATGTACGGTACAATCCAACATGGAAGAAACTTCATATATGAGCTCTGAACTTTGATTGAAGTCCACAGCTTCAAAAGGCAAGCCTCACCTGAAGCTGATCAAACACAGACACCACCTGAGTAGTTGGCACAGTCAGATAATGATGACATAAGACGTCCCGGCCACCACACCCGGTGGGTAGAGCAAACAGCAGAGCAAAGATATTCTATGAGGCTCCTTGCAAGCAAGGGAATAAATCTCTTGATGAAAGGCAGCTGGTTGCAGTCTAATTTAAGAGGGAGCCCTGACCTTCATTGGAATCAATTGTTTGGTCTCTGCCTCTTGTATGATGCTTATGTGGACTCTGCTTGTGAAATTCTGACCTCTCAACAAACTGACAATCTTGACCTGGCTCTTGGAATTCTGGAGGGTATTTTGACTATTCTTCCTCATGTTCCACCCAGGCAAACTTCTTTCAGAGACTGTATTGGTTTGCAATCCTTGTCAGCTTGTCCTATCCTCAATCTTTGATCTAGTGGGGCTAACATCACTTTCGCAAAACCATTTGTGCTCTTCCTTCTTCCCTTCAGTGAATTAGACTGGCCTCTGCCTTGATGCACTTCCAAAATGTTATCTTATTACTCTCTACACTTAAAAAGAAAAGTCAGGCCCTTTTATCTAGACAACATCCCTGCCTGTTATTGTCTATTGTGTAAAGGAAGTGTAGATGTAAATGTGAAGGTGAATGATAAAAATTTCTGGAAATCACTTGCTACCCAATGTGCTCACACAGGATCTCATGATGACAATAACTGTGCATATTGTAAGCTATCCAGTCTAAAGTCAGGAAGCCTTGATACATCGAATAAGTAAATCTAATAAGTAACATGTATATATAATATATGAATACATATCATACAATACAATATGTGAAATCATTGGGAAATATCTTTACTGAGTGTCATGATAGCCTAGTGGTGAAGACACTTCCCACTCAGAAGGTTGAGAGTTCAAGATTAAGTAATGGCAGATGTTTCTCTTCTGGGCACAAAGAAAAAATATCTCCTGTGAACTTCATATAGTCATCAGGAAGGGCATCCAGTCAGTAAATGCTAATCTCCATCCAGTTGCCCTGACTCTACCCTAAATAAGGATTACAGGGTTGTAAAAAGGAAGTTTTTATAGGGGAAAAACTTTTTTGAAGTTCAGAGCATTGATATACACACACACACACACACACACACACACACACACATACGTGTGTGTGTGTGTGTGTGTGTGTGTGTGGTATTCAGCTTTGTTCGGGTATTTTCCCACATCATTATAGTTGTGCTTTTAAAGTTGTAGCAACGTCTCGGCAGAATCTCATCTGCCATCATCAGGCTTCTGTATTGTGTTTGTCTGTGTGATGATTAGCCTGATGATGGCAGATGAGATTCTGCTGAAATGTTGCTACAACTTTAAAAGCACAACTATAATGACATGGGAAAATACCTGAACAAAGCTGAATACCATACATGTAAGTACCTGCGAAAACTTAAGAATGAATATATATATATATATATTCATATATATGTGTGTATATATCCAAAAATGAGAAGCTGTCTTTTTAATTTGCTTTCATCCAGAATTGAAACAAAGCATTCCTTTGAGATGTTGAACGCTAATACACTACTCTTGTTTGCCAATACTACTCAAGGAAATACAGAAATATTGTGTTTGATGGCCCTGGCTCCTTCTCCTAAAAATGCCATGATTCCACTAATTTCTTTGTCTTGGCCGAACATGTCAGCCAATAATGTTTTCTCCGTTTGGCTTTCCTTTCAGCTTTCCTTGTAGGTTTCCCTAAAGCAGAAGTCAAACCTTGATCTCTCCTCCCCCCCCCCTCCCCCATCTGTCTTGTAAATAAAGCCTTCTAATATCCTGTGGGCAAACTGAACCAGATGATTTCCAAAGCTGCTTCTCTATATTTGAGACAGAAATGCGTAGAGAACTAGGCTTAATTAATGGGGAAAGGAGGGGAAAAAATCCATACCGTAGATATTGCTTTTTAGTTCTTTACTTGCTGTTGGGTTTTTTTTAAGGACCATGCAGGCTTGTCTTTTCTTTGATGGCATTCCATGCTTTTTATCGCAAGGCAGCAAGGATGATCTTTCCCCAAGACTTTTGACCTAAAAAAATCAAAAATCTCAATCCAGTTAAAGACTTGTCTCAAGCTCTCTAAAAATATATACATGTATAAATATACAGTTACATTATCCAGCATTCCCACTCTAAAAACCTACCATGTTTCACCCAAAATAAGACCCTGTCTCATTTTTTTTGCCACCAAAAAAGGCACCAGGTCTTATTTTAGGGGAATGCCATCCACTGACTAACTTCATTTGCATGTGTCGCCCTGGGCTCCTTTTTGCTGTCACAGGCTTTCAGGAACTTCTTCTGAGGCTGGCAAGGTTTTCCTGAAAGTCTCTACAGCTGATAAAAAGCTCCAGATCAATCCAGAGCTTTGTTATCAGCGACAGGGACTTTCAGGAAAGCTTTGCCAGTCTTGCTGGCTGCAGGAGACATAGGCTGGCAAGGCAGTATTGGGGTGTGCAAGGCCTGGCTACATGTGTACAAAGGTAAGTAGTAGGGCAGCTCCTCCACCACCCATCCCCACCCTAGCTTAATTTTTACCCACACACTCTGGAATGGGCAGGATCTAAATTAAGGCTTATTTTGGGAATAGGGCTTATATTAGGCACAAGTGTGAAAATTAAGCTAGGACTTGCTTTCAGGGTAGGTTGTATTTTGGGAGAAACAGGCTAGATTTCTGCATAAATATACCTAGGTATCTATCAAGCTCAGCCAAGTTCAAGAGTGCATAATCCAGAACCTATAATGTACCCAAGCTTCCATGGTTATGTGACAATCAGTTTTTATGGGCAAGGAACTCTACCAATTCACACCCAAATTCATATATTTTAGGAGTCATTCAGTAGTCTGCTTACATCCTGGACTAACAAGGGATTCTCTGCTTGCTACAAGATGAATCTGTTTATACATATAGTGATCCTCCCACACATCAAGCCTATTGTAGCTTTTCTTTTGCTAGTCCTTCAAAAATGAAACCCAAGGTGAGTGGGCAGAAATCTTTGTAAACTAAATTAATGTGTAGCAGCATTGCTTATGGACAGAAGATAATGCCACAGAACGCTGATGGGCTGATTACTTAGTGTCCACTGGAGATATGAGCTCCATAAATTGCATAAACAGAGGTGATTCACCATGGAAGGCAGCATAATTTAGCTATTGATTTAGAATTGTGATAAACTGCCCATGATGGTCTTGGGACTGTAAAATATACCAGCAAGAATGTCCACTTATTGCTTTCGGAGTTAAGGGCAGGTAGAAGGAGATAAACGTTTCAGAAAAACAGAGCAAACATGAACTTCAGGGCACCGAAACCAATATTCTGGCATTAAAATGAAATCAACTCATTTGACACATACAATTGTCATTGTCCTGATGAAGGTTGCAACTAGAACTGTCTGCCTAAGCAGGAGCTCATAATTCAACAAAGAATGTAGACTCCATGCACTTGATCAAATATCAGGAATGTGACAACATGCTGCTCTTTAAGTTAGCCAGGAGCCCAAAAAGAGCCATCAATCAGCAGCCTAGAATAGTAATCTTGTTAGTACGTTTATTTGGCATGTGCTTACACTTACATACAGGAGAAGAATAAGTCAGGAGAAGAAGTATCTGGTAAATCCTGAAGTCCCAAAGGTTCTTTTTCAAGAGACAACTGGACTTCTTTTGTTCTTCCTTGAAGATGTTTTGCTTAAGGAGCTTCAGTCAGAACTGAAAAAGCTTCTTGGATGAGAAGTGAAATGTCTTCAAAGCAAAAAACAAGAAAGTCCAGTTGCCTCCTGAAAAAGCACCTTTGGGTTTTCCTTGAAGATATTTCATGTCTCATCTAAGAAGCTTCACTCAGAACTGAAGAAGCTTCTTGGATGAGAAGTGAAATGTCTACAAGGAACAACAAAGAGAGTCCAGTGGTCTCTTGAAAAAGTACCTTTGGGACCTCCAGATTTAGCAGATACTTCTTCTCCTGACTTATTCTTCTCCTGTATGTACGCATAAGTAGTATACTTTTTGCTAGGGAGTCCATAGCCCATCAGGAATCAGATCATTGGGATTGGATGTAGCACAGCACAAATGTTATTTAAGTAAGTCTGATTAGCCCACATCTTGCACTGCATAGGGAACTGAATGACAATAGTAATATATTTGTTTCTGTTTCATTTTCATTCATCTTATTTGATCAGTCCTGAGGCAAAGTGACATCTCATCAGACCCCAAAAGTCTGTTTCAGCAACTGATTCATAAGAAGGTGGCATTTAAAACAAAGACATTGCGGGAACAAATGTATTTGCTAGACTTGTCCATAGGTGCAAACCTGACCTTTATCCTGAACATTTATTGACATTCTGGTGCTTTGTATCATATTTTTTTTCCTGTGTTTAAAAAAAATGGAAGGGCTTTCCTTGCAAAAACTCTGATTTTCTTCCCCTGATTAGTTAAGCATTGCCTAATTCAAAAACTCAAAATTCAGAGGACAAAATAGGATCTATGGTTTTATTGTGATGATCCCTGCGGTAAATTTTCATGCAAGAGTAAAGTATCATTTTAAAGTTTAGCAGGTTTTTTTAAGATGAATATGGTCTGCCTAACTAACCCAATTTTTTTAAAAAAAAATCTATTCTGAGATATTGCTAAATATCCTAGTATTTATTACCATGGAGGATGGGATTGAAACCAGGAAGAGGAGAAGCCAAGCTGAGGTGGATACCCATTCCTTCATTGTCTCTTTCCACACATTCTCAAGTTGTCTTTTGAATGGAAGAAACCAGTGGTGGGATACTGACAGCTCGCACTGGTTCTCACGAATCGGTAGTTCCGATGAGCAGTTGGTCCTGCCCACCCTTTCCTATCCTATATTTCCTTGCTTTTTTAATCTCAGCTCATTCACATGGCAGAGCGGATAGCTGCACTTCAGCTGTTTTATTCACCAGTGCTGAAGCTGGTTTTGAAGCTTAAAATCGTCAGTTTTTTAACGCTGCGTGCATGAAGCAAAGTCTCATATAACCAGTCGTGAAAAAGGTTGAATCCCACTACCGGAGGAAACCTGTTGAGAAGGCTCTGAAACGAGACTTGGGCTGCATGACATTAGCTCAAGGACCTGAGTTTGCCCGCCCTGATATGTAAAAACTCGACAATTATTTTATCTGGCTTGTAAAGAAGGCACCATTTAACTACACACACACTCTTCCCTCTTCCTTTGCAGAGAGAATTAATACACCTTATGCCTTTTACAGAATACAAGGATGAGATGCAAACAGCTCGGCAATCACACCCTCTTGCCACAATGAAACCAGCTCTCACAATTTCCCTGGCTTCCAAACATCGGGACTTTCTTCCTTTGTTCCCCTCCAAAGACCTTCTGAAGTTAGTTTATGAATTCCCCATTTATTCTCAATGTCCTTGTAATTGACGTATATCCATATTAATGGCAGATGAGGGGGACTGTGTTTCGATATTATCTTCAGTCTGGAGAAAGTTTGATGATGATAAATAAAAAATAACAACACTGTTTCATGGCACAGAAGAGAAAACAACCCTCTTCCACATTTTCCTAACTAATTGGCTAAGAAATACTTTCTGGGATTTGACTGCAACCCTTAACGGAGAAAATAATAATAACAACTGGAAGCTTTCCAGCAGTTCAGAATTGTGGCTGCCTCCATGCTGGGAGTTTTGCAGGGAATCACAGCTGCACTGTTGTTTCCAAACTTCCAGGTGTCGGCATATTGAAACTGTAGATGTTTGGCAGCTAATCAAATGAGATGGGAGCTGGTTAGACACAAATCAACAACAAAATCATATGTATGGTATTTAGGTTTGTTCAGGTATTTTCCCATGTCTTTATTGTGCTTTAAAAGCACAATTATAAAGACATGGGAAAATACCTGACCAAACCTAAATACCATGTGTGTGTGTGTGTGTGTGTGTGTGTGTGTGTGTGTGTAGGTCTAGGTGTGTTCGGGTCTTTTCCCATGTAAGATTGAGAGTATCTTGGCGACGTTTTGGCTAGGTCCCACTCGCCATCCTCAGGCTGGTGCTTTCGGCTTCTTGCCAGTGCAAGCAGTTTGCACTGGCACGAAGCCGAAAG
>BLBF01000045.1:6666901-6684724 GCA_015471245.1 Laticauda colubrina
AAAGTTTTCGCGGTTACTTACGTGTGTGCTGTTCAGCTTCCTTCGGGTATTATCCCACGTCATTGTAGTGCTTTTAAAGTTGTAGCAACATTTCAGCAGAATCTCATCTGCCATCATCAGGCTTCTGTATTGAGTTTGTATATATATACACACACACATGCACATATACCTTAGCCTAAAAGTAAATGACTGAGGGCATGAAATATAAATGCGATTTTCAAATGCATGCTGTATTAAGCTTTTCAGTGCTGAAGTGCTAATGGCAGATTTGGTGAGTATGAATTTGTAGCTAGTACAGAATACAGAAGAATAAAGTTGGGAGGCACCTTGGAAATCTTCTAATCCAGGGATGCTGAACCTTTACACAGACATGTTAGAAACCCAAAGACCTGCTGGCCAGAGCACATGTGCACCTGACAGCTGGCCTTTGGGTTTCTGGCACTCCAGTGCACGCAAAGACCAGCAGCCCAGTGCACATGTGTGCCAGGAACTGAAAAAGCAGCTGGCTCTATATGCCACCTTTGGCACACGTGCCATAGGATCACCATCACAATTCTAGTCCAACCCCACCTATTCAAGCAGGAGGGCAAATGGCTCCAACAGGCAGCTGATCCAAAGCAATCACCTCTTCTAATGGTGGGTTTATGGTACAGCTAATCTCTGCTGGGAACCCTGGGAACATTTTGCTGCAGGTTTGGCTCAGTTTGGTTAAATTCCAGACAATGTTAGGATTTATGTGGTTTTGAGTCTAAATGATTACAACCACTAATATGAATAGAGCCAATGGTATTATGGGAGATCTCATTAAAAATAGTTTAAGCAGAACAACAAAGCATCAAGGCAGTATTGGTAACCACAACAGTGCGTTTTCGAAATCACAACCATTCATTGTTTGCTTTTTAAATGTCCTGCCAGCCAACAATGTAATCAGCCTGTCAATTCAGTTTTTGGTTTGGAAATTAACTTTTCTCCTTTCTAACTGAGGAAGATTTAAATGAGCGATTAGTCTTACCCCATCATTTGTTACAACCGTTGTCAGTAATCTACCAGACCTGAGATCAAATAGAAGGAAAGAGCCAATTAACAACACAGTATTTAATCTCCTGGTTTTTATATCCTAATGACAACAAGGAAGGGAATAAACATTGCTTAGGTGGGCTCCCAGGAATTCATCCTTGATTGCTATGGCAATAAAAGAAATGAGTTGTTGTTAGCTTGGATCAAGGAGAAGCAGGAGTTTGTAGAAAGTTTATATGTCAAAATGGAATTAAGGAGAAACTTCTTAACAGTGAGAGGACAATTAATCATTGGAACAGCTTAGTGTCAGAAAATGTGGGTGCTTCATCACCGGAGGTTTCTAAGAAGAGACTGGACAATCATTTGTCTGAAATGGTATAGGATCTCCTGCTTTGGCGGGGGGTGGTGGTGGATTAGAAGACCTCCAAGGTATTGATTGTATTGATTATAGATTCCATTTATCTGGAAGGAAGTTTTCAATGGACCTTTTGCTAAGCAAACTTGTCTATAATTGAATGCCTATGGAGATTCTCAGTCATCCAGGTCATAGTTGTTCCAAAGGTAGGGAACTGGAATCTTGTACAAGATTCAGCAGTGCATCTGCATTGAAAAGACAAAGGCCCTTCTTTTGAAGACAGCAAAGTCCACATTTTGAACAGAGAGGACTGCTGGTTTTAAAGAGGGACCAAAGAGGCCATCTATGTCCAAATTGAACAGCCCTCTCTCAGCAAACATCTACCTCCAGTCTACAACCCAATTCTTTCAACAGCTCCAGGAAAGCTCCACACCCATTTGCACTACTCAGGTGACCCCCCAAGGACACGAATAAGCTTCCAAGTGGCCTCAATGACCCTCTAAAATGATCAGCTATCTACAAGGAATATAAATCCTTCCATTCTCTGTTATCCAGTCAAAGCTGAAGAAGCTTCTTGGATGAGAAGCGAAACATCTTCAAAGAAAAAAGTCCAGTTGTCTCTTGAAAAAGCACCTTTGGGACAGTTGTCTATGGTTGCTGTTTTAGAAACAGAATGGCGGAGACTGGATTTTCTAAATCCCTGATAGATAGTGTTCTGGTTGCACTGATCTTGGGGTGAAGATCTGCTCAAACAGGAAGGAAGAAGTCAGACGAGAAAGAAAAAGGTCCCTCACCCAATTCATTAATAATGATCAGAATCAGAGCAGTGAAGTGCCAGAGGTTATCCATCAGCTCCAATAAGAGTTCTGTCATGTATTCTATCTATGACACTGGTGCACCAGTCCAGCCATTTGATGTATATTTCAGTGTTGGCACCTATATGTTCTATCTTCCCATGCTTATTGACTCTGAGCTGATGTTCCAAACAGGCAGTTATTTTATGTGTTGCAGAAAAAAAAAAAATGCCAAGAAAAAGAAGAGAATGAAAATACCAGTTGTTATTGTTTTGATTTGTCAAAGCTAAGACAACATTGCTTTTTTTTATATACTTATGCACTGTTGGTCAGGTTCACGGTTTGTGTTATAAAAACATGAAGTTGTGGGTGCTTCAACACTGGGAGGTTTTCAAAAAGAGATTGGGCAGCCACTTGTCTGAAATGGAATAGGGTTTCTTGCTTCAGCAGGGGGTTGAACTATAAGCAATAAGCACTTAGACTTATATTCCGCTTCACGGTGCTTTACAGCCCTCTCGAAGCAATTTACAGTCAGCTTATTTCCCCCAGCAATTTGGCTCCTCATTTTACCCACATTGGAAGGATGGGAGGCTGAGTCAACCTTGAACCTGATGAGATTCAAACTGCCAAATTGCAGGCAGCCGGCAGTCAACAGAAGTAGCTTGCAGTACTATATTCTAACTACTGTGCCCACACACCCCCACGGCTCATATAAGACCTCCAAGGTTCTTTCCAAATCTGTTATTCTGTTAAAAGATTTGTAAATCACAATACATTTCTTTGTCTGGTTGTTGCTTTTCTTTTGAAAATCTAAGTTTTCAAAATTGTCTCTTCTGGTCTAGCCCAAGAGGTTCGCTTGCCTGAAATGAAATGCAAGATGGTGCAACCCTGGTGAGTGGGGATGTTCTCTGGAGACTCATTCCTGAACTAAGTCATTGGTAGTATATTGTCAACATCACAGCAAGTGATAGGTTTGTTCTATACTGCACGGTCAGACTTCAGCTGGTCCAATTTTAGTTGCCCCAATGCAGCAAGGATATTGAAGAACTGTAAAGAAGACCAATGATGGTGAGAAGCTTGGAAGATAAATTGTATGAAGAATAGTGAAAAGACCAAGGCATGTTTAGCCTAAAGAAGAGAAGTTCAAGGGGACATAATAGCAGTCTTCTAGTACTTGAAGGAGGAGCGTGGTGGCTCAGTGGCTAAGATGCTGAGCTTGTTGATCAGAAAGGTCAGCAGTTCAGCGGTCGAATCCCTAGCACCACGTAACAAAGGGAGCTCCCGTTACTTGTTCCAGCTTCTGCCAACCTAGCAATTCAAAAGCAGGTAAAAATGCAAGAAGAAAAGTAGGGACCACTTTGGTGGGAAGATAACAGCATTCCATACCCCTTCGGTGTTTAGCCATGCTGGCCACATGATCATGGAGACGTCTTCGACTTTGTAACAGAAATGAGCATTGCCCCTAGAGTCAGAAACGACTAGCAATTATGTGCAAGAGGAACCTTTACATTTAATACTTGAAGGACTCTCATGGAGAAGAGGTTTGGATTTATTCTTTGTGATGGACAAAGATGATACAAATTAATAGAGGAAGCTTTTGAGGTCAGAGGGGAATTTCCTGCCTGGGAGGGATATACAGTGGAATAACTGGCCTCCTCCTTGAGCAGTGGGTTGGACTAAAAGACCTCTGAGATCCCTTTCAACTTTATAATTCGATATTCAATGTTATTAATCACTGGAACTGCCCACCTTGTAGAGTTGTGGGTGTCCATCTTTGGAAATTTTCAAACAAAAGTTACACAACCATTTCCTGTGGATTCCTGCTGATCAAAGAATTCCTTCCTGGTTTTAAATTGTTCTAGAAGACTTCTCTGGACAATCCTATGATTCTATAATTCTATGAGATTCTATCATGAGCAGCTTTCTGCTACTAAAAGCATGAAGTACATGTGTGGAGAAAATTAAGTAAGTTGCACCAAATGATTGCAATCTGATCTTTATAATCCCTTAACAAATCCACAACAGAGTGACCGCAATTCATTAAAACTTAATTACTAAAAAAATCAATAGGGCAATTTAACCTTGACAAATATTTATCATAACATGTCACACATTTGTGTTTTTCAAAAGGAGGGGTGAAATAAAGGGTTTTATGAGCACTCTTCAAAGGATTTCAGCCCCAAGGCAACTCACTGTGGAAATTAACAAGGGCAATTCATTCTTAATGACCCCAAAGGGATACGACAAGGAACAAATTCACTATTGACACAATTCCTGACCAGTAGTATAAATAGTTGGTTGTTGACTGCATATATAGCTTGTCGTGGCTGGTGTCACTATAAAATATTGCAAAGATGTTCAAAAGATATAATTTAAGGCTGAATGGACACCTTTTTTGTGGGTCAATTATATCTTCATTTTAACTTTCACAATATTTGGTAGACGAGGGATTTCAAGGACTGCACAACATAGCCATTTATGTGCTAACATATCAGAATATATGATATTCAGAATATATTTAGGAGGTATGTGACACTGTTTGGAGGTTAAGAAAGTATGGACAACCTGCCTCAGGCTATCAGAAGGCCAAATTAAGAGTTCTCTGATCAGTTGGAAAATTGGGACTTGATTCTCAGCCTAATCATAATGTAAGGAGATACAGGCAGGCAGACTTCATCTCTGAAGAATGTAAAATGTTTTTAAAACTATGCAGACCAATCTTTCCCAGATAAGTTGTACAGGTGAACAAAACATTTGTCCCTATTAGGGTCTAACTCCCAGTTAGTTCAGTTGCAACCTTAGCATAGCTCATTCCACATTTTCCAGAAGTCATCTAAACTTCCAGATGGACATGTGCATTTTAAGTTTTTCAAAATGAAGTGATCAATAGTATTTTGTGTCACATGTTTGAATTACTGAGACTACAAGACCCTAAATTTATTTCCACATTGGTTGTGCTGACCAGGAATTATGGGTGTTTTAGTCAATGAAGGAGGAGGAGGAGGAGGAGGAGGAGGAGGAGGAGGAGGAGGAGGAGGAGGGGGATAATTATTTAGAAAGTCGTTCCACTTTGTAACAATCCCTATAGGATACAATAACACAAAGGCATTTCTTTGACTACACAAATTATTTTTCTATCAAGCCTGATAACCCTTTTGTTAGGTTGTGTTTGCATCCAATTCTCTGGGATTCTTTCACAAGGTTTCTAAAACTTAATTTAGAGAGGGCTGAGCTATATTTTCCTTTCTATGGATAGGTCTCTAATCAACAGACCTGACTCAGCCTATGAAATATCAATGTCCATACGGACATCAGCTGGCTCACTGGTGCTTCTCATAGGCAGATTTTTTTATATCCCCTAATCAATCAAGATAATTTCAATTAAGCTTAATTGTTCTGTGGGAGTTCTTAGCTGCAGTCAACAGAGCAGGTAAGCCACCCAGAAGCTCAGTGGCTTAATCAGCTCTTTAATAATATCTCTTGAGCTTTCCGGGAAATGTATTCTCTATTGACTTTCCACCTCTTGCTCCAAGAAGGGAGAACAGAATATCCATTGTTGATCCCCCCCCCCCATTTTTAATTACCCAGTTTACATTATAATCTAGGCTGCTACACAGGATTCTTCTTCATTGTTTGGTGGCTATAGAATGCGACCCAGAATCAAACGGTCCCTTCCATTTGAGCCCGCATAGGCCAAAATGAATAATTCACCTTTCCTGAATGTTGTCCATTAAGGCTGACCAACATTCTGTAATTTCTCTCTAATTAGGGAGAATGGTCATTAAATGAACTGTTATAAGCCAAGGACAACCTGTAATTGCCTTCTAAAGAAAATCATAAAAACAGTGGGAATTTTGACATAAATATCATGTCAGATCTGCCTCAATCTGATCCCTTAGGAAAGAAAGACTCTTGACTCCACTTGGGTGAAGTGATAGGTTCTTTTACTGAAAGATTCAGTAAAGTCAGGCTAGAATTGAAATTCCCAAGCAAATATTGCAAAACATTTCCCCTCATCCCAGCCCACCCACCACCCACCCATTTCCAGTCTGTTGTCAGCCAACGCAGAGTCGCTGAGATGTTTTGAGAATGCTGAGATGTCTGGGGTACATTCCATTCCATTCTCAGAGTATATGGCCTTGAAGACTGGCACTAACTGGTTCCACACTTGTCCGGTCTTCCTCAGCTGTCATTTCCCCCCTCCCTATTTCCCACCATATCCACATGCAGATTATTGCCCATTTGTTCTCCATACTCCAATCCTTTAATGACAGGATGCCAAGAAGATGCCAAGCCAAAGATGGCAAACCTGACATATTGATTGCTTTGCATGAAACCTGCCATGCCCCAGTGAACACTGACTCCGAGGGAGAGGAGGAACAGCCAACAGGGAGTGGAAGTGTGTCTCTGGAGGTTGTGGAAGAGGCTGGGGAAGGGCAGAGGCCGGCTGGGCTATCAGAGGAGGATCTAGCCCCATCCCCTCTCCATCCTAGAGCATGCAGGGAGGAGAGGATCAGGGAGAAACGTGGTGTACTGAGAAGGAAAGGGTCTTGATCCTCTTCATGGGCTGCAGCTGTGACAACTGAATAAGAGTACGGACTGGAAACAAAGCATGGAAATATTTCTAGTTTATGGTTCATCTCTGATTTTGTGTCCTTCCCTGTATGTGTTATCTGTGGATGTCCTCCAACCCTTATCTTGCCTGGTTTGTGTTGCTTTTTTCCTTCTTCTTGTAACTGTTTGTGTGGGTATTTTTGTCTTCCGTCAAGGATATTTGGAGTTTGGAAGCAAAATGAAGGAATAAAAGGGGCTTAATCTGTTTTTTGTGACTGTGTTTATTTTGTATCTCCTCCCTGGGTCATCACACATACATCTCAAAGGCTGAGAAACACTGCCTTAATTCCTATACCTGCAGTCCTTGATTTACAACAGTTTATGTAGTGAATATTCAAAGTTACAACAGCATTGAAACTTATGACCAGTTTTCACACTTACGGTCATTGCAACATCCCCATGGTTTTGTGATCAAAATTCAGGTGCTTAGCAACTGATTCATATTTATGACATTTGATCCCCTTTTCAACCTTCTGACAAGCTGAGTCAAGCCAGAACCACTAAACCACCATGTCATTAACTTAACAGCTGCAGTGATTCCCTTAACAATGGTGGCAAGAAGGGTCATAAAATGGGGCAAAACTCACTTAACAGTTGCTCGCTTAGCAACTGAAATTTTGAACTCAATTGTGGTCGCAAATTGAGGTCTACATCTGTACATCTCAACTTCAGAAGACATTGCTCGGAATGAGAAAATGTTCCCCAGTCTGTTCTTTTATTCTTCTTTTCAGTTTCTCTGGTTTCTAGTTGAATAGCATAAATTCTAAAGTTGCTCTCGATATAAAATATGCCCCATCTTTAAACATTTTCTCCTATTCATTTCCATACATCCTCAATGTTATATTTGCACAGTGATCAAACATGCTTTTTCTGCTTGCGACTACATTATGATTTCTTTTGTGCGAGGTGCTATTGTTATATCACAGACCAAAAAAAAAAATCTTAGGATTGAACAGATTGCTTTTGTGTATTGGATTACTGATGTGGCATGTGAATGAACTGTGCTACTCCTTTATAGATAATGGCTTTATAGTTACTCCTTTGTCTCTTTCTCAGCAGTATTTTAACGCCAGGGTACCAAATGCAGATCAATAAAACAGTGCGGGAAAATATCATGATAAATTGCTTCTTTTGCCATAGTTTATCAATATGTTGCACATACCAATATTATGTGCAGTAAAGGAGAACACACCAAGAATGATCTAGCAAAGATTTCTCTTAACCTACTGCTATAGAGTTCCTTGTCTATTAACGCAGGACTAATAATGACCTTGACTTGATTAATATTATTATGAAATTTGCAAGCATAAACAAGTGTAACACCAAGGAATTTATTGTCCACACTGTGATTATTAATCACATTTATGCTCTGCCCATCCTCCAAGGGACTCAGGTCTAGCTGGAAAATAATAATTGTTCCAAGGCCATCCAATAACATTCCCCGTAGAACAGGAAAAAAAGTAAAAGGTTTTGTGACATCTTAAAGGTTACCTACTTTATTATTGCACAAGATTTGGTGGAGAGCGAAGATCTGGCCATTGAATTGATTGCTCCTTAAGATGTCATGAAGTTCATAACATGGGAGGGATCTTGGAGTCCTAGTGGACAATCAAATATGAGCCAACGGTATTCAGCAACAGCCAAAAAAGCCAATGCCATCCTAGGCTGCATTAACAGAGGGATTAGAATCAAGATCACATAAAGTTCTAATACTGCTTTTTAATGCCTTAGAAAGGCCACACTTGAAATATTGCATCCTGTTCTGGTTACTATGATATAAAAAAAGATGTTGAGACTTTGTAAAGAATGCAGAGAAGAGAACAAGAATGAACAGACAGCTGGAGGCTAAAATTTACAAAGAATGGGTGTAGGAATTGGGTATGTCTAGTCTAAGAAAAGAAGGTCCAGGTGAGACATGATAACAGTGCTCCAATATTTGAGGGGCTCCTACAAAAACCAGAGCACTAAAAGGCAAGGGGAAAAAAAAAAAAACAATGGATGGAAACTAACCAAGGAGAGAACCAACCTAGAACTAAATTTCCTAACAATGAGAACAATTAACCAGTAGAACAACTTGCCTTCAGAAGATGTAGATGCTCCATTACTGGAGGCTTTCAAAGAGAAACCGGATAACCATTTGTCTAAAATGGTATAGGATCTCCTGCTTGAGCAGGGGGTTGGACTAGAAGACCTCCGTGGTCCTTTCCAACTCTATTGTGTTATGTTCTATTTTCTTTCCTGCAAATGTCTCACATCACTTCCGTACGTCTTGATAACTTTCTCAAAGGTTGATCAGCAGTAGTAACGTAGATATTGATAACCCTGTATGCACACATAGAGACACCCCACGAGGTTTAAAGAGTTAAGTGAGAAACATCGCCATGATGGATGATTATAATAGTGTCAATGTAATGGGTTTCCTATTTAAATTTTGCAAGGATATAATCAACTGGGTACAGCTGTTCAAGATATGCTATAAACAATGTTGAAAAACATGGACAACATCTACAGTTGTCTGCTACAAATTAAGCTCACTTAGAGGTGCTCCTAATGGACCAGGCAACAATCATTAGCAGCATAAATTCTAACTCCCTGTTTCTGGCAAATTTGCTTTTTTTGTGTGTGAGGGGGAGAGAAGATAGTAGATGAACACCCATCCTTAGTGAAGCAGACTACTAATATCCTTAATTAGCTTAACAATAATATCTCAGCAATTGTTCATTATAAACCCCACACTAGATAATGTTCATGGTTTACAGCTTTTTAGGTGATCACTAGATCACATAAGTATAATCTTTACTGTCGGGTGTGCCAAATGTTTGTGCGGTGATGTTGCACAGCTCTGGGTTAATCTGTGTGCTGTGTTTCTGTTGCTGAACGAGATAGTTGTTAAGTGAATTTTGGCCCTATTTTACGACCTTCCTTGATACAGTTGTTAAGTGAATCTGGTTTCCCCATTGGCTTTGCTTGTTAGGAGGTCGTAAAAGGAGATCACATGGTCCTGGGACACTGCAACTGTCATAAGTACATGCCAGTTGCCAAGCATTCAAATTTTGATCTTGTGACCTTAGGGTTGCTGCAACAGATATAAGTGTGAAAACTCTCATAAGCATCACTAAATGAACTATTGTTAAGTCCAGGACTACCTGGACTTGATTTCAAAAAAATACAGGAAGTTCCCACATCATGCTGGACCATTCAGTGATCAATATATTACTAAGATTAGGTGCAGTAAAGTAATTCAGCTTCTTAGGGGAATTTAGAAAAAAATGTTTTGAAGAATAAAAGGGTGCCTTAAGACCCAACCACCCCCTCAAAAATATCAGAATTGTGCTGCTAAAATCCAACCACTTTGCTGCTAAATGCTAATTTATCTAGAATGGCCTCTTTATGCTTCAAATTCAAGGAGTCAACATAAGCCTCTGTAACTGTATTTATGACTCACTGCCCCCAAATCTTAGTTGGGTTACCAATATTACAAATACATAAACAAAATCCAGTTTTAAAAAAGACATTGAGACTCTAGAAAGAGTGCAGAGAAGAGTAACCAGGATGATGAGGGGACTGGAGACTAAAACATGAAGAAGAACGGTTACAGGAACTGGGCATGGCTAGTCTAATGAAGAGAAGGACATGGGGAGACAGGATAGCAGTTTTCCAATATTTGAGGGGCTGCCCCAGAGAGGAAGGGGTCAAGCTATTTTCCAAGGCACCCAAAGGCCAGACAAGGAATAATGGATGGAAGCTAAGGAGAGATTCAACCTGGAAATAAGGAGAAATTTTCTGACAGAGCAATCAACCCATGGAACAGAATTGTGGGAGCTTCATCCCTGGAAGCTTTCAAGAAGAGACTGGATGCCATTTATCAGAAATAGTGTAGAGTCTCCTGCTTGGGCAGGGGGTTGGACTAGATGTCCTACAAGGTCCCTTCCAACTCTGTTGATCTAAAATAATAAATTGCACAATATGCGGTGCCTACATTCACACAAAACACTAAGCCAAAACCAAGCAACCACATTGTGGCTTACTGTGATGTCCCTATTTTACACAGCACACTAAAACATAGTATGCGTTGTTTGATTTGGGAGTAATGGTTGAGATGCGTAAATTAGCATCATCTGCAAACATGGCCTCTATCTTTAACGGCAACTCTTGTTTCATGACTAGTCTTGTTTTTCATGCTACGTTCCCCGAGCTGGTAAATTTTTTTCAAGATGAAATCTTGAAACTATACCTGTTTGTTCACAAAGGCTCACAGCAGGGAATCTCTCCCGGCTTTGTTAATGGTCCAAAAGAGGAATAATAGCAAAAAGTTTTTAACTTTTTAATGCTTTCCGAGGTTCCCCTGAAGCTGCTCTTTCTTATCCAGTTTCCTAATAAAGAAACAGTAGACAATGATCTACAGGGAGACTTTCACAGGGAAGTAGTGGATGAAAGACGATGCTCGGTGTTCAGATCGTGTTCCTTTTTTAAAAAATATCAAAAAAAAAAAAAGACGATTCAAATCAATGGCAGTAATGCCATCTCACGACTCAGATTGATACAATAGCTCTGGCATTTCAATCGTGGGACACAAATAATCCTCAATTTAGAACCAAAAGTGAGTCTCAAATTTCTGTTGTTAAGCGAAACAGGGTGTCAACTCCAAAATATTTCTCTGGCCTTTTAGAGTGGCCAGGAGAAGGGGAGTGGGGGAAGTAGCACATTCCTTAAATGCTTTCATAGATAATTTCTAGGCTGTAGAAGCTTCTGGCGCACAAGATTATTACTGGAGAGCATGACTGATGACTCTTGGCTATGGATGTGTCCAGTAGTGGGATGCAAAATTTTTTTACTACTGGTTCTGTGGGCGTGGCTTGGTGGGCATGGCAGGGGAAAGTTACTGTAAAATCTCATTCCCTCCACACTCCACTAACCTGCTTTCCAGCTCCATTCTCCTGTGCAGGACAACCAAAGAAGACCCACCTGATCAGCTGGGACTCAATGGGAGGCAGAGGATAGATGGGGGCAGAGTCAGTCAGAGGTGGTATTTGCCGAATCTCCAAACTACTCAAAATTTCCGCTGCCGGTTCTCCAGAACTGGTCAGAACCTCTAGGATACCACCTCTGGAACTGTGTCCCATTGGAGAATATACATTCGGGGGTGGGGGAAGTCCAGGGTCAAGGGTGAAATGAATGATATGTCTCAGAGTCGGCTACACCCGGGTAACACTGGCACGTTCACTCCTAATAAATCTTATTTTTTAAACTCTGAGAGATGTGGCGAGAGATTCATGATTTGAATGAGGTTGGATGTCGGAGCCCTGACACAGGGCGTAAGTGGATTTTGCTCCAATTTACGACCATGCTTGCTACAGTTATTCAGGAAATCATTGTGGTGGTTAAATTAGTGACACGGTTGTTAAGGAAATCTGGCTTCCCCATTAACTTTGATCATGAGAAGGTCATAAAACGGGATCACATGAGATGCAGCACCTGTCATAAATATGAGTCAGTTGCCAAGCATCCAAATTTTGATCACGTGACCATGGGGATGTTGCAATGGTCATAAGTGCGAATAAAGCCCCTTTCTCCAGTGCTGTTGTAACTTCGAACAGTCAGTAAACAAAGAGTCATAAGTTGAGGACTGCCTGTACAGACAATAGTGTAAGATAAAACATGCAAAGTATGGATGAGGGATTTGAAGGATCTGCTTATGCAGGTCCAATGTATCTACTGCCATAAGTTGCCATAAGTTGCGATGTATCTACTGCCATAAGCTGTGATTTATGGGAGTTGAAGTCCAACGTATTTCGGGGATTTTGCACAGGGAAAGGTTTCTTAAAAACCAACCATTGGATTACATCAGCCAGGAATTCTCCGGAGGAGCCATAATGGCTAAACTCCTCAAAAAGCCAGCACAGTCCAAGAATGCATTAACAGAGGGATGAATCAAGACCACAGGAACTGTTAATACCATTTTATATGCCATGATGAGACCACACTTGGAATATTGCATCTAGTTTTGGCTGCTATGACATAAAAAAGATGTTGAGACTCTAGAAAGAGCGCAGAGAAGAGCAACATTAGGGGATTGGAGAGTAAAACATAGAAAAAACAGTTGTAGGAATTGGATATGTCTATTTTTAATAAAAAGAAGGACTAAGGGGTGACATGATAGAAGTGTTCCAATACTTGAGAGGCTGACACAAAGAAGAGTGGGTCAAGCTATTCTCCAAAGCACCTGAAGGTAGGACAAGAAGTAATGGATGGAAACTAACCAAGGAGAGAAGCAACCTAGGAGAAATTTCCTGACAGTATGGACAATTAACCAATGGAACAACCCGCCTCCAGAAATTGTGAATGCTCCATCGCTGGAAGTTTTTAAAAAGTTGGACAAGCATTTGTCTGAAATAGTATAGGGCTTCCTAAGCAGGGGTTGGACTAGAACAGTGGTGGCTAATCTTTTGGGGCTAACGTGCCAGTACCCAGAAGGCAATGCACATGCCCCCCCATGCCCCTTGCACATGAACACAATCCCCCCCCCCGTACTGCCTTACCTGCACTGCACTTCCCAGCTGATTTTTGGCCTGTTTGAGGCCTTTTTCAGCCTGCCAGAGGCTTGAGGGAAGCTTCTGCAGGCTTTGCAGGCTGAAAAATGGGCCTGTTTCATCACTTCTGGTATTTCCAGAAATACAGGAAGTGACAAAATGGGCCTATTTTTCAGCCTGCAATGGCTACAGAGGCTTCCTTTAAGCCTCTGGGAAGCCAAAAAAGGCCCCAAAATCAGCTGGGAGGCATGTGCATCTGCAATGAGATAAGTTTGCCTGGAGCTCGCATGCCCGCACAAATGGATGTGCGTGCCACATGTGGCATGCATCCATAGGTTCGCTATCACGGGACTAGAAGATCTCCAAGGTTCCTTCCAACTCTGTTATTCTGTTAAATTTGTAAGGTAATATCTAAGGAGGACACAATAAAATCTAGACTGGGATCCAACTAATCCAAACCATAATTACATGTTTTGTGAGCCATATTAAAAAAAAAAAAATCATTGAAGTTTTTTTCTTCTTCTTCTTCTCCCTGGGTGTTGCTAACAGTACACCCAATCATTTAATACAAGAGACATTTTTCTTTTATGTTCTGCAGAAGGCTATTAGGGCTTCTACATCTGTTCATGTATCTCAAATAAATATAACAAGAACATTTGTCTTACCTTGCAAGTTTTTTAGTGTCTTTCTGACTTTGGCATGTTGTTTGCAGCACAGGTTGAGAGTAAGTACAGCTTCTTGGCTTGCAATGGAGCTCAACATTTCTGTTCTGTTCTTAAGTGAAGCATTTGTTAAGTGAATTTTGCCACCTTTTTTAATCCAGCTGTTAGGAGAATCATGGCACTCATTAAGTGAGGAACATGGTTGTTCAACGAATCTGGCTTCCCCATTGGCTTTGCTTGTCAGAAGGTCGCAAAAGAGGATCATGTGACCCTGCGACACTGCAAGCCTCATAAATATGAACCAGTTGCCAAACTTCTGGATTTTGATCGCGTGACCATGGGGATGCTACAAAGGTCATTAATGTGAAAACGGTCATAAGTCACTTTATTCAGGGCTGTAATAGCTTTTTTCAATTCCTTTGTCACTAAATGAGAACTGAGTAAATGAGTATTGCTTGTAGAAAGACTATGTTGGGGTCGTGAATAACTGGATCAATGGTGGGATTCATTTTTTTTTTACTACCGGTTCTGTGAGCGTGGCTTGGCAGGGGTGGCAGGGAAAGGATACCATAAAATCCCCCTTCCCTCCCCGCCCCACTAACCTGATTTCCAGCTCCGTTCTCCTGTGCAGGGCAACCAAAGAAGACACAGCCGATCAGCTAGGACTCAATGGGAGGCAGAGAATAGATCGAGGGCAGGGGCAGACAGAGGCCATATTTGTCAGTTCTCCAAACTACTCAAAATGTCCACTACCGGTTCTCCAGGACTGGTCAGAACCTGCTGAGTACCACCTCTGATTACTGGATGTATTTCAATGGTAACACCAAAAATGTGGGTATTTGATAGTTATCTGGCGTATGGTAGATCAGATCTTCTGGTTGCCCTTCGATCCAAATGTTTGCATCCTTACAGCTATAAAAAAACCCCACTCATAATCATCATTCAAGGTCATTCCTACATACTATTACATGAATCCAACCATATACACATTGCACAGGATATGAGGGAAGTTGTGCCAGCCAACTAAAAGCAATTTCTCTCTTTTTAATTAGCCTCACTCATTAGTCTATTCATGTCCATTTTCAGGAAGGGAGGGAAGGAGGGAGGGTACAGAAGCTGCAAAAATATTTAAAAAGATGGAGTTTGGGTAGATGTGCTGGTGACCTTATAAATAACATCTTCCTGAGTTTTAAAAGCCCCATCAATTCTGCAAATGAGCACAAGTCAGCTAACTCATCACAAAACAAACATAGGTAATTTCTGTAACTGCTTTTTTATATAATTTATCAACATTTACATTTCCCAGAATTTACACATCCTGATATTTTTTTTGTGGGAGGCAGAAAATGCATGCATTAATGAAACATACAGTATATAATAGCGGAGGAGGAGGTTAAATGCGAATGGAATTTTTTTTTCTGCATTACAGTCTGGTAGTTTTGTACATCAGGTTAATTAGGCATTGCGTATGCTAAACTTCTCTTTCAGGAAATTTAGCACTTTACCCTTGGATGGCCCTTAAAAAATATTTTTTTCTAAGGAAATAAAGCAGGGAAATTGTTCTGGGGTAAAATATGGCAATTAGTTCCTGTAATTTCCAACTGTTGCATTTCACTGCGAGTTTATTAACTTCATCACCTCAGTTTGCTCAGTTATAATTAAGGAATCTTTCTTTCCAAAAATAGATTTCATTTGAAAGGTGTGGGGTGGAGGGGGGAGGGGGATGGGAAGGAAGGGAGGAAGGGAGGGAGAGAAGGAAGGAAGGTGGATGGATAGACATTAGAGAGCATTGGATGGATGGATGGGAGGGAGGAAGAAAGGAAATGAGAATGGAAGGAAGAGAAGGAAGGAAGGAAGGAAGGAAGGAAGGAAGGAAGGAAGGAAGGAAGATGGATGGACAGACATAAGAGAGCGATGGATAGATGAGAGGGAGGGACAGAGGAAGAAAGGAAGAAAGGAAGAAAGGAAGTAGCAGGGGTGGGATTCTACCAGTTCGCACCTATTCACTAGAACCGACTATTAACATTCTAAGCAGTTCGGAGAACCGGTTGTTAGAAGAAATTACTGGGCTAATCCTATAAGGAAGGCAGGAAGGAAACATTCTGGTGTTGCTTACAGAAACTGCCTCTCCGTTAACCCTTATTACATTCTTGGCAGGACTAGGCTTCCTGTCTCAGAAACGTCTCTGGAGTTTTTCCCCCCTTCTTTGCTGGTACTTTACTTGTGTGGAGTGACCATTCAAAGTTACAATGGCACTGAAAAAAGGGACTTATGACCATTTTTCATACTTACGACTGTTGCAGCTTCCCCACAGTCATGAGAGGCCAGATGAGGAGATGTGTGCCTCGATGTGAGTGATGTTGAGTTGGCCATGCCCAGCCAGTCACATTACCACCAAGCCATGCCCACCAACTAAGCCACGTCCACAGAACTGGTTGTTAAAAAAAATTGAATCCCATCTCTGGGAAGTAGGTCTGTTCCTGCCATTTTGTGTGAAGAAAGAGGGCAAATTAACACTGCAAATGGACCTCAGTAAGATGGCTTAATTATGTCACCAGCTAAGGGGAGATTTCCATTTAGCAATCCCCTCCTGAATTACTAATATTTACTCTTTGATATTAGCATGTCCAGGGGAGGTGTGACTGACACTCAGAGGTATTTATTCAGCTTAGACATGAGGATTTGCTTTGTTTTATTTCATTTTGTTTTGTTTTATTTTATTATCTCCTTTCCCTTTGGAAAGGCGTGGGTTTGAAAAACCCTCCTGTTGCCATTCGTTGAGGACTGCTTCCACATCACCTTAGAGATCCAAATGATCTTAGTGACTCACATCCATGATTCAAGTTCAAATTCTTCATCTTGTCAAAAGATTGAAAGGGATCTCTATGCTCGAGGTAGTCCTCGACTTACGGCCTCCATTGAGTCCAAAATTTATGTTGCTAAGCAAGGCAGGTAAGTGAGTTCGGCCCCCTTTTTAGGACCTTTCTTGCCACTGTTGTTTAGTGAATCAGTTCAGCTGTTCCATTAGTAACATGGTCAATAAGTGAATCAGGCTTCTCCAGGGCCTTTGCTTGTAAGAAGATCACAAAAGGGGGAACACCTGACCCCTGGACACTGCAACCGTCAAAAGTAGGAGTCCATTGCCAAACATCTGAATTTTGATCGTTATGACCTTGGGGATGCTGCAACGGCCATAAATGTGAAAAACAGTCATAAGTCACTTTTTTCATTACCATTGTAACTTTGAATGGTCACTAAATGAATTGTTGTAAGTCGAGGATTACTTCTATCCATAGAACTGGTTTGGAAGATGTCCGGGATAAAAAGACTAACATTACTATGTTTGCAATGTTAGTCCTATTCACAGGAAAGACTTCCACTGTTCTCACCCAACTCCCCAAACACGACCAACCCTCTGAAGGGAACTCAAAAAGATTCTGTTAATTAGGAGTGGTGGCAGCCCTGGAAAAAAGTTTCTCTCTTACTGCAGGCTAACAAGGCTGTCTGATCAGAAGATGAAGAGTTGTCTTCCATCTCTCTGCCCCCTGCCTTTTATCTCGAAAGGTAGGGTGGGGCTTCTGTAGCAGCGGTGGCTCTTCCTTCCCAAGGATCAGCCTACAGATTTCCACTGCTCTCCTCTCCTCTGACTTCTGTGCATCTGTGCTTCAGGCACTGGACCCAGCTGTTCCTCTCATCTTCCTCATCAGCCACCTCCAGATCTGGGGGCTGTTGACTCTCCATCTGGGGGCTGACAGGTGGCCCAGGTTCCATATCTCTTTCTCTTTCTCTTTCTCTTTCTCTTTCTCTCTTTCTCTTTCTCTTTCTCTTTCTCTTTCTCTTTCTCTTTCTCT
>BLBF01000045.1:6694240-6714335 GCA_015471245.1 Laticauda colubrina
TTGGTTGGGGAGTTGGCTGTGTTCTGATTGGCTGGGGGTGTGTTCTGTTCAGGTGGGGGCTTGGTTATGCTCAGGTTAGTCTTAGTTGCTGGGGGATTTGAGCTGGTGAGCTGTGATCCTGTTGTTTGGCTTCGCGTTCGTGGTCGTGCCACATCTTCATGGTGGGCGTCAGTTTGCTTCTTGTATGGGTCAGAGGGGTTTGAAGCGGATAGTGATGCAGCTGCGGTACGGCTTCTGGTCCATGGTCATGTCTCATCTTCTGTGTGGGTGTGAGTCTTTTTTCTACGTGGAAGTGTGGTGGTAACATCTTGTGTGGCACTCGTGGGTGTGGGTCTGGTGTCATTCTTCATGTTAGGTACTCGTTTATTAATGAGGGCAGGTTTCCAAATGGTTGGTAGGTGGGAAGTATCATCTCATTTATTCATGCTGTTTATTCATACAGCCAAGCCCCCACCCAATCAAGTCAAACCCCCACTAGCAGTTAAAAGGAAGAAGCAGCTGCAAGCTCACATTACTCTGGTTTGTTCAGGTATTTTCCCATGTCATTGTAGTTGTGCTTTTCGGCAGAATCTCATCTGCCATCATCAGGCTTCTGTATTGTGTTCGTCTGTGAGTCAGACTTTTAGAGTTGTTTCTATATATATAAACACACACACACACACATACATGTATACGTATATATGTATAAACATGATTACTAATACATGAAATAGATACAAATTAAAGAGAACATTAAGACAGGGACGAAAGGCATGTTGGTGTGCTTATGTATGCCCTTACAGACCTCTTAGGAATGGGGGGAGATCAACAGAAGAAAGTCTGAGGTTAAAGTTTTGGGGGTTAGTGGAAGAAACCAAAGATTCAGGTCCTGTATTCCAGGTATTAACCACTCTGTTGCTGAAGTCGTATTTCCTGCAATTGAGTTTGGTGTGGTTTACCCTGAGTTTGTATCTATTGTGTGCTTGTGTATTGTTGAGGCTGAAGCTGAAGAAGTCATTGACAGGTAGGATCATGGATAATTTTATGTACTGCACCAAAGGCAGCGTAGTTCTAAGTTATCTAAGCCTAAAATTTCAAGTCTGGTGACATAAGGTATTCTGTTGTGAGCAGAGGAGTGGTGGACTCTTCTCGTGAAATATCTCTGGACTCTCTCAATTGTATTAATGTCCGATATGCAGTGCGGATTCCAGACAGATGAGCTGTGTTCAAGACTTGGTCTAGCAAAGGTTTTGTGTGCTCTAGTTAGAAGGACAATATTACCAGAGCAAAAGTTTCACAGGATTAGGTTAACAACTCTTAATGCCTTTTTGGCAATGTTGTTACAGTGGGCTCTAGCACTTTGATCATCAGAGATGAGAACTCCATTTGCCATTATTGCAAACCCAACAGGATTTGCATCAGGTTTCCCCATGCACAATTGGAGATCTTTGGGGTGTAAACTAGTGCTCCTATCCCACCCTCCATCCAGTTTGAAGCTACCATGCTTTCAAATAAACTCTGGAAGAAAACGAATGCGTGGATCTAAATGAGTTATCCATCAAACTGGCATTTCTTTGTCAGTAAGAAAAATAAAACATCAAGATCCATTACACACTTATGAATATGCATTTGGAAAAACGTTCTACCCTGGGAAAAGTAGACAACCAAAATCTGTAAGGAAAAACAAGGGGTGGAGACAGAGAAATACTTTGTTGTCCTACTTATCATTGCAGCCTTCTCTCTTTTTTTTAATTACATAGTATGCCTGATAATTCATAATTGAGTCTACTGGAGCCCGCCAATCATTACTGGAAGAAATCCGGATGATCTTCAGAAAAAGGCTGCAGGACTCAGGAGATCTCTGAGGACAGGCCTTACCACCCAGGTGGTTGTTGACACAATGTTGGGCATAAACTGTCATGATATCATGTTCCTGAACAGATGGCTTTAAAGGTATTGGCTTCAACTGGCATGAGGTTGTGCCAATAATATTGAAGTGAGCTGTATCTACCTGGAGAGAGGACCAGATAGAGCTGAATGAAGTCCCATGCTCCCTACCTATGTCACTGCTGCTCCCAGGGTTCTCATTTCCTTCTGGCCCATTTGCTTCATTGCATGACTCAGGACAAGCAGCTGATGCCCTGGGATGAAGAGGGAGAGAGAGAGAGAGAGAGAGAGTTTATCCATAAATAATATAGGTTTCTTTCTTACAGACAAATTCTCAGTGAACAAGCAAGACAAATAAGTGGCTGGATTGTAGGGAATTGCAGGAGGTCAGCCTATTCTCCAAAGTCCCTGAAGGCAGGACAAGAAGCAATGGGTAGAAACTAATCCAGGAGAGAAGCAACCTAGAACTAAGGAGAAATTTCTTGACAGTGAGAACAATTCACCAGTGGAATGGCTTGCCTGAGGAAGTTGTGGATGCTCCATCACTGGAGATTTTTAATCACTGGAGATTGGACAACCATTTGTCTCAAATGGTATAGGGCAGGGGTAGGGAAACTTGGCTCTTTTATCACTTATGGACTTCAACTCCCAGAATTCCTGAATGAGCCATAAAAGGTTCCCCATCCCTAGCCTACTGGTATTTCAGTTGTGGGGGAAATCAATTTTTGACTTGAATGGGACTGTATGATATACAAATGTAGGACATTTTATGGCTCACTCAGGAATTCTGGGAGTTGAAGTCCATAAGTGATAAAAGAGCCAAGTTTCCCTACCCCTGGTATAGGGTCTCCAGCATGAGTAGGGGGTTACTTGAGCAAGAGGTTGGACCAGAAGACCAAGGTCCCTTCCAACTTTGTTAGTCTGTTATATGTAAACACTGGGGAGAAACAAATGCATCTGCTGGGGTTAATCTCAGCCAAAGAGTGCATAGTTTGAGGATTTAACTTGAGAAACTCCAGCTTACAAGGCTCAGGGTGACAACTGTCAGGATTGCCAGCGAGCTTGGCATTTGAAAAGTAACGGGCCAGAGAGTTTTGACTTATCTGATCAAATGGCAAGGATCCTTTTGTACATTCAATATTCTGGAGGTCTACAGTCCAAAAATGATCAAATGGCAAGGATCCTTTTGTACATTCCATGTTCTTGGAGTCTACAATCCAAAAATGATAGAAATAAAGACTAACACATTAACCACGAGACCGGAAGTGGTGGTGGGTGGGTGTTGTTTTTTGACACCATCATTATACCTGTCATGCCAATTGGAGATGATTCCCCTGATGCTTCACCTGGGCTATTGTTGATGATATATTTATGGAAACTGATTACTTATGATTGCATAATAGCCTTACCAATCAAGCATGGGCACCATTAAGGAAATGTGATAGAGCAGCATGGATGTTGCCACTGTTGATGTGATCCTGCTGTGGAAATTTCATCATGTAGAAAATGACCTCATTAGCAAGGTGGAAGGCAATTTTAAGACAGACTCCAGAGGCAAAGGGAAGCTGCAAAAGCTTGGCATAATTTTTTGTGAAACTTCGGGAGGTGGATTTCAATCAGCCAGATTTTGATACCTGGCAATCATGATCAGTGAACAAGAGTGGCAAAAGAGAGGACAATGGGCCTGGGAAGTTGCTTGTCCAGTTAATTTTGTCCAAATATCTCCACCCACTACCACACAAAAAATAACAAGGCTAAGTTAGAAACTCTAGGAGAATGTGGGACATTTTATACAATTGGCAGTGCCTTAATTTCCGAGATATATCCTTGAAGGGATGCTATGGCTTAATGGCTAAGATACTGAGCTTGTCGATCAGAAAGGTTGGCAGTTCGGCAGTTCGAATCCCTAGCGCCTCATAACAGAGTGAGCTCCCATTATTTGTCCCAGCTTCTGCCAACATCTTCTAGCAGTTTGAAAGCAGGTAAAAAATGCAAGTAGAAAAATAGAGACCACCTTTGGTGGGAAGGTAACAGCATTCCACACACCTTCGGTGTTTAGTCATGCCAGCCACATGACCACGGAGACGTCTTCGGACAGCGCTGGCTCTTTGGCTTTGTAACGGAGATGAGAACTGTCCCCTAGAGCTGGAAATGACTGGCATGTATGTGTGAAGGGAACCTTTACCTTTACCTATCCTTGTTCATTCTTAGCAAATAGGACAGAGGAAGGATAGGACAGGACAGGACAGGACAGGACAGGACAGGACAGGATGAAACACTTTGTACACAGCATGCCTGATAAAACACATTCCAACCAGGAGTTTCAAAATTTGAAATGTCATGAGCTCCTTAAAAAAGAAGAATAGCTTTTACCCACTCTCATTTATTACATTTATATTCTGCCCAATCCTCAGCAACTCATAGAATACGTTCCATAGTTTTGAAGGCACCTGAGTCACAGGGGTAAGTAATCACTACAGGATTGGATCTGAGTTCAGAGCTGGTTGCTCAGTATTGGATCCCTGTAGGGTTCTCACCCCATCTCCTTAAAAAATGTTCCCAGGAATTAAACCATAATCTTCTCATGGATTTGTTGATTTAAAAGGCAGCTTTTGACTCTCTTTCAAGGAGCACCTTAAGAAATCCTCAGCTAAGATCAGGTTTTCTTTTTTCGTAATGCACATATTTAAGTCCTTTTTTACAGATTAGAGAGAACCACAAGGGTCTTTAATTAACAATCCTCTCTGCATAGAGAGAAGTGGTGGGATTAACTGTTTTTTTTACTACTGGCTTGGTGGGCATGGCTTGGGGGTATGGCAGGAGAAGTATACTGAAAAATCCCCATTCCCTCCCCACTCCACTAACCTGCTTTCCAACTCTGTTCTCCTGTGCAGGGCAATAAAAGAAGACCAGTCAACTGGGGCTCAATGGGAGACAGAGAATAGATGGAGGTGGGGCCAGTCAGAGGTGGGATTGGCCGGTTCTCCAAACTACTCAAAATTTCCACTACTGGTTCTCCCAGACTGGTCAAAACCTGCTGAATACCACCTCTGATACAGACTGAGGCAAGGATGTGTTCTGCAGCCTCCAACTTTGTTTAAAATTATATGAAGAGCTTGGTGGCTTCCTTGACATTTGAATATTTTCATGGCCCTAAGCTGATTGACAGAGAGGCTCTCCCAACTTTTGTCATTTCTTACTGCAACCTGGTGGTTAAGGCTAGAAAGCTGAAGTCCTGCCTTAATCGTGAAAGCCAGTTGGGTGTCCTTGAGCCAATTATTCTCTCTCTCTCTCAGTCCAGCTCCATTTATAGAGTTGTTACAAGGAGGAAGTTGTGTTGGATATGTTCTACATCTATGAGTCATTTGTAATAGCAATAGCACTTAGACTTATATACCGCTTCATAGTGCTTTACAGACCTATCTAAACAACTTACAGAGTCAGCCTATTGCCCCCAACAATCTGGCTCCTCATTTTTACTGACCTCAAAAGGGTGGAAAGCTGAGTCAATCTTGAGACGGTCAAGATCGAACTCCTAGCAGTGGGCAGAGTTAGCCTGTAATACTGCATTCTAACCACTGCGCTCTATAATAAAGGCAGGATACAAATAAATAAATCAACTGAATCACTCCTCCTCACTTTCTCTTTTCTGTAATTTCTTCAGCAGATCACATAGTCTGAGCTCTGCAAAGAAACCTGGTTTACTTTAAGAAATGATTAGCCCTTTGTTGAAAGAAAACATTGTATGGGAGAAGGTGAAAAGGAGAACAGTGGCTTTGTAAAAGGCTCTGGATTTGCATGTTGCTTCTCATTTAGCGCACTTCTGGATTAAACTGGAAAACCTGTTTGAATGAATGAACTTTTATCCATCATTTCATGAGGATGTAGTCTCAGACCTTACCATGAGAAGATATTGGAGCCCATCAATGAATTTTGATCTGAAAGGTTTGCACATAAACCATGGCAACCCTGTGAAATATTTGGTGTCCTTCTCATGTGTGCATGAAGAGTAACACGAACCAAATCTTTATAGGAAATCCTTGCATTTTCTTTCTCACTTGACTTTCTCACTTTTCTTTCTTCACACACAATTCCATTGTCTGAAATGCTAGGGCCCACCAGCTCCAGAAAGAAGGAATTTAACTTGGAGAAAGCACAGAAATTCTTCTTGGACAGATATGAATAAAGATAGTACCGCGAATAATATCGGGAAGTAGGAAATATTTCTATGCCTATCAGCAACCCAGCCTTAGGAGTCATCTTTCCTTAATTATCCATTCATTTCAACTTTCACTTCAATTCCATCTGTCGCTCCAGTGACTCACTTTTGTCATTCCGCAGCTGTTGCAATCCAATTGCAATTAATTAAGTCTTCCTTCCCCTCCCCTTTCAAGTTCTTGCTTTCCCCGCTGCAGTCAAAGTAAGGTAAATTAATAGTATTATTGTTCGGATAACACAGACAAATGTGTCTGCACAAAATGAAGCATGGTGTTTCTAGAGTAACTTGTATTCATAATAATCATAATCCTGGTAATTTGTTGCTTATTAAAAACAGAAGTCATGACAGACCAGACTTGTACTAGAAGGATTAATGAGCCATTAGGAAATACATGGAATTGTTCTGCTTAATATCACAATATGGGTAAGATGGAGTAAATTGCCCCTTAACTTAATCTAGCAAGTTTCTTTTTATTAGACTCTGCATGTTTTGAGATGATTTGCAACAGGTGTTTTATCCCTTTAAATCTACCATGAAAAACTTAAAAGAACTAAAAGAAAGAACTTCTTTAATGAGTCCTGTTAAATAAGCTGTTTTAAATATTCATCATGGAGTCATCAACTCATTAAAGCAGTTACATCTTGTGCTGAGCTTGTGCACAAGTTTGAGAAAAGATGTGGTTGCTTTAAGGAATCACTGCATTCAATCATTTGTGAACTAGGCATAGCCCTGCTTTGGATAAAGCATTTTTTAAGTGCAGAATATGCAGATGACATATGGAAGCATCTCAGACAGACACCTCCCTAATTCAGTAAGACAAATGGAGAAGGAGGAGGAACATCATGATCAAATTTGCAAGATTCTGTTATTAGAACCAATAAGATTAAAATAAAATTTGTGCAGCAGCTGCCAAAAAGCCAATACAGTTCTAGGCTGCATAAACAGAGGGATAGAATCTAGATCATGTGAAGTCTTCATACCACTTTATAATGCCTTGGTAAGGCCACACTTGGAATATACTGCATCCAGTTTTGGTCACCACAATATTAAAAAAGATGTTGAGGCCTTAGAAGGAGTGCAGAGAAGAGCAACAAAAATGATTAGGGGACTGGAGGCTAAAACATATGAAGAATGGTTACAGGAGCTCGGTATGTTTAGTTTGATGAAAGGAAGACTAGGGGAGACATGATAGCAGTCTTCCAATATCTGAGGGGCTGCCATAAAGAAAAGGGAGCCAAGCTATTCTCCAAAGCACCTGAGGGTGAGACAAGAAGCCCTGGGTGGAAATTAACCAAGAAGAGAAGCAACCTAGAACTAAGGAGAAATTTCCTGACAGTGAGAACAATTAATCAGCAGAACAACTTGCCTCCAGAAGTTGTGAATGCTCCAACACTGGAAGTTTTTAAGAAGAGATTGGATAACTATTTGTCTGAAGTGGTGTGAAGTTTCCTACCGAGGCAAGGGGTTGGACTAGAAGACCTCCAAGGTCCCTTCCAACTCTGTTATTCTATTCTAAAAGTAGTTTTAAACTTCCTGTGGAGTACTAATCAGATAAGAAATGAAATGTCTTCAAACAGAAAAAAAAAACCAAGAAAGTCAAGTTGCCTCTTGAAAAAAAGCACTTTTGGAACAACCATGACCTTAAGGACTGAGAATCTCCATAGACATATCTGTTGAGTTGATGTCCTGGTCTAGTCTACCCAATGAAGCTGCCATGAAAGACAAAGAAGATCCCACCCAAAGTTAAAAGTATTCCAGGTCAACCAGTTATGCACATGTAGTTGTTGGGCCTTTCACTGATCTGCTGTATGTCTATTTGGGAACAGGATTAGAGTAGACAGAGAAACAGCAGCCCTTGCAACCTAGTGTCCTCGGAGAGCTGAAAGAGTAAGAGTAGTAATTAAAGCCTTACAGGTTCAAGATACTCCATCAAGGGATCTGGTAGGTCCCGATCAGAGCTCTCTACGTGTACTTTAATAAGAACTACATTTTACCGGAGGGTCTGTATTTATTAGTTCTTTCACACAGCACAGCTCTGTCAATCTATTGCTCCATGACAAGCAATATTTTCTGAGATTATAGATAAAAGAGGAAGTCTACCCCTATCCAGAAAAGTCATCATTGACCTGTATTTTTTTGGGAAAGGGACCCTTTGTGCTATTATAGTAAATGGCCCACCTTTGTCACCCAAAACTATGTATGTCAAAAGCAAACAAAGGTCGGTGAGACTATTTTTTTTGAAAAAAAAACTCCGCATTATTATACAAATGAAGAATCTACCATATGAACCTCTTGGGACCTCAAAGCAACTGCTGGTTTGACTTTTTCACAATCAGACTGGCAGGAAACAGGAAGATGGACTTTGGGGTAAGGATTCTTCTCTGTGAATCCTGTCGCTAAGGATGGCTAATTGGCTCCATCAGTATTGCCTTGTGAACAGGTTTGATCCTCCCACTTTTTTTAATATTAGTTGTGTTATTCCCAACATTATATTATCCTGCACACACACACACACACAAAAAGAGAGAGAGAGAGAGAGACAAAGACAGAGAGACAGAGGGAGAGTCAAAGAGACTGAGAGAATGGAATTAATTAGGTTTAGTATGCAAGGGCCTGGTTAGATCATTACATTGTAGAATACCACAATTCTTTGAAACAGACATTACAATTTTATATTTTATATTTCAGTTTTGCCTTTATAATTCTTGCTAGACTACATTCTAGCAACTAGATAACATGTTGTTTCTGTACTTGAGCTGTTTGAACAACCACCTCAGCAAATGTTTGCTAGATGAGGTAATTTTAACCACTTTTGTCTATGCTTGCCTGAATTGACAATTGTGAACAAATAGCTTTTTTCTTGCATGCCAGCCACATACCTAATCCTAACCCTTTGATCACTACTGGCTGAGATTGATGAGAATTAGAGTATTACATCTCAAGAACTGTCTTAAGAGTCACACATGGCCCATCTCAATAAAAACAACTCAACTAACATTCAAAGATGTTATAGTTACTAGATCATGTGTATGATCAAGAATGAGATGTTCTGTATTATCTCTTCCAATTCAAAAAAGTTAACATTAATTAAAATGGCATTATGAAAATACCAGTCGGTGACAGAACCTGAATAGTCTAGAAATACCTATGGAACAAAGAAGAAGAATAAGGTTACAGATGCTGACATTTCTCAAAATACTAATTATTAAGAAGCACAAACAGTAAGATTTACTACACAATGTAGGGGCTCCTACATAGACGAGGGGATCAAACTGTTTTCCAAAGTATTCAAAGGCAAGACAAGAAATAATGGTGTCAGCATTCCAGCAAACCATATTCCATGCTGACAAATGGATGGAAACTAACCAAGAAGTAACCTAGAATGAAGGAGAAATTTCCTGATGGTTAGAGCAATCAACCAATGGAACAACTTATTGTTCTGACCAAGGCTTCCTGAGACAGTAACAATCACACTCTGTTCCCAAAAACCTTTTTTATTATTTCAACAGCTGTGAATTATATGCATTCGCAGCCCGCAATGAGTCCCAGTTTATAAATAGTCCAACAGAAGCCTTCCACAATTTTTACCTTCCTTGAAATGCTGCCAATGATTAAATTGCCAATTAGCTGTACAAGGCCAAACGGAGCACAAAATCAAGAGCTTCAGATTTTACACTGACCAGAACGAACAAAGTTGCTTCCTGCAAAGGCTCGTGTCCCTTTCCTCCTCCTTTATTTCTTATGGGAGGAGCCAATCATCTCCAA
Organism: Laticauda colubrina; assembly: GCA_015471245.1. NCBI lineage: Eukaryota > Metazoa > Chordata > Lepidosauria > Squamata > Elapidae > Laticauda > Laticauda colubrina. The sequence goes on from BLBF01000045.1 coordinate 6,704,091, forward strand.
GTCTTACTCCCGAATCACCCCTTTTGTCTTAACTGTTCTTGCCTTCTGGCAGCTCTGCGCAAGTGCGCACTGGGAACAGGCTCCTCCTGTTCCTCTGCCTCGCTGCTGTCAGATTCTGGAGGCTCTGGAGTCAGCACATAGCTTTCAGATGGCCCTGGCCCCATCTTTGTATTGGACAGAGATCCCTCGTCCAAGGGATTCTCCCCAGACTCCAGAACTGGCCCATGTTCCTTCCCACCATTGACTCTGCTGCCAGCTCCACAGGCTACTGGTGGACTACAACACTTACCTTCAGATGTTGTGGAGGCCTTCAAAAAGACACTGGACAACCTCTTTTCTGAAATGCTATAGGGTCTTCTGTTCCAGCAGGGAGTTGGCTAGAACAGGACTGTCAAACTCCTGGCCCGCAGGCTGGATGCATCACACACTGGCCACACCCACACCTGGTTTAGTGCAGGGGGGAAAAAGTCCCAATAAATCATGTGATGCCGCCATGATGAAATGAGTTTGACACCCCTGGACTAGAAGATCTCCAAGGTGTCTACCAACTCTGTTATTCTATGTTCTAACCATATGTTCATGATTGTCCCATCATGCTGCTTAAGCTCTGGTTGAGATGCATCATTTGGGTTTGGTGATGAAAATGACACACTGCTAGAATTGGGTTCCAGAACATTTGCCGATGGCCTCCATCACCCCAGCTTCAAGAATGAAGGAAACAGGGAATCTTAGTAGATTGACTGAACTCTCAAGTGATACAATGCAAATAAATTCTATGGGACAGAAATGTTATTGTCATGCTGAGGGCATTTGGAAGCCAGGTCTGGTAAGGACAATGGGTGGAAGATGGACAAATGAATTATAGATGAGTCTGACATGGATTCTTGTATAGCAATGCTCAGTCATGAAAAGGCTACATGAGCCCAGCTAAGAACTTTGAAATAAGTTATATCATGGATCACCTGCAGGTTTTTCCTTCCTTTGTAACCTTTCTTTTGTATGTACTCCTACTGCTTGTTTCCATATAAGCCACTTTAATGCACATTCTTCAAAAACATCTGGAATGTCTTTTGAAAAGAAACAAATGCTTGGTTTCCTTTTCTTGTAAAATTATCACAATTTAAATATTTCAAATGTTTGATTGTTAACAAAAAAACCACACACCCTTTGATCTTCTCTTCTTTTGCTTTCAGGTTGACTCCAAGATCTTCCAAAGGAGTTAAATAAAATGCGAAGCAATTTTTTCTTAACAGAAATTCTTTACGAGACAATAGGAAAAAGACCTCTGCAAAGCACTTTTAAAGATTCTCACTTTTTTTTCCAGAAATGCCTGTTTTGACAACGGATGCACCACTTAAACAGTGGCAGAAGGACAGATCTAAATTTGTGTAACAGAAGAAAAGAAAACATCCTGACATTTGACAAAACACAATGTTCAAAGAATTCCTGAATTCCTCCTTGGCAATCGCTGTTACCCAAATTGAGTCCAAAATATATAAATAATAGCTAGGAACAAGAGGTTAAAAGTCTTGAGTTTAGCAGACCATCAGAAGAAGATCCTTGACAAAGCTAAGGATGATATACAGGACAAGATGAGGGTTGATGGAAGATACCTTTGGGCTCTGACATTGACTCTACCCATCAATGGATCATCTCAGGAGTTGACTCTACTATCAATGGATCAGCCCGGGAGTTGACTCTCCTCCTCAGTGGCTCATGTTGGGCCAGAAGGACTATAAGAAGGCTGGCTGTTTCAGTTAAGTCTTGTTTGACCAAGCATGTCTTCCTGTGTTGTTTAGTCATTCTGTCTCCTGGCGCTTCTGAGTCAGACTTGGCTTTTATTTCTCCTCTGGGCTTGCTTATTTTGCTGGAATTTTTCTTTGTTCCTACCTCTTAGGTTGCCAAAACTCATCACAGCAGTCTTGGGACTTGTCCTGCACTTTTTTCTTTAAACCTTGGGGAAGTTAGTCTTTGCAAGGCAAATCTGGAGGATTGGCAAGGCAAGACTTGAGCTGGTTGGGCATTCCAGACTCCAAAAGGGTTGGGTTCTGCTTTGCCATTAGGCCTTTACATAACTTTCCTAGACTTTCTCAAAGTTATTAGGAGACGCTTTGCTTTATTAGACTGTGCTGCAATACGCCACAGGGAAATGAACAGAGACAGGCATCTTTAGGAAAAACAAAAAGATTGACAGATTTCTGATATATTTTTAGGTGAGTTTCCTAGAATTTGCCTATCTCTATTTTCATTTAGCTCTGCCCCCTTTTTTAAAAAAAGAATCTTATTTTTAAAAGAACTTAGAAGACCACATACAAAGAAGCTGGCCGTTAAAAACTGGTATATATTTCAATTCCAAGCAATAACCAAAGAGGATGGTATTGCAAGACGTATCATCAAAAGAAAATGTCTTTCGTTTTCATATTGTGGAAGAACAGATCGATCACCTGAAAGGAATTTACTTTGGCTTGCTTTAATAAGAGAAATCATCATGCTGACAATAGGATATTATCTGCAGGTTTATTTGTAACTGAGAAAAAAACAAAATCCTGTTTTTCAGTCACATAAGAAAAGAGGCAGTTGGGTGTTTGACTTGATAAAAGTTGGGGTTTAATGTTCTAAAATTTTTGCAGAAAGTAATCTGAAAGTTTCTGTCATGCCCTAGGTAGAGTTGGACTCTGAGGCAGAGGAGGAACAGCCAACAGGGAGTGGAAGTGTGGCTCCGGAGGGTATGGAGGAGGCTGGGGAAGGGCAGAGGCCAGCTGAGCAGTCAGAGGAGGACCCAAAGAAGAACCTAGGACATGCAGGGAGGAATGGAGAAGGCAACAACTTGGCTTACAAGAGAGGAAGCGGCCATGATCCTCCTCTTTGATTGCAGCTGGTGTGACTAGTATATAAGAGAGACGATTACAACACAGCATTGCCAGAAGCAGTGTGTGTTATTTTGGCCTGAAGTTATCTTGGTTGGCCTTCAAACAGACTGTGCCTTGTTATCTCCTTGAATTTGGTAATTACTTATCCTGGTCTGTTGTGGAATTTTCATCATTGTAGTTTGTTTGGTTTTTTATTTCACCTCTATCTGCTCATTAAGTTTGGACTGTATTGCTTTCTTTTGAAGACTATTTTTGAGTATGTTTTATCTCCAACTGAGAATTATTGAACAGTGGGGCCAAGTTGGAGGCCTTAAAGGACATTTATTTACATTTTGGATTTTGTTACATTTGTGTTACACTCTGGGTCATCACAATTTCTTTTTCTAACACAGCATCCAGCCAGGTACAAACAATTTCTTTTTCTAACACAGCATCCAGCCAGGTACAAACAGTATGGATGGAAAGTCTACTCTAGGGAGATTTTCAATCATCCAGGTCATAGTTGTCCCAAAGGCAACTGGACTTTGTTTTCCCTTGAAGACATTTCGCTTCTCATCCAAGAAGCTTCTTCAGTTCATTCAATTCAGAGATTGGTCCAGAATGGCATATGGTCCCTTCCTTGTGCAAGGGATTGGACTAGAAGACCTCCAGGTTCCCCCCCCCCCAATTCTGTGATTTTGTCTGTTATTTGGAAGACCAATGCAAGATAGGACTGACATATTGCAAATAGACAAGCATTCTGATTACTATGGAATTTCAAACTTCTTCTTCCTCCTCCTCCTCCTCCTCCTCCTCCTCCTTCTCCTCCTCCTCCTCCTCCCATCCTCCTCCTTCTCCTCCTCCTCTTCCTCCTCCTTGTCTATTCTTTCATCAGAAGGAACACAAATGCATCCAACTGATAGTAGGAAGCAACTGAAAATGTTTGTAAACTCCAGGTTGCCAAACTAAAGAAAAGTAGGCTTTCCATCTATTGGGAACAGCTTGAAGAACTGAATGAGTTATGATGTTTTTCCGTCCATTGGAAATAGCTTGCAGAATTGTGACATAACCCACATCACATATGATGTGACAAGCTTCATGATGTCTGGCACCACTTGGTCTTCTTCAGATGCTATCTTCAGTCGTCCCTTCATTGAGCTTTCCCCTGCATGTTTGAAAACACTTGAGTGGAATCTATGCCTCAGCTGACGATGTATCATAACATGCGTTTTCATTCTAACTGATCCTTAGTCCTTTCCAACCAAATGCGGGTAGTGCAATAAATCAAAATGTGACAATGGTAGACAGTGGCAGTGGAGTCTTTTCATAGTAATCAGTTTTATTAACAGTGATTCACATTATAAAATATCTCGCTTCATTGATGGAGTTGATATATTTCATTTATATGTAGCCCAGGTTCTTTGGCAATGCCTGCATCCAGGGACAGGTAACTGTAATTAGAAAATGATGTTCTGTGAATGCTTTAATTTAAACTAATCTGTTTTTGTGCAGTCCCTTTCCAGAAGATACACCTATCTTATGATGGGTGTAGGAAACTTCATTGTTATATGAGGGCCATCATAGGTTATAATTCAGGAGGGTGAAATGGTAATTCTGGGTTAAGAAGCTCCAGGTTTGGGAGGAAGGCAAATGAATAATTGCAACAAAACACCACAGTTCAGATTAACTTATGCCCATTTGTTTAACAATGGTTCAAAGTTATAATGGATAGCAATATCCACCACCATTGATATTTTCAATTATTTTGAAAGAATCAGTTGTGGAAGTTTTCTACTTCCTTCATGGTTATGGATTCTGAAGCCTATTCCACTTTCTGAAAGGATTAAAAAAATCACAATGAACAATTTAAGTGCACTCTTCCACAATTATCATCTCTTCTTCCTCTTCTTCTAGAGGACTTCTGTAAATAAAGCTATGTCTTTACAAATTTAATGCCTGTTATATATTCATTTGACTTTCCATTCTGTGTATTTCAGTATTTACTGGAGATATTTTCTATCAACTTATTAAAAAAAAAGAAGTACAATAGCCTCAAGCCAAGGCTGAAGTAATAACAGATTTTTTAAATGTAATAATTGAGTGTATTACTTCTGGTATTGTAGAGTATGCAGCAAAGTTAAGCAATGCTTTTAGTTCTGGTTGGAAGATAGGTTCATGACAGATAATGGTAGGAATATAGCACATTACTGTGACTTATGAAAGCAGCTATATCTATTTCCAGCAAGATTGTCCATGGACTTTGGGCAAAAACTCTAGATGGAAGCCACAATGGTAAAACAGAAGTTCTCCCTATTACCTTGTCTATATGATGAACATAAAAAGAAGAATTTCAATTGCACTGTTGTGGCTGCCATCTTGACTCCATGTGACACAAGCAACTGACACCTGTCCACAGAAGGTGTGAAGTTATGGGAAGTAGTTATTTTCATAAGTCTCCAAAGAGATGTTATGTTTGCATTTCTTTGCATTCTGAATCACCCAACTCTAACCCTAATCCCTCCCAAATTCCCAAGTTCAAGAAAGTGGCAGCGCTGAAGCTTCTGGCTGATATGGCTTCCAAAGCTGACAATCTTCAGCAAAAGATCAGCAACGGATATTAAATATGGCAACAATATGTCAGGGCTGTACAGTGCTTTGGGAACAGGTGATTCAGCATGCACTTTCATCTTAGGCTCAGAATCCAAAGATGTCAGATCGTCTCCCTCCTACCCAATGTATTTTTCACATATGCGCAAGGCGATACATTATGTGAAGCACACGTAAGTATGGATCGAGGCATTCCATTTTAGCCAGAAGGGACCCAATTATAAAGTTTTCGAGGGAGCAGTAGCCATAACATGCAGGCCTGTTGTCCTTCTTCTTTCCTGAAGGAGGGGAGGGCAAAGGAAAAGACGCTGCAGTGTTGTAAAATGTCACTGGTCTGGTGAGCAGATTTTAACAAATTCTCCCCCCCCGCCAAGACTCTTGTTCATTTGAAGGCTGATGGCTTGGGCAACAAAGGAGCTGGAGGTGTGGAACGCACTTTGTGCTTGCTGACAATTTCCCCCTCTGGGAAGGCTTTCCCCCCTTCCTTTCATCAAGGAAAATGCCTCTAATTCATTGTCAGAGAGCTCTCTGAAGAACAAGGAGAAGGAGTGCCCCTTCCCATCATCAGGCAGCTTATGAAGTCTCATTAAAGGGAAAAAAAGAGTGTTTTTTGTGCTGGCTTCTCGTTATAATGATGCCTTTTGCGGCAAAGTGGAAAGAAATGTTATTCTAATGAAGAGCGGAGATCCCTTTGGCACTGGCTGGTGGGATTAATGAGGTGAAAGTGCTTGTGAAGTCACTGGGAGTCGTCAGAATGGTTTAGGATGACCTTTCAAAATGAAGGATCCTCTTAGAGAAGCATCAGTAACGAGGAAAAAACTTCCATGTTCTGCTTAATGCAAGAGATGATGCTGCCCGGCTATGATTGGCTCGGCTCCTGTGAGGTCAGAAATGGATCAGAATAGATCTGGAAGGATCCTTGGAGATCTTCCAGTACAGCCCAGGATATTGATGATGAGATCACCTATGGTTCAGAGTTTCTGCTGAAATCTTGTTTGAAATGTTGTAAGGATGTTATTGGTGGCTTTACAAAATGGCTGCCAGGCTGACCAGGCCTGTTGTGAAATCCTTGCTTACCAGAAGCTAATGAGATGATGTGATAATTCTTTCCCTTCTCTCTATTTATGTTGTTTTCCACCAAACCTTTACTGTTTCTGTGGGGGTCTTTCACTTAATATATGTCACTTATTCATCCAAGGAAAGATTGAAGGCAAACAAGGACTTCAAAATCTAAGGATTGGATTTGTTGGACAAAATTCAACAGCACTTTTTCTTTTTCTAACAGCAGTTGTTAATAAATTTAATAAAGTTAATAAAGTTGTTAATAATAGGGGGTTTTGTGCCAACGTCCGATGATGGATATGGCCCAAGAAGAAGAGGAAGTGGGGTCCTTGGTGCTCTCTGAGCTTAGACATTTTTTTGCAGTTGTTTCATTACCCAACTAGGTAACAGTATTAAAAGGAAGTAGGGTTTGCTCTCTTTTTATGTACTTTTTATATACAACATGCAGATAGATTAGTACCAAATTTAAGACTAGATAAACAATTACGTAGTAAACAGTATCTCAGTCAAGGAACTACCAACTTAGACAAACAATCAAATAGTAAACAACAGCCTAATTCTTGGTGATTCCTGTCACGAAGAACACTCCCACCAATACTGACAGGGCAAACTACTAGTAGATTAAACAGAGAGCAACATCCACACTCCCTTCTAGCGCTGATAATATTGCCTGATCTCAGAGAGCATTAAGGACTCCAACCCTGAACTAAAAATATTCTCTTCTATCATTTTTCTTTCTTCAGACACTTATCCTCACAAAGGTTTTGAATGCTGTTCCTACTTTTATATTATTATTTTCCAAGAATGCTCATAGATTTATATGGAAACTATGAGACATTGTTGTAAATACCAATTAAAACTTACTTTTTTAAAAAATTTTCTAGACCAATGATTCTAACTGCTGTGTTTACATACCGATTTTCTGTTGTTTACTATTTGGAAAGTTCAAACGTCAGCACTCAACACTCCAGGAATTCAGCGTTTGTTCCTGATGAATGCTCTGTGAGTGACTCTGTAAGCCTCAGTCTCCAGGTGGGCTTGGTGAAGAGGGCCGGGGTGCTCTCCACCTGAGTAGTTGGGTCAGTCTGTGCTGTTCCTGCCTTCTCTCCACTCTCCATGCTTGAGGATCAGGAGGGGCGATCCTTGCTCATCGCCTGAGCTCTGTCTCTCTTAGTCATCCTGCCTCCCTTCCTCCCTGCCTACAAGCCATCCCAATCCTGAAAGGCCCTGGCTTGACTGGGCCTGCTCTTCCCCATTTTCCTCCAAAGCCAACGTAGCTGCCTCCTCCATATCCATCGGCTCCAATTCTGGCTTGCCTTCCTTTGCCGATTCAGGCTGCAAAGGGGGCATGAACAGAGGCTGGACGTCCTAAACATCACCAAGAAAACCTTCAACTATTTATCACATCAGGGTCTTCTGCAGAGATTAATGAGCAGCCTTACCCTCATCCATGAATGTGTTCAGTATATGAGGGTTAGGTGGTTTCTTTATATTTTAAAGATTTTAAGATGAACCACGAGGTCTGGAGGGATGCATAAGAAACAAAGCAACAGAGGATTGATCTGTTACTTTTTTCACACTGGGAACTGATCAGAATGATGAATGATCAGGAGCTAATGGTAGCATGTGGGATGCCATGAGATAAGGGTTCATAGATTGAACTGCTGGATATTTTTTTTTATGAGTTTTGGAAGGAAAAATAAACATTGCATATCAGTTTGGCATCTGAGAAATGGAGAGGTGGGAGAGACATGAAGAATGACACTCGCCCTATTCCTTATCTATGAAATATTGCCCTGATTCTCTGCAGAGGGTGACAGATACGTCCTTCTTTCATCAATGAAATTGAAGTTATTCATTGACTGATGGCTTGGAAAACTGGGACACGATGCATCAACCTTTCCAGATTGTAACTAGCCATGGGTCTCTTGGCTATGGAGATTTTCAGGCAACTAGATGATGGTTGTCCCAAAAGTGCTTTTTCAAAAGGCAACTGGACTTTGTTTTCCCTTGAAGACGTTTTGCTTCTCATCCAAGAAGCCTCTTCAGTTCTGACTGAAGGGTGAGGAGTGGAACTCAGTTTTTATTACAGTGGATCCTGGTTGAACAATACAAAATTGGTAGGAAGAAGATACCACAGTTATGTTCCATGAAACATAGAAACACCAAATATTCTTCTGAATTATACATTGAAGGACATTGTCATGCCTCTGTCAGAATCTGAATCCAAGGAGGAAGACAAACAGCTGACAGGGAGTGTGAGTGTGGCTCTGTTGGCTGTGGAGGAAACTGGGGAAGGGCAAAGTCCAGTTGAGCAGAGCAGGTAAGAGGCAGAACAAGGGAGAGGGAGTTCAAAGAAAGACCCAAGTCCACTCCTGCTTCATCCTAGGGCATGCAGCAAGGAACAGAGAAGAGAGCAATGTGGGTTGCATGGCTTATAGGGGAGGAAAGGGCTCTGATGGGTACAGAGTTTAAAAGAGATGCATGCTGAGTGAGGCAACTGCTGGGAGTAAATGTGAGTTTATCTTGTATTGACTCTGGTTATCTGTGTACCTGGCATTCTCCTAACTGTGTTGAGTTATTGCTGTGCCTTCGTGTCTGGAATTCTTGCTCCTGCCCTGCTAAACTAATTACCTATTTTTGCCTTGATTGGACTTATAGTTGCAGATTTTGTTGACCACATTCTGGACTTGATTCTCTGCAACCAAAGGCTGTTTCCAGGAGAGTTTTTCTCCAGCCAGAAGGTAACCAGGGCATTGGGGGCAAAGTTGGAGCTAATAAATAGACTCCTACTGATTATCTGACTGTGTTGCCTTTGTGTCATGCCCCAGGTTATCACAGACATACACAAAGGTGTCTGGGTAAAGATGGGACTTCCTTGTCCACAGTGAGCCAGAAAAAAAAATCATATGCTGAGTTCTCCCATTTATGGAAAATAATTTTTTAATTCTGCCATTCCCGCTCCTCCTCCATCTTCGGCAATGTTTGGAAAACAATTTCTACTGATGCTATTTGAAACCCTGAAACACGAACGTACCTCCATCCCTTCATTAAGCTCTTTTATTTTTTTAAAAAAGAAAGTAATAATAAAAAAGAACACATTTTCAGAGATTGCATAATAATTAGCAGGGCGTCTCTGGGTTGCTCCATGAAGCATGGAAGCCCTAGGAGAGCAAAGGAAATTATGGTAAGGAAATTAAAATAACTTTGCATCGTTGAGTTGGTGGGAGTGTCAGCTAATCCAGCTGTGTCGTTTGCTTCCTCTTTGGCCCCTGGAGGAGATCCTTCCCTTGAAGCCACCCAGAAGGAAAACAAGAGAGGCATACTAGGAGAAAAAGAAATAAAATGAAGCCACCCAGTCAGAAACTTCATCTCAAACAGTATGTGATCCTTTGAAGCAGGTTTTCTCAAACCACTGACAGGCAGAGCCATCGCTTCACAAATGCTGGCTGGGGTGGATGATGGAAGCTGTGCTCCATCATACCTGGACGAGGCAAAGTAGCTCTTGATGGACAGAAGACAAAAGCACAATACAAACAAAAAGCTCACTGTTCCAAAAGAATTATTTTGGCATAATTTGTAGTGTCATTTGTATGCTGTTGTTGTTTAGTTTAGTTTAGTTTAGTTTAGTTTAGTTTAGTTTAGTTTACTTTACTTTACTTTACTTTACTTTACTTTACTTTACTTTACTTTACTTTACTTTACTTTACTTTACTTTACTTTACTT
>BLBF01000045.1:6714345-6743333 GCA_015471245.1 Laticauda colubrina
TTTACTTTACTTTACTTTACTTTACTTTACTTTACTTTACTTTACTTACTTTACTTTAATTGTCACTGCACCTCCTACAATGAAATTAAATACCATCTTCAGTGTACATTAAGACTATGAAAATAAACACAAACATACTTCCTTCACATTCTATACATTGAATTGAAAGCCCCTGATATTGCATTCATATTGCACCATAGAATTCAAAAGAGCTACTGCCCTGGGATAGAAGCTGTTTTTCAGCCTATTTGTCCTTGTTTTTATTATCCTGTACCGTCTGCCAGATGGTAATAGTTCAACAAAAAAGGTGCCCAGGATGAGATGGATCTTTGAGAATGTTTTGAGCTTTCTTAAGGCAGCAGTATTCACAGTAACTATCCTGGTCTGGCTAGGAGGGCCTTTGTGCAACTCTGGGCTTGTGCTTCAGTTGTGCCCTTTCCTGGACCATGCCACACCCACCAAGCCACCCCCACAGAACTGGTAGTAAAAAATTTGAATCCCACCGCTGAGCCCATTAAATGGCTGGTCCGATTGTTGTCACTAGTATCTTGTTTTTTGTCCTGGATTTTTATCTTTGTAAGCCACCCAGAATCACCAAGAGTGAGTTGGGTCGCCATATACATGTTCTTAATAAATAAATAATCTTGCCAAAAATGCTATCATAATCTTGTCACTGATAAATGCATTGTTGTCCTCTTTCTGTTGTTGTTTTTGTGCCCATGACCTCAATTTATAATATAAGCAGATTAAACATTTCATCTCCTTATAGCCCAGGGTGTGTGTGAGAGAGAGCAAGTGCGTGCATGTATCACACACAGAGAAAGATACAAAGCATTCAGAGGTCCCTCATCACAAAAAGCATGGTAATGAGAGCAAAGCATTCCATTCCAAAAACACTATTTGCACTTTTCATCCAAGCTTTTCACTCATATACACAAGCAGAAGTGCCACTTTGCACTCACACACATACACAAGCAGGCAAGGACAGCCTTTGAAATCAGCCGTGCTGATTCTTCCCAATGAATTCAGCAGCTTTAAAATGTTAAGGACAGAAGTTCATTCATGCAGGCTTTACGAAGGGCCACTTCTGAATTCTTTGCATGTTCGAAATGCAAACTGAGGAAGCTTCTTGGATGAGAAGCAAAATATCTTCAAGGAAAAGCCAAGAAAGTCCAGTTGACTCTTGACAAAAGCATCTTTGGGACAACCATGACCTGGATGATTGAGAATCTACACAGACATGGCAACCTTAAGATGGATGGAATTCCACTGCCTGAATTCCCATCAGAAAATTGTTTCATCAATCCTCAAACATCTATTGTATAAAAAGAATGTAATAAATACTAACTTAACAAATAGTATAATAATGATTGTTATAATCACAAAATACAGAGACGTGGACATATTATGACAGTGGCAAAAGAAAGCAAAGATAGTACCAAGAGTGATAAGGCATTTTGGGTGCAATCCAAAAACATCAGTACCAGCTGAACTCCATCAGCATTGACAAAATCACCAACAGTCGATTACAAAAGGCAGCTTTACCTGGAACAGCTTACAGCCTATGTTGATACCTCTAACACCATAAAGCAGCCACATCTGCCTATCCCAGGTCTTTGAGAAGGACCAGATAGGGGGACAAAAATCCCAAATCTAACACTCTGGGTGATCTTGCAATTAGGCATAGCAACCACATACAATAATGGATTGTCCATCAGCCCTGGGAAGGGTTAATATTGACCATTTTGGAAAACCCTGATTTATACCACCTTCTTCTCTGTTCTCTGTGAAGTAGGTTGGGCTAGTAATTGTCCATAGAGATTTCCTATGTTACACATTCCCATGTAGTTCCTGTACTCAAGAAGTAAGGTGACACATCTTTCTCTCTCTTCCAGGTTCTTGTTATGGGCAAAGCTACTCTATGGCTGCAATCCTGAATAAAGATATCTGGGAATGAATGCCACTCCACATAGGAGATTTAGGACTTAAAAAAAAAAAGATCTATAGGATTGAATTCAAAGCCTGCAAGCTTAGGTAGGAGCAGATCAATATTGCTTCCAAATCAGTCAACATATTTGGAAATGGAGTGTAAATTTTGCCGAAGAGAAATTTGGTAGAGAGGAGAGAAGATGCAAGGTTTTAGAGATTGCAGGATGCACAACCTCACAGCAGAGTTTCCCAGTAGACTCTCAGCAATAAGCCTACAGCCATTTGCTCCAACCTCATTCAGAGATCCAGCAACTGACACCAGTCTGCAAACACAGACGCTAAACAGAGCAGGGTTTTTCTTCATCAGAAAATTGATGAGAGAAGTGCCAGAAAAGAAAAAAGAAAAAGAAAAAGAAAAACAAGACAAGGGGCTTCAGTGCAACAGTGCAATAAAAGATAATTGGTGAATCCTCGAGTTTCAGAACAAAAGTATCTTCAGAGTTGTGATTTTCATCACTCTCTGCCTTTCCCACCTGATCCCACTCAACCCTGCCCCCACTTCATCTGGCACTTTAGAGAAACTTCTCCCTTACGAATGGATTAATCAAAGTCAATTAACAAAAGCTTATGTCTCAAAAAAATTTCCCAAGTGTGAGATTGAAGTTCAATGCTTACTGGAAATTTTCTCTCCTTCCTTCCTTCCTTCCTTCCTTCCTTCCTTCCTTCCTTCCTTCCTTCCTTCCTTCCTTCCTTCCTTCCTTCCTTCCTTCCTTCCTCCATCCCCTCCCCTCCCTCCTTCCCTTCCCCTTCCTTCCTATTTGTCCTTCCTTTCTTCCCTTCCCCCTTCCTTCCTTCCTCCCTCCCTTCCCTCCTTCCCTTCCCATTCCCTCCCATTCTTCCTTCTTTCCTCTCTTCTCTTCCCTTCCCTCTTCCTTCCTTTCCTCCTTCCTTCCTTCCTTCCTTCCTTCCTTCCTTCCTTCCTTCCTTCCTTCCTTCCTTCCTTCCTTCCTAGATTATGATGGAGCCGGGGACTTCTCATTTGCATCTTCGTTGTTACCTGCAGCATTTGAGGCTGAGAATCATAATACCACTTTGTATAAATGTCAAGGATTAAAAGTGGAATCCTTTTATGCAAACAAGCCTACACCCTTTTCTGACCTGGGCTAATTTACCAGTCTGCAGAATATGCACCCTTTTGAAAGGGCAAGTTTTCAAACAATCTTCCCTTTACATAAATACACTCACACCCACACAAGCACAACAGCCCTTCACACATCCATGGGATCTTGGAAGGTCTTCTAGTCCAACCCCCTGCACAAATAGGAAACCCTACACCATTCCAGTCAAGTGGCTGTCCAGTCTCTTCTAGAAAAGCCTCCAGCAATGGAGCTGCCATACCCCTGCCAGAGTCTGAACCCAAGAGGGAAGACAAACAGCTGGCAAGGAATGGGGCTCCATTGACTGTGGAGGAAACTGGGGAAGGGTAAAGTCAGGCTGGACAGAGCAGAGGAGAGGTAGAACAAGGGAGAGGGGATTCAGAGGAAGAACAAGGCCTGCCCCCCTCCTCATCCTAGGGCATGCAGGGGAGAACACAGAAGAGAGTAACGTGGGTGGTGTGGTTTACGAGGGAGGAAAGGCCCTGATTCCCTTCACAAGGTACACCTGGGAAGGGAGTTTAAAGGAGAGGCAGATGGGAGAGGCAGTTGTCGGGAACAAATTCTGAGTTCACCTAGTGTTGGCTGCTGTTATCTGAGTTCCTAGCATCCTTCCAACTGGTTTGATTTGCTGCCATGTTACTTCACTTCTGGAACTGCTTATTTTGTCCTGCCAGATTTATTACCTTATCTTGACTTGTTGGATTTATAATCTGAAGTTTTCTGTTTACAATGTTTGGACTGAAGTATCTGCAGCCAAAGGCTGTTGCAGGTTTGTGAGTAAGTTTTTCTCTAGATTGGAGAGTAACTGAAACATTGGAGGCAAACTTGGAGCTAATAAAGGAACTCATAATTATTCTCTGGCTGTGTTGCCTTTGTACCACACCCCGCATGCACCCACAACTTCTAGAGGCAAGTCATTCACCTGGTTAATTGTTGTCATTTTTAGAAAATGTCTCCTTAGTTCTAGGTTGGTTCTCTCTTTGATTACTTTCTATTCATTGCTTCTCATTCTGCCTTCAGGTGCTTTGGAGAATAGATTGATCTCCCCTCCTCTTTTCTAGAACTTGCATGGGGATTGATATCTTGACTTCGCTCCACTGCTTAATTTTAGAAGTGATGGATTTAAAAGGGTCCTGGGTTTGGCTGCGTAATGCTAGCAGGTTGGGACACCTGCTTTCCTGCCCTCCTGAAAATTGCTTTTGCTTGGTAATGAACACTAATGATCAGCTTGCTTCCTGCTCTGTAATTTGAAGCTGTCCCAATCTATCTTTATTCTTCCCTACTTCTTGATATATTAGAAGTGTTCCCTCCAAGCAGCAATCAACAGGGTTGCTCAATTTGCAAACATAAAGTGCACCGGCGTGAAAGTGAGAACGTGTCTCATTTTTTTTCCCCTCCTTGTTTGTAATGGCAAGCTGGATTCAATCATTCCCACCAACTTTAGGAACTGACTCATGATAGAGACATCTTGAAAGGTTTCTGAGAAGTGCACACTTTCAACGGTACAGATGGTCCTTGACATACTGTACAACAGGAGTGTCAAACTCAAGGCTGGGGGCCAGAAAGAAAACCCAGCCGATCAGCTGGGACTCAATGGGAGGCAGAGAATAGATGGGGGTGGGGCCAGTCAGAGATGGTATTTGCCAGTTCTCCTAATTACTCAAAATTTCCACTACCAGTTCTCCAGAACTGGTCAGAACCTGCTGAATCCCACCTCTGGTTCTCAGGGGTTCGGGAGAGTCCCTAGCTAAGGATCTGTGTCGTTCGGAAAACTCCTAAATCCCACTGCTGGCTAGCCCTGCCCACCCTATGCCATCCCTCCCAGGAGTCCCCATGCAGCCCATTTTGGATGCAGGTAAGTGTAAGGCATACACAAAGGCTCGGAGAGTGAAAAATGGGCCTCCCTGGAGTTCGGGAAGGCTGGAAACGGTTCCTTTCCAGCTTCCAGAGAGCCTCCGGAGACCGGGGAGGATGTTTTCGCCCTCCTGGAGGCTCAAGGAAAACTTTCGGAGCCTGGGGAGAGCAAAAATGCTACTCCACCATGATGCAGGAGGATCTTTGAGAATGTTTTGAACTTTCTTGAGGCAGCAGGAGTTATAAAGCTCTTCCAAAAGGGGAGAGGGCAACCAATGATCTTCTGGGCAATGGCGCTAACCCTCTGGAGTGCAATTGGCAAACCATGCAGAGGTGCAGTAAGTTAAGAAACTCCTTATGGTGCAGCGGTAGAAGGTCACCAGCAGTTTTCCATTCAGTTGTTGTTTCCTGAGAAGTCTCAGGTCATATAATCTCTGCTGGTCCTTTTGACCAGGGCTGCAAGGTGAGCACCCCCCAGGTCAGGTCCTCTTTTAGGGTAACACCCAGAAACTTAAAACTGGCCACTTGCTCCCCTCGGTCTCCCTTGCTAAGCAAGGGCTGGATGTCTGATCTGTTCCTTCTATAATCCACTATAAGCTTCTTGGTCTTATTGGTGTTGAGGACCAAGTTGTTGTCTCCACACCACGAAAGCAACCGGTCCAATTAAGGTCTAAATTGGTTCATAAAGCATTATGTACAAGCTTTCTTTACTGCTTGTTTACTGTATTTCCTTCAGGTAAGAACCCTGGTGGTTCATCTTCAGGCTGAACATTGAGCTTAAAACAAGGAATACATATAAAATTGCAAATAGCGGTATAATTTTTTCATGATCTGGGGAATGTTAGAAACATTCCTATCTTGGCTTCAGGGGCGAAAGGAGATTCCACAGAGGTTGTGTATTTCAGGATTGTTTGCAGCCAAGGCAGATATTTATTGATCTTCTTCTTTCTCTTCCCTAATGAAGTCCAGAAGAGTCTACAAAACTCCAACAAAAAGATACCCATAAAAACAATGAAAGCCAATGAGTTAATAACTACAAATCTTCTACCTCAGTTAAAAAAAAAAAAAAGCTAGCCAACATAGCAGTGATAGCCCTTGATTTGCAACCATTTGTTTAGTCATTTAATGACCTCGTAATCCCTTGCATTGGGGTGGAGTCGAGGTGACTGAATGGAGCTGAGTGTTTACTGGCCAGATGCCCTTCCTGTCACCAATGCGAAGTTCACAGCAGATATATTCTCATTTATATTTATTTAGTGACCATTTGAAATTACAACAGCACCAGTCCTCACCAGTCCTCACCATTGCAGCCTCTCCACAATCATATGCTCAAATTTGGCAGCCTAGATGTATTTATGACAGTTGCAAAATCCCAAGACCATTTGATCACTGTTTGCAACCACCCCAACTGGCTTTTGGCAAGCAAAACTAATGAAGAAGCTGGATTCACTGCAGTGATTTGCATAACAACAACTGTGGCAAAAAGAAAAAATCATCAAATTGAGCCCACCTCACTTAGCAATGAAAATTCTAGTCCCTATTCTGCTTGTAAGTTGAGGACTATGTATTGAAGAATTATTGAAGTTCTTGGACTATATTACTTTTCCGCTGCCCATGTGAACTTGTATATTTTGAGCTGCAATCGGTTTTTGGTCAAAAAGTGGACTTCAGATTGGAGAGACATATCCTGAGTCATCACAGTGTAGATCAACCCATGAAATTTAAAATAGTCTACCAAAAGAGGTGTCTAGTAGAAAACCAAGACGATAAGATGAACCAAACGGATAGAATGTTGGCCCTGATGATGTTAGCTAGTTTGGTAATGAAACGTCTGCCAAAAAAAAAAAAAAAAAAACCACCAAGCTCAGAGAGCACCAAGGACTCCCCAAGATGACATCACACAAGTCCTATCGTCATCATGCAAAGCAATGTGAATAATTTGTGTCTCATTTTCATGATTTTGCCATAATATGCTTGACTTCATCCCTTCACCTTTGGGTGGGCACTTAAGACAACAGCAATCTCTTTCTACTACTAAGCTAGTAGTGGTTAACCTTTTTAGCACAGAGTTCCAGCTTCTAATGTGAATGCACATGTGAAGACCAGCTGGCCAGCCAGTAATTAATGCACATGCGTGTGCCAGACAGCTAGTCTTCATGTACACATGTGTGTTAGAAATGGGAAGACCAGCTGGCCAGCTGGTTTCTAACACACATACATGCACCAGAACCTGGAACAGCAATGGGCAATGGCTGGCATGCCCAGAGAAATGGCTATGTGTGCCACTTCTGGCATGCATGCTATAGATTTCCCATCATGGTACTAGACTATCTGAAAGCAACCAGAACAACCTGTCCTGCATTATTAATATATTCCATGAACAGAGAAATACCTAAAAATAATCATAATTCAGAAAAGGGGCTCATAACGTATCAGATTCCCCTATCATAGATACAGACTATAACCACATCTCAGTGGGGATTTGAAACAAGAGAAATGTGGAATGCAAAATCAATGGCTTCTAGCAAACAATTAGCCTTGTCTGCTGCAAGTAAATTGCTATGTATATAAGAACTAGATAAACAAAGGCTAGAGATTTCACAGAAGTGTAGAAACCAAATTGTAACCTTAGGGCATCAGGCACAGCTCACCCCCTTGTTAAAATATTTTATGCCCCCCTCCTCAGTTGTAGCTTTGATTAAAAGGAAGTTTCTGGCCCCTCGACTTACAGACATAAGTAGGAATGTATGCCAGCTACATTTTATCCCATTTTGAAGGAAGAAGTTCTGTTAATTTACAACCCAATCCTTTCTCTGTCTACTCAAAACAGGGTCCTACTGAGTTCAAAGAAGTTTTACTCCCAAAAATATCTTGTCCAAAAGTATGGAACATATTTTCCTGTCAAAGTCTTCATTCCTTTATGGATATTCCAATAGAAGACTACCTCCCAGGCCAGACCTGAAAATAGATAGGAGCACCATTGTCTCTCTTGGTGTCTCCTTTTTCTTCTCCCCTTTCCAAAATGTTCTCTCTCAAGTTTTTGATATGCCATTCTTCAGGTTGCTTCCAACTCTTTGTGGTCTGATGGACATCACTCCACCACTCCACTCCACATCACTGTTGGACTACAACTGCTTGAGTTCTTCAAAGCTCCACCTTGTTTCATCTGTCAGATTATCTATCCACCTTGCCTTAGGATGGCCTCTTTTTGTCTTCACTACCTTAAAGATTTCTGGAGGGCAGGGAGGAAGCTTGGATGAGACATTGGAAGTATTGTGTTAACCTGGACGAAGTGGCTTTTGCGAAGTCTTCTTGCATTGGGTTGTTGATGAGGTAGTCTACTTGTTTTTGTCACCTTCTTGAACCCAACACATCCTGGGTCAGGTCTAAATGTATCTTCCTTTACCAGGAGATGCGGTCCTTTATTTCTTTCTTTATCCTTCAAATGTTACATGCATTCCAGTGGTTTATACAGTGGTTGATCAAAGGCAACTCAACATTTTATCAACTCAACATTTTATCAATGGTTTATAAAAGGCAACTAAATTCAATATGTCTAAAAATATTTACCCATGTAATATGGCTGTATTACTATTATGCTTCTCATCCTTTTTTTCTCTTTCTCTGATTGCTATCTTATGATTATATTACTTTGTTGTTTGCATGTACACTGAGAGCTTATCCCAAAGGTGCTTTTCAAAAGGTAACTGGACTTTGGTTTTCCTTGAAGATGTTTTGCTTCTCATCCAAGAAGCTTCTTCAGTTCTGAATTGAGTGAACTGAAGAAGCTTCTTGGATGAGAAGTGGAATGTCTTCAAGGAAAAACAAAGTTCAGTTGCTATTTGAAAAGTACAACTATGACCTGGATGGCTGAGAATCTCCATAGACACTGAGAGCTTATGCACTGGAGACAAATCTTTTGTGTGTCCCATTACATTTGGCTAGTAAAGCATTCTGTTCTGTTCTATTCTATTCTATTCTACTCTATTATATTCTATTTTTTAAATCTCATGAATGAAATAAAATCTATTTTTTAAATCTCATGAATGAAATAAAATCTATATATTCCATTTTCACTTGAAGGGGGGATCTGTTCTTAATTGCTCTACTTCAGCACTATTCTCACATTTTTAGATCACACACAAATAAACAAGCAAAGAAACAAAAACCCAAGTTCTTCTCTAACTCCCAATCTCCCTTCCTGGTGCCTGTGCATGCATTATGTGTGATGTGCCTTCTCTTTAAAGAAGATGTATCTCCAAGCCCCAGCTTCCCTGGTGTCCCTTCCTTGGCCACTGGTAACCAAGGAAACCGGATACTATGGTAACTAAGAGATGAAAAACAAGACATTCAATATTCCTTAATCTCCGATCTGGGTTGAAAGTCCTCATCTCTTACTTTCCCCAGGTGCTGAAACACTAACAATAAAATGAGTAGCTTCAAACATCTTGACTCGATTCATGTGGTGTATTTAACTAGGTAAATGTGGTGTTCCAGGTTTGGGCATGTGTGTGTTTTTCTGAAGATCTCCATTCCCTACCTAGTCATTTCGAAGCTTAACATGAGTTCCAAACAAAAGACAGAATCTTAACCACAATTCATTGGAAAGTGGGTTGGAAGACAGCTTATCACAATCCAGCACCCTCCAGGTGTAGCCTTAATGCTTTCTGGGGGATTATGGGAATTGAAGTCCAACACTTCTGGAGCTTACCCATTGGGAAGAGACTGGTGTAAGAAGAGAAAATGAATTTACAGCATTTGGACTAAGTCAGCATAGTTCCTCCAACTCTTTATGGGACAATATTGAATGTTTGTTTTCTGGTAGAAGCATTTATAACCTTCACAGAATTCTACCTAGCTTGTAATCATATCCATTTAACACTGCATTCTAAAACTTAGTGCAGTTAAAGAATGTGTTTGAAGATGAAAAGAATGATTCCAAAAAGGGAGAATATTTGTAGCTCAGGGTTGAAATGAGGGGTCCTTGGTGCTCTCTGAGCTTGGTTTACTTGCAGATGTTTCATTACCCAAACTGGATAGCATCATTAATGGAAATGAAACATCTGCAAGAATGTTTTCTGCAAGAAAACAACCAGGCTTAGAGACCAACAAAGACTCCTCAAAAAAATAATTTTCCCCTTATTTTTTTTAAATCAAATAAAGGGAGCTCTCTACAAATTGAATCTGAAAATGATATTCTGGTAAGAAACACACAAATAGGAATTTTGTTTTTTAATAACTTGTAAAAGAATTCTTGAGTTCTCCTCCAGCTGCTAAGAGATTTCAAAAGTGGATGCTGAAACGCAACTATAAATTTTCCTAACAAAGGGAAGGTGAATGTTTGGTAGACTGAGGATGCAGTTTGCTTTTCCTGAAGAGAAGAATTAACTCCATGCAAACAAAGAACATTGGCAAAGCCAGGTCAGTGCTTCAGCTGAAGAGAAGAATTACCAACTTAGCTGATAAAATTATTATCTGAGCATTGAGTCTGAGTCATCACAGATAACATAAATCACAGTTCAGCAAGGATTTAAATCAAGTTGGCAGCTCATGGAGCTGTGCGTAGGAATCTGTCTTACGCTACTAGAAGATTTTTTTTTTTAATCTTTAGCCACCATTCTGTGGGTCTTACAATATCATGGACCTTTTATTTGGATATGGCCAGTCTAGGGAAAAGGACTAACAGATAACAGATAGAGTTGGAAGGGATCCTTATAGGTCATCTAGTCCAACCTCCAGCGGGAGACCCTACACCATTTCTGACAAATGGCAGTCCAATCTCTTCTTGAAAGTCTCAAGTGATGGCACTCCCACAACTTCTGAGGGCAACTTCTGTTCCATGGGTTGATTGTTCTCCCTGTCAGAAAATTTCTCCTTATTTTTAGGTTAAATCTCTCCTTGTTCAGTTTCCATCCATTCTTCCTTGTCTGGCCTACAGGTGCTTTTTGACTAAGGGCGATGATAGCAGTATTCCAGTATTTGAGGGGTTGCCACAAAAAAAAGGAAGTCAACTTATTTTCCAAAACACCTGAAGCATTCAAATTTTTTTACTACTGATTCTGTGGGCATGGCTTGGTGGGCATGGCAGGGGAAAGATCCTGTAAAATCTCCAGTCAGAGGTGATATTTGCCGGTTCTCCAAACTACTCAAAATTTCCCTACCGGTTCTCCAGAACTAGTCAGAACCTGCTGAATACCACCTCTGACCTGAAGGCAGGACAAGAAATAATGGATGGAAACTAATCAAGGAGACAAGCAACCTGGGATTAACTTTCTAACAATGAGGACAATTAACCAGTGCAATGGCTTGCCTTCAGTGTAACAGGTTTCATCACTGGAGGTTTTTAAGAAAAGACTGAAATAGTACAATGTGCAGTCTACTGCAGGAGTCTTCAAACTTGACAGCTTTAAGACTTGTGGACTTCAACTCCCAGAATTCCTCCTCCAGTCATGTTAGCTCAGGAATTCTGGGAGTTGAAGTCCACAAGTCTTAAACTTGCCAAGTTTGAAGACCCTTGGTTTACTGCTTGACCAGTAACCCTAATCCTAACTGTAACCCTAACCCTAGAAGTCCTCTAAGATCCCTTCCAGCTCTTTTGGTTTTATTTTCCTAGCCCTAAGAGTGCTAAGCAAACTTACAACAAAGCAAGACACTGATATCTTTCCAAGAAGAAATGTCTCTGTCCCACATTTTAGGCTGAAGATGTGTTCACACAACATGCAACATTCAAACCAAAGAAAGTACAAATGGTTTGGAGCAATCTGTAGGCCAATCGCTACAGGTTTTTAAACTAAGTTTTATGGTATAGTGGGCAATTTATTGTTGAACACATCATGGTCTTGATATTACAGGGCATCTTGAATCCATCAGTTTTCACTATTTTTTCCCCTGTTGATGGTCAGAATGGCACATTTGTCCAGTCCAAACTCCATTCCAATGTCTTGAGATATGGACAACATTGACCAATGATTCTGTTTTGGATAATTTTTTTCCATATCACTTCAGGCCATTCATGCAAATGCTGTTGTTGTTGTTGTTGTTGTTGTTGTTGTTGTTGTTATTATTATTATTATTATTATTATTATTATTATTATTATTATTGCCATTTTTAAACAAAACCTTTCATTCATTCCCAAAAATCTATGGGGAAGTAGAAGACAAGCAGCTGAGAAGGCAATATAACAACTTGCTTGTAGATAAAAAGGAAATTACAGTTTTTCATAAACTAGCACGGAATATTATATTATGTCATGTGCATTCTTTAATTATAGCCCAAGAGACATGAAAATATTTTGCTGAACCCTGTCCTCACTGTCTGTTTAATTAAAGGCTTGAATATGCATCCTAGTTTATGGGAAACAACACACATCTTTCTCTTAATCTTCAATAACAGCACCTTGGATAATAAACGCTGAACAAGAAGTGGCATTTGACACAGTTACTTCTTGAGAAGCAAGAGCTTTTAAAGATCGGTTATGGGCATTTCATGGGCTATAAAAAGCCTTTTAAAAATAATTATGAACTCTGAACTGTCATGGTTATGTTGTGCATTTGCACATATGTGCATCAACAATCCCTAACAGGTGGAAGCCATTTGAAGCCAAATGAAGTACCATTGATGAAGGGATTGATAAAGACCACACACTTGGGATATATGAGCTAGAAACACACAACTCTGTTCATTTAAACATGATGTCAACTCATAAAATATTTCTGTGGTCTTTTTAGAGATGCCAACAGAAAGGGAGGAGGAAAGGGGTTTGAAAGAGCAGTGCGGCAGCTTGGAAACTGAAAGTGCATTCCATAAATAGTTTTCAAAGATGGTAACTAGGTGACTGAAGTTTCTGCCACACAAATATCTAACTGGAGAACATGATTGATGACTCTTAGTTATGGATATGTCCCATTGGAGACTATGAATCACAATACCCCCAGGGGGTGGGGGGAAACCAGTGACATGATTTACACAACATGCTAAACCAAAAACTAAGCAAGCCACACAAGAACTGTATTTGGTGGCTGGGATAGGGTTTGTGCTGATAGAACAGAATATTTGTAGCTTAAGGTTGAATTGTGAGGTCCTTGGTGCTCTCTGAGCTTGGTGGTTTTCTTGCAAATATTTCATTATCCAACTGGCTAACATCATCAGGGGTAGAAGGCAGCGTGCAAGTGGCTTGCCCCATCAGTGTTGGTGGGAGCGTTCTTGTGGGTTCCTTAATTAAGTTATTGTTTATTTGTTAGTTCTTTCTCTGAGTTGGTAGTTCTTTGATTGGGATATTGTTTGTTACTTGATTGTTGATCCAGTGATAAATTTGGTGTTGATCTCTGCTAATCTGAATATTGATTGCTGGGGAGGAATCTTTCTCATTTTGGTTTTTAGATTGCCTCTTTTGAATATGGTTTGTGCCACAGAAATAATGAGCTTTGCTGATGCCCATACGTGATGCCTTTCACTAAGAAGATCTTTGCAACTTAAATGCATCTCTTCCAGAGCTAAGCAAAGCTCCAATTGAGCATCTATGCCCTGGCAGTAGCCCAATTCCTCCTCCCAAACCAATGCCACTACCCCATTATCAGGGGTGGGCTCCAAAATTTTTAGCAAGGGGTTCTCTGCCCAGTTGCTGGGTGGGTATGGCCATGGTGGGCATGGCCTAGTCAGCCTCCTGAACCACAGGGGGTCATATTTTTGCCTTCCCCAGGCTCCGGAGGCTTTCCTCAAGCCTCAGGGAGGGTGAAAATGGCCTCCCCAGACTCCAAAGGCTCTCTGGAAACCAGAAACAGGCCCATTTCCAGCCTTCCCGAACTTTCAGGAGGCCCATTTTTCACCCTTCCCGAGCCTCTGCCCACGCCCTGAACTTATATGAATCCAAAATAGGCCATGTGGGGACTCCTGGGAGTGGCGGGGAGGGATGGGAGGGGCCAGCCAGCAGTGGGATTTGGGGGTTCTCCAAACTGTGCAGAATCTTAGCTAGAGAATCCCCTGAACCCTGCGAACCCAAAGCAACCCAGCCCTGCATGTTAAAAGCAGTGGGGGGGCTGTGTGCCATTTGGTGAAGAAGCCTTGGAGGAGCGCTCCAGATAACCCGGTGTCCAAGCAAAAGGGATTCTTCAAACATTTGCAGGGACCTCCATGCAGGGGTGGGATTCAAATATTTTAACAACCAGTTCTGTGGGCATGGCTTAGGTGGTGGTGGCTTAGTGGTCATGTGACTGGGTGGACATAGCTTGGTGGTCATGTTATTGGCTGGGCATGGCCAACTCAATATCACTCACATCAAGGCAACATCTCCTCATCTGGTCTCTCATGACTGTGGGGATGCTGCAACAGTCAAAATTGTGAAAAACGACCATAAGTCACTTTTTTCAGTACCAATGTAACTTTGAATCGTCACTCCACACAAGCAAAGTACCAGCAAAGGAGGGGGAAAAAACTCCAGAGAAGTTCCTGAGACAGGAAGTCCAGTCCTGCCAAGAATGTAATAAGGGACAACGGAGAGGCAGTTTCTGTAAGCAACACCAGAATGTTTCCTTCCTGCCTTCCTTACAGGATTAGCCCAGTAATTTCTTCTAACAACCGGTTCTCCGAACTGCTTAGAAGGTTAACAACCAGTTCTAGTGAATAGGTGTGAACTGGTAGAATCCCACCCCTGCCTCTGTGTGTAACTGGTTTTGTCAGCTGGCCATTATTTCCTTATTTTGGGGGCATCTCTCTGCTATATCATAGATGGAATTTAATCCAGCAATCTATCAGACTTTTTGTAGCAGGCTGCCTCCCAGAGCAAGGGAAGGAATTATGACTTACGGCCACCTCCATCCCCAGGGGTGACCGACATGACAGGCAGATGCATTGCAGAGCTGCCAATTAAGTGCAGATATTGTATGATCTCCTCGGTAAATTTCACAGCCAATTTGTAAAACAAAAGGATTATGTCTTACACATCATGACAGAGAGCCGTTCTGATGATTTCCATAGATTGCAAGATGAGTAAAAATCGCTGGCAGAGAAAGAAGGTTGAGTATTGGCAATTGCGTTGGAACCACACAGGCTGAAGGATAGATTGTAGCTGTGAGACACTTCAGTAAAGTTCAGCCATTGATCACAGGAATAAGTCATTATGAAAAAAGAGTGAATTTTTGGTTTGTTTGTTTCAAAATAAATAAATAAATGATGCTGTTTCCATTAACTCAGCTCAGCCTATCACCCTCCCCCAGTTCTAGGGGGTTTAAACAAAAAAAGTATTCTTGTCAATTTTTGGTTACTGAAAAACTCAAGATAGTAACCAGGGGTGAGATTCATTTTTTTTAACAACCGGTTCCGTGGGCGTGGCTTAGTTGGTGGGTGTGGTTTGCTGGTCATGTGACGGGGGCGTGGCCAACTCGACATCACTCACATCAAAGGGTGCTTCTCCTCGCCTGGCTTCTCAGGACAGTGGGGATGCTGCAATGGTCATAAGTGTGAAAAATGGTCATGGCACTTTTTTCAGTGCCATTATAACTTTGAATGGTCACCAGTTTTAGACCAAAACTCAGAAAGGGTATGTAAACTCACCTTTGAATGTCAATCTTTCCAGCTAGCCAAGAAGCCTTGCTGAATGTCACTCATCTTGGTTCCCTGTCATTAAAAGCTTCTTTCTGGCAGCTCTGCTTCATTATTCAATTATTTCTTCAAAGTGCTAACTCCAACGGGGAGTATTTCCTCGCAACAGCAGTGTAAAAAGCTTAAAACAACCCTTTCCCTTTGAGAAAGTACCAGAAAAGAAAAAAAAAATCCTCCTTTGAAGATAGTAAATCTCGGAATACTACCAAGAATGCAAGAAGGGTGGAAAAAAACAAAAGGAGATTTCTTCCAACAATCGGTTCTCCGAACTGCTTAGAAAGTTAACAACTGGTTCCAGCAAATAGGTGAGAACCTGTAGAATCTGATAGTAACCACTATAAAAAGTCATCCCAAAGGTGCTTTTTTTCCAAGAGGCAATTGGACTTTCTGGTTTTTCTTTGAAGACATTTTGCTTCTCATCAAAGAAGCTTCTCCAGCTCTGAAGCTTCTTCAGCTCAGAGCTGAAAAATCTTCTTGGATGAGAAACAAAATGTCTTCAAAGGAAAACCAGAAAGTCCAAGTGGCTTCTTGGAAAAGAAGCACCTTTGGGACAACCATGACCTGGATGGCTGAGAATCTCCATAGACCAGAGGTCCCCAAACTTGGCAACTTTATAACTTGGGGACTTCAACTATGCTGGCTGGAGAATTCTGAGGGTTGAAGTCCCCAAGTCTTAAAGCTGCCAAGTTTGGGGACCTCTGCCAAAGACTATAAAAAGTCCCACCCTTTTTTTTTAACTTGTTATTTTTATGTATGTCATGTTAGAAAACGAGTGGAGTTTTGAAGGCATGGTTGTCATCATTTTGACTTTTCTGAAACCATCGCCCACTGACACCATTGTTCTCCAGTCTGCCCTGAATCCTAGTGTGTTTGTATCTTGGGGATCATACTTTCTAAGTCTATCATTGCACTGAATGGAAAGCCTTGAACATAAGTAGAGCAACACAGAATTTATGATCTTGCTATATCCTGGCATTCATATAGCAAGAAGAACTGATGGCAGCTGGACCAAGGCAGTCATAGAATGAATCATAAAAACAAGGACAAATAGGCTGAAAAACAGCTTCTATCCCAGGGCAGTGGCTCTTTTGAATTCTACTGTATGGTGAAATATGAATGCAATATCAGGGTTTTCAATTCAATGTATAGAATGCAAAGGATGTGTGTTTGTTTATTTTCATAGTCATAACGTACACTGAAGATTATATTTAATTTCATTGTATGAGGTGCAATGACAATATAATAAACTAAACTAATTCCACGCAATAAAAAGAATCCACAAACGAGACCTAAAACAAGATAGATTGACCCCTTAAGAAAGTATTGCAGGCCCAAAGGAAGCTCAAAACCGTATTGGTTGGAAACATGTGGAAGAAGCCTTCATCCTGCAGTGGATAGATGAAAGGCTAGAATGAATGAATGAAGCAATTTATATATGTATATTTTTGCAAACCACTACAAATAAATGTTTCCTGATCATCAGTGTTCTGACCAAGGCTTCCCGAGACCATAATTAAGCACATACTTAGTAAAAATAACTTGTTTTATTTCAATGCTGGGAATTATGTTCATTCCCAGCCCATGAGTCCCAAACAGTCCCTCGAGATAAGCACCCACTTTTCTCTCCTTTGAATTGCTGCCAATAACTAAAGTGTCAAATTAACTGTAAAAAACCCAACCGAAGTACAAAGTCCACACAGAGCTTCAAGGTTTAATCCAAACAGAACGAACAACTTTGCTTCCTGCAAAGGTTTCTCTATCTTTGCCTATCCTTTATGCCTTATGGGAGGGGCAATCACCTCCAAGCCTTACTTCTGAGTCGCCCCTTTTGTTTCAGTTGCTCTGGCCTTCTAGCGGCTCTGCGCACATGCGCACTGGGAACAGGCTCCCCTGCTTCCTCCGCCTCGCTGCTGCCAGACTCAGGAGGCTCTGGAGATAGCATCCCACTCCCAGATGGTCCTGGCCCCATCTCTGCATTGGATGCAGGACCCTCATCTGAGTCCTCTCCAGACTCCCTGACTGGTCCCCGTTCTTCCCCGCTCTCCGATTCTGCTGCCGTCTGCACAGGCAAACACAGGCAAACCACAACAATCAGAAGGGGTTTGGGACAATGGCATTGTCAGAACCATTTGACAATGGTTCTTCCTTAGAATAGCTGAACAGTACTTTTCTATCCTGACTTCACAAATCTCAAAGGCTTTTTCCAACACATATTTATTTCTCAGTAACTTCTCCTTCCAACTTCTTGACTGATCAGAAGGCCAAGAAGAATCAACCTCAGGATCACCATGGATCAGATGGATCTGACAACAGAACAACAGAATCAAAGAGTTGGAAGGACTTTGGAGGTGCGCTCATCCACCCTCCTGCTCAAGCAGGAGATCCTATAACATTTGAGAGATGTCCCCATCCTGCCTGATTTTGTCAAAACCTCTAGGACTGATCATAGTGAGATTCCTGACAAGTAACAAGGTAACAAATATGTTGACATAAAGCTGCCTAAATTATTAGGCAACTCTACTAATTTGTGTGGATTAGGATTACAGAGATGCTTCGAGAGAATTCATCTATTTTTTTCCCCCAACTCAGTAGCCTGTAAACTAAGTTCTGACAGATGAAGTTTTCTCAAAACAGCTCAGCAGTGCAAAGATTGTTGAAGCAAATATAATCATGTTTAGGACAGTGTGCATTATCTCCCTATGTGGGTCAGCAATAAGGCCCTGAAGCTTGATGAATTCCCTGAACATACAAAGGGAGGAAGCTGAATTTAAGGCAGACTTCTTTGCCATGAGTCAAGATTCCACAGCAGACCCATAAATATTTCTCTCTGGTGCATGGAAATAATTTCCAGAAGAAAACAAAGATGGTGCCCTCACCCTTGCAGGAGACCACTATAAATGAGTAGTAGTTATTTCCAGACTTGTTAGTCTCAGCATAATGGAGGAAAATGATATATATAAGTAGGGAAAGAGATAGCAATAGCACTTAGACTTATAAACCTCGTTATAGTGCTTTACAGCCCTCTCTAAGCCGTTCACAGAGTCAGCATATTGCTCCCAACAATTTGGGTCCTCATTTTAGCCACCTCGGAAGGATGGAAAGCTGAGTCAACCTTGAATCTTCAGCAGTATTCCCATATTTGCTTGAGGGGCTATCACAAAGAGGGGGTCAACTTAGTTTCCAAAGAAACCAGAAGGCAAGAAACAATGGAAGGAAACCAATCAAGCAGAGAAGCAATCTGGAATTAAGGAGAAACTTCCTAACAGTGAGGACAATTAATTTGCCACCAGAAGTTATGGGTGCTCCATCACTGGAGGTTTATAAGAAGAATTCTGACAGCCACTTGTCTGAAATAGTACAGGGTCTTCTGCTTCAGCAGGCAGTTGGAATAGAAGTCCTCCAAGGCCCCTTCCAGCTTTATCATGATTGATTGAGGATGTTCCTGGTTTCTATTTTCAAACACCGACATTACCCATGATAAGTTGAGAATTAAAGACCGGCTTACCTATGTTATGCCTACATATCTCTCTTCAGCTGTGAGAATGCAGCATTCTTGGCTAAAGAGCAAATTGTGGCTCTTCCCAACTGATTGACAAAAGTGGTGAAAAGCACACCTTCTCTTCTGTTTTCATAAGTACTCTTTTTAAGGCTCATAAAGGCCTCTGTCACAGCCTCTGGCAGTTTAAGTATGCTCCACTTGTCAGACCTATTAGAGAGACAATCACCATGATTAGAAGGTAACATGCCAAAGGCATCAGTCTGCCATTTAAAGTGTCTTGGCAAAGATGAATTCAAGACAAGGAGGAGGAGAAGGAAGGAAGGAAGGAAGGAAGGAAGGAAGGAAGGAAGGAAGGAAGGAAGGAAGGAAGGAAGGAAGGAAGGAAGGAAGGAAGGAAACGAAATGAAACTTCCCAGCCATACAAAGCAAGGATGGGTACTTTTCCTGGCAAAGTAATGCTACAGCATTTGCATTTTATTCCATTTAGCTAAAAAGACCAAGGGGAATCGTAATGAAGCTTTACGGCTGCAATTCAAACACACAAAAAAGTTTCTTCCAGCTTTGAATCTTGACCACTTCCACACAGTCATCACTTTTATTCCCCATCAGACCTTAAAAATTATTCACCAAAGGCCCAGGGTGATATGCAGCCTGTCAATCACCCTTACATATTTAAACAAACACTATTGATTGATGTGAAAGGTAGGAGGTTGTAGACAGGTGGATTTGTGCTAGACTGGGATGGGGTTTTTTTTATGCTCATCTCATTAAGTTCCAGCAGCTTAAATGTATGAACTTTTTAAAATATTATTTTTCTCTGCGTGTGTGTACAGCTTTGTTTAAAAATACCTGAAAACTGAGACACAGAGAATGGCTGTAGCACAACATCTCATTCTGCTTCTGTGGAAATCGATTTCAGAATGACTATCTGTTTATCCTTCCAAGCTGTGGCATTAGTAGCCCTGGCCAGTTTCTCTCAGTTTTGGGGTGTGGACCAATTCTTGATGCTACCCTGTTTTAAATGGCAAGGATTGACCCTTGCCTTGCCTTTTATTTATTTTTTAACCCAATTTATGAGCAGCCTGGCAACCTCCCACTCAAAAGGTTGAAATTTCAATTGTAAGCAGTGGCAAATGTTTCTCTCCTTGGTTGCAAAAAAAATATATTTGCTGTGAACTTCACATGGTGTCAGGAAGGGCATCTGGCCAGCAAATGCTTAGCTCCATCCAATCGCCCCCAATTCTATCCCGAATTAAAGGATTACAGGGTTGTAAAAGTGAGGGTTTTTTTATCCAATTTATTGCCTGTGCACCTTACCACCGGGTATTTCTGGGTTGCTTACAATATTAAAAAATAGAGCTATATAAATAAAATACTACAAAAGTATAAAAAATACAACAGCTAAAAGATGGGGAGGAAAGAAGTAGGATGAGCAGGGAGGTAGATGGACCTGGTATTAATTAACCTCTCCCAACAAGAAGCCCTTTCTCTGGAGCCCCGAAAACAGCTGCCTCTCAAGATGTACCCCTCTATATCACATTCCAAAATAGCAAAACCCAGAGCTTGTGCAGTCACTACCTAACAGAGATTTAATGGAGTTCCTCCATAAATGGCATGCAATTCAACTTTTATTGCACCGTCTTTGCTTTTATGTGGGCTCCTATAAATGATGTAATGCGGTCTTGCTGCTTAGGTAGGGAAAGCGTTCCAAGAGTAACTTCTGAATTCTTCCCACACTTTTACCTGCTATGCTCCTAGTAGAGAGCTGTGTTTCTTTCCATGTTGCAAAGAAATAGATGGTGCTAGCTTATTGTGTGAGGGCTTCTGCACACCAGCCCTTCCTAGTTTGCAAAGAAGAGAAAGAGATGGAAGGGAAAGCACATTCAGATTTGCAAGGCTGTGTTCCTATAAAAAGTAAAGGTTCCCCTTGCACATATGTGCAAGTCGTTTCCGGCTCTAGGGGGCAGTGCTCATCAATGTTTCAAAGCCAAAGAGCCAGCGCTGCCAAAGTTGTCTCCTGGTCATGTGGCCAGCATGACTAAATGCCAAAGGCACACAGAACACTGTTACCTTCCCACCAAAGTGGTCCCTATTTTTCTACTTGCATTAATTTTTTTACATACTTTCAAACTGTTAGGTTGGCAGAAGCTGGGACAAGTAATGGGAGCTCACTCCATTATGTGGTGCTAGGGATTCGAACCGCTGAACTGCTGACCTTTCTGATTGACAAGCTCAGCATCTTGGCCACTGAGTCACCGCGTCTCACCGTGTTCCTATAGCTTTGCAATAAAAGGGGGTTTGGATTACATGGCCTTAAATTTCCTTGTCTGATCTACCTGGAAGAGCTGACATTGTTTTGGGATTTCACCGCAAGAAATGAGACTTCTGGGGTGGAAAAAAAATTGTATTCTTTGCCCAGATTGTATTGAACTTGAACTTGTATGGAACATGGTAGAGCAGTTAGAGGTTGGATGGAAGGGTGGATGCATGGATGGATGGATGAATGGATGGATGGATTGCATTCTGAGCTCAAAAGGAAAGGGTCTACTTTCAGGTAGATAAAACTCACATTTGTATTCATCCATAAACCTTATACTATCTTTTTTTGCACTTCATGCCTCTTTAGCAAAGATGTTGTATTGCAGTCAACCTCCTGTTCACATATCAGTTTTACAAGCCAATATTTTTCCTTTTCTGGTATCTCAAGGTTGATCCCATATTGGGACCATTGGAGAAATTTGGGAAATAGTCAAGAGGCTGGACAGCCAATCATCCAGAACTGTATAGGGTGTCTTGTTTGAGCAGAAAGTTGAAGATCTCCAAGGTCCCTACCAATACCTTTATTCTATGCTCTATATAATTGTCTGGATATCTACATACCTGGGAGCCATAAAATGTCAGTTCTGAAGTGCTAGTTTTACCGTTGGCAACTGACAAATGGTACTTCAAATGAAGCAAATGAAGCTGAATGAAGCACCTTGTTTTTATATTTTATCTTTCTGAATTTATTCTAAACAAATTGAGCAAAGTACAAAACACTAAAAGGAGGCTCATTAATAAATATAAAAAGTCAATTTGGTGTACATATTGGTTAAGGTTTTGGGCTAGGAATTGACTGACTGTACATTCTAGGTTTCTAGCCCTGCCTTAGGCACAAAGCCAGTTGAGTGACCTTGGGCCAGTCCCTCTCTCTTAGACCTAGGAAATAAGCAATGGAAAACCACTTCTGAAAAAAACTTGCCAAGAAAACTACAGGGAGTCATCCATGCAGTTGCCAGGAATCAAAAGCAGACTTGAAAGTGTATACACAGACACATATAATAAATGTAAGAGGTTTATAAAAATAGAGCCACATAATAATAAAATGGGGATTAAAATGAAATATGAGGAAACGGCAGCCTGGAAACTACTCAGTAGAAGAAAGAAAATGCAAATTCATAGGGAGAATAAATCATATGAGGTCCAGTTAAATCATTGTTTAGGCTCTGAAAACTGAATTAATGGAAATATTTGTATCCATGCCAAAGTCCACTAAATTGCTGAATCAGTCCCAAGGAATATGGGAATTCATCTACTGCATTTAAGCTGATGAAGTCTGAAGACCTGATTCCAAACAGTGATAAAATCAAATGACCTGCAGACTGAATCTTTCCAGTGAAGGTTTCTGACAGTCCTTCAGATTAAAACAAACTCAATTAATTCACCACCCGCATTAGGAATAGGAATACTTTTTTTTTCTTTTTTGGGCAAGTGTGATTGGACACACAATGAATTTGTCTCTGGGGCATAAACTCTCAGTGTACATATAAACAACAAAGTGGTAAGGCAGATCATAGATCATAAATCATCAGATACAATCATAAATCATAAGACATAAACAACAAAGTGATAAATCGTAAGATACCAATAGGAGAAGGTGGTAGGAAAGATGCGAAGATGAAATGTATATTTCACCATGGCTGCCAACGGTGGTGCCATCTTGAAGTGGGTTGTTTTATGAGATCTCTAATGTACAGTTTCAAGAAGCGTTAATTATTCTTCAAGGCACATCCAAAGCAATCATAACTTTGTGTGTCTATCAAAATCCATAATCCCAAATCCAGAGCTGGATGATATCCTTATTATGCCCAACCAAAGCTTCATGCAAGGTTTCAGATTAGCACTATGGATCTAATTCTTGGATTATTTTCCTCTTTTACTTAGTGTCTTTATTTGTCATGTTGAAGAGTTTTGGAGAATCTGAAATCTTGCATGTTTTTAATGTTCCTTGACTGGCTTTATTAATATCATCCAGTTATGGATTTGTGATAGATCATTGTTATTTTATGGTTTGAAGCCAGATCTTGATTGGATCTGATATTTTTATCCACCGAGCAAGTCTTTCTCAAGGGCCTGGAATAGGCAGATAGGATATAAGCTGTTCCAAGTATTATTTTTACGAACTGAAGAATGAATGATGACATTTTCCCATTAAAAAAATCTGGAGAAGGCCATGGATTTGCAGTGTTAATGTGTGCCTACCTCCTTTGCTTTCTATTGATGTGAGATTGCCACACTGACATCAAATGATTTGCCACCAAATTCCAGAAACATTTGTTGGAAATGTCATAGGGTCTCCTGCTCGTGCAGGGGGTTAGACTAAATGACCTCTAAGCTCTCCTCCAACTCTGCTGTTCTGTGATTCTGAAACATGAGCCCATTCTGGCCATAGGGACCCACACACTTAAACAAAAGGTAATATAATTCAGACCTGTTTGTGTAGAGGTCTTCTACTTTTGTTGTTGTTACCTTTCTTTTTTAAAACCAAGAAGCTACCCATAATTTCCTATATGTTCCGAAGTCCTCTGATTTAGTTGTGAAAATTCCTGGCACGATAATGAGCCAAAATGTGACAAAGCATCAATCAAAGCAGCTGATGGTTTCTGACCTTTCTCTAGGTTCACTTTCATAGCTTTCATAGTTTGAAAGTAGGAAAAGACGACAGGATGTGACAGATGCTGTGCTTGGGAAAAAACCACTTAGTCAATTTAATTCTGATCACCGATAGGAGTAACTCAAGAGAACTACTTCAGCACATTTGAAAGTTTTCATTCCAGGAGCATCTCAAGATGAAGTCCCAGCCTAGTGTCACCTATTGCTTCTGCTCATGTTCCTTGGAAATGTCAAGCTCTGGGAAATCAGAAATCCAGGCAGTTCAAAGGAATATAAAAGTTTATTGCACGCTCATGCTCTCTACAAGAATCCGAACTACTAACAGTTAAAGCAAATTGGTGGCAGATAAAAGTCAATGGAATTCAAGTGGGCTGGACTTAGACTTCTTATGGGTGCAAAGGGACTCCAGCCTGATGATGCATTTGATCTCTCCCGCAGGCTCAGCCTGGTCATTTCCTATAAGAAGGTAGCAATGGATGAAAATCTTCACTCTCAAAACCACATAAAGGTTTTATTTCCTCAGATTGCAAAAGTGTTGAAAATTGTTGAAAGGAGAGAAGCAATCTATTCCTACCTTAAACAAACCTGTTGCAAATATTTAAGAATATTTAAATTAAACTGACCCCTGTTGGATATGACCAACATTATAATTCTTATTGTCAATCAGGTATTCTGGAGAAAGCAACAACCAGTCATTTTCCTCCATTATTTCTTGAAGTGGGATGGATTGGTACATATTTTTAGAAGTCATCTCTTCAGATAATTTGAGTGACCTCTCCCCCATGTTTTGCTTTTATCAAACATAATAAAATATGTTTTGTGTGCATGTTCCCTCACAAGTTCGATTTTCTGCCATCCTGTTATTTATTTTAGTCTTTATGAATAATCTGCATTTTATATTTGTGTGAGAAAACTCCAGTTATCTATTGCTAAAAATTAATTTATAATTTTTGAAAATATAATACAAAAAAAACGCTCCCATCCTTCTTTTCCCTGATACACAGAAATAATTATTCCTATTTATGTGACATTTCATGGCCCCAAAACAGTCTCATTCTTCTGATGCTTTTATCTAATGGATGAATCTGGATTCCTGGATTCCAAAGTTTTCTCTCTCTACACCACTTCCAGAATCTGCTAAGGTTATACGCAAACGAACAAAACTTTGGAAGAGGAAAAATTAACACCTTTGTGTAGGAGACATTTCCCTCTGCTACAAATGGATAGAACAAAAGTTTATTGTGCAGGGGCTTTTTGGCATCCTCTATTTCTTTTAATATAAGTCTCCAGGAATCAAAGTTATTACTATAGTACAACCAGCCTACGGCCAAGAAGAAAAATTGGCCTGAACTCTCACAAGCTCTGTTCTCAGGAACTTTTTGGAACTCCAGAATCTGTTTTTGTAAGATGGAGATGCTAAGGCTTCACAAAAAATTCTTTGGCCCATGTGAAGAGGTTCTACCATCAATCAAAGAGCATGTTCTCAAACATCAACCAAGTTCTGTAGATCTAATAAAACAGATATGGGCATTTCCATGGATTCTTCCTGGCAACAGCATACGAATCCTTGTTTTCTTTTGAGATAGTTTCCCCTTCAATTTCCAAGTCTAGCTTCCAGCTCTGAGATTTCCTGTTGGGATCCCATCCAAATCAGGTCTAACTCTGCATCCTTACTGATTCCATAGTCTCAATGCATCAGGAGGTTTTCCTATCGGTGGTCGCTGTACACAAGTTTTTTCAAGTGATATTCCTTTGATCCTTTTTCTTCTTAAGGTGAAATCTTTCAGATGGGTCTATACGATCCCAAATGGGATGATTCATATCCTTAGCCAGAAAAACCTTTCTCAGTCAACTTAAAGCAATCTCACTTACATCCAACCAACAACCACAAAAATTACAAAGGACTGAAATAACTTGAAAGAAGACAAAGCTGCCAAATCTCCTATGCACCACAGGAAAGGAGAAAAATGATATTTGTTAGCAACTTTCTGCTTATAAGAAAGAACCTTGAGTTGTCTTGGCATAATCAGCTGCCATATGGAGCGAGGTGTGACCTATGTTAATTTTCTAGGTATCAAGAGAGTTGGTTTCATCTTAACCTCTATGATGTAGTGGGAGTAATGGCCCCATATGGTTGCGTAGTGATATCGAAATGTACAGTTTTCTTTCTTTCTTTCTTTCTCCATTTTTATTTTTATCCAAAGGAGCTGATTATTTCCCCATCAAAATAAAATAATAGGCTCTTGGCTGGGTTGGCAGTTAGCAATTGGCTGTAGACAAGCTTACAGAAATCAAAGATCTAGGATGATACCATATGGGGAAGGATCATGTCTGAATGTGATTTAAGGAAAAGCAAAAAAAAAAAAATTGCATGTTGAAAATTCTACACATTTTGAAAAGAGGGTTGAGATCCATCTTTACTAAAAACATACTCTTACTCAATGGGTCAAGACTATCAGGAGAATAATGCTTCCAATAGTAAAGTCTAGGGATAATCTGGTGATTGACTTGTCTATCTAGGAGATTCTCAGTCATCCAATCATGGTTGTCCCAAAAGTGCTTTTTTTAACAAAAAAAAAAGCTTCAAAAATAATGAACTGAAGAAGTTTCTTGGATGAGAAGCAAAAGGTCTTCAAGGAAAAACAAAGAAAGTCCAGTTGCCTGCTGAAAAAAGCACCTCTGGGGCAAGTGAGTGACTTGATTCTTAGATTTAAGCTGAGGTCTTTTTGAGACAGTTCATTTTGCAGCAATGTTTTCTTGTCTGAGAGAAATTCCGACAAGAATTTGGGGACTGCCTTGGTAACATACTGGCTCAATGCAAAGGTGCTTTTTCAAGAGACATCTTGGACTTTCTACTTTTTCTTTGATGATGTCTCACTTCTCATCCAAGAAGTTGAAGAGCTGAAGAAGCTTCTTGGATGAGAAGCAAAACATCTTCAAAGAAAAACCAGAAAGTCCAAGTTGCCTCTTGATAGCAATACCTTTGGGACTGAGGACTACCCTTATTCCTGTTGTACCTTCCTTTAGTAGCCTTTGGGATCCAGATTCAGTGGGTATCTTCACATCTCACTCTATCCATCATGCCATAGAACATTTCCTGATGCTGTTTCCAAGCAGCACTACAGTGAACAATTTTATTACAGCATGTACTAAAGAAAGAAGGCGCATGACTTCCTTGAGAAGGACTCGTATCAAGTTACCAGCATGTCATCCCTTCCCAGCAGAGTTCCAATCAATATCAAGTAATCACAGATCACTTCACATAGATCTCTGTGTCAATGCCTCGGCAGAATAAGACATTACAGCTCCTGCCAACCTTTCTGGACATCACAGGAGCCTGATTTCAAATAACAATCAAGTCACATCAAGTCCCAATGACTTCGCTGACACTTGGTGAACCTTCGCCCAGGTTCCAAAGGATGGCTTGTGAAAGGGGTCACACCGGGATGACCTTCAACAAACAGATACGATACCTATCATCGGTTGGGTAAAAAAATAACTCTCTTGCTTCTTCCAGAGCTATGGTCCGATCTAAGTATAGTATATAAAATCATACACTGCAATGTCCAACCTCTCAATTAATACTTCAGCTTCAGCCATAACAACACTAGAGCAAACAATAGATACAAACTCAAGGTTAATTGCACCAAACTTAATTGCAGGAAATACGACTTCAGCAACAGAGTGGTCAATGTCTGAAATACTCTACCTGACTCTGTCGCTTGGTGGTCATGTTATTGGCTGGGCATGGCCAACTCAATATCACTCACATCAAAGCACGCATCTCCTTGCCTGGCCTCTCATGACTGTGGGGATGCTGCAAC
Organism: Laticauda colubrina; assembly: GCA_015471245.1. Lineage (NCBI taxonomy): Eukaryota > Metazoa > Chordata > Lepidosauria > Squamata > Elapidae > Laticauda > Laticauda colubrina. The sequence goes on from BLBF01000045.1 coordinate 6,742,138, forward strand.
AGTCATAAGTGTGAAAAATGGCCATAAGTCACTTTTTTCAGTACCAATGTAACTTTGAATAGTCACTCCACACAAGCAAAGTACCAGCAAAGGAGGGGAAAAAAACTCCAGAGATGTTCCTGAGACAGGAAGCCTAGTCCTGCCAAGAATGTAATAAGGGTCAACGGAGAGACAGTTTCTATAAGCAACACCAGAATGTTTCCTTCCTGCCTTCCTAACAGGATTAGGCCAGTAATTTTTTTCTAACAACCGGTTCTCCAAACTGCTTGGAATGTTAACAACCGGTTCTAGCAAATAGGTGAGAACTGGTAGAATCCCACCCAAAGATCTTACTCAAGTTTTTATGTGTAATATAAGGCAAGGAGAAAATCCAGGAAGTGCGGTTTTCTTAATTTTATTTCATGCAGTCAGTTGTAAGCAGGATCGACTTTACTTTATGCCTTGACCCATCTTTCTTTTTGTCCTAGCCTTCCCTTTTCTGAAGAGTGTGACTGCCCCAAAAAGCCCACTCAAAGGCCAATCCCTTTGGCCTGGAAAAATATGCACAGCCCTAACTTAAAATGTACTGCTGATCATATGACAGCCTGAGATTGGGGCATGACCTATTTTCCTTATTTACTTACCAGACATAGTGCCTTCGATCCTAAAACCCCAGAGCAGTTTCCAAAAGAAATTAAATCCAAGTTAGGCAATTAAAATCTCATTAAAAGGTTCAGTCGGATTACCCCAAAGTGTTTCTTTGGCCAATATTTTTACATCTGAAATCAAATGAAAAAATTGCAGAATGATATCTTTCCTTTGCAGGAAAGCTAGTCTGCCTTGGAGGATGGCTGAGAGCAGGTTAGAGATCAAAAGTTGGGAAGGGAAATAAATTTAGAGTTATATCCCATAGTGAGCTTCTGAATCCGAGCCAGGTCTTGTAACCAAGAAAGAAAAAACTCCAACCAGAGAAAGAACAGTTGTGAGTGAACCTATATGGATTCAGAGAGGGAAAGGGGACACAAAATAAGAGAAGAAACCATGAAGTCTAAACTGGATACCTGAGTTTAATAGAATAATAATGAATAGAATGGAATGGAATGGAATAGAATAGAATGGAATGGAATAGAATAGAATAGAATAGAATAGAATAGAATAGAATAGAATAGAATAGAATAGAATAGAATAGAATAGAATAGAATAGAATAGAATAGAAT
>BLBF01000045.1:6754440-6770272 GCA_015471245.1 Laticauda colubrina
TTCCTTCCTTCCTTCCTTCCTTCCTTCCTTCCTTCCTTCCTTCCTTCATTCCACCTCCATCTTCTTCCTTCCTTCCACCATTCCTTCCTTCCCACGTCCTTCCTTCCTTCCTTCTTTCCCTCCCACTTCCCTTCCTTCCTTTATTCCACCTCCCTCTATTTTCTTCCTTCCACCCTTCCTTCCTTCCTTCCCACTTCCCTCTTTCCTTCCTTCCTTCCTTCATTCCACCTCCCTCTCCTGCCTTCCTTCCCTTTTCCACCTCCCACTTCTTTATTCCTTTCTTCCAAAGGATATAAATTGTTTCTTTTTTAAGGATTTGCCTAAAAGTGGAAGTGAAATGTTACTTTCCATCCTCCAAAAGTAGGAAAAAAAAAACATCTTTGTGTCTTCAGATATTTTGCCAATTCCTTGGAGGACAATTAGAACAGAAAATATGAATCTGGCCCTTTTAACAAAAAACATAGAGGCAATTATTCTTCACATCATAGTATAATTTAGTCTCATTGATTTCAGAGCTCAACTTCAAGTATGATTAAGTGTGGATTTAACCAAACACATAACCTTTCTTAAGGAAAAAATAAATAAATTGATTTGTATTAGGAAATTGCCTCTCTTTTGGAAGGAGCATTTATTCTCCCATCCCTCATTCTCTCAAGTGTGATCAGATTTGAAGATATGCAAGAGAGTCTTAAATTCATTGCCTTCGGAAAGAGGCCTTTAAAATATCAGAGCATTTAAATTTTTAGTGTGTGTTAATGATCTGGGCACCACGATATTTCACTGGGTAATGAGTTCATTTGGAAGTGGTGTCATAAATGTAAAACCCTCCCTAAACCCGTTTTTTCATATATATATTTTTTATTGGACCAAACCTCCAAGCAGGTCTGGGAAGTTTCCTAGTTCTGGAGAACATAAATCAGTACTGCAGCCTATGTAGAAAAGTAATGTCTTTCTTTCAAAGAGCTGCAAGGAAAATAGCTCCATCTGCTTGCTACTGAGTAATAAATAATGCCATATAAATGGATTTTAGAATAACTGGGAGGGGGAGGGATGTGCCTTTTTAAAGGAGGCTTGGTAGATGGGCGGGGGAGGGAGAGAGAAGCTGTTTCTGAAGAGTCACCACTGTCACGATGGATTCCCAAGCCAACCAAATTAACTTCTGCCCAAATTTGTCTGATGTCAAATTTATCTAAAGATCCTTATTTTGTTGCCTGCATTCATACAATCTGCTTATTCAGGTTAGAGAATTGGCTGTATTGGCACAATATGTTAAACAAACTGAGTGTTGTGGCCCGTTGGCTGATGGGCCCTCCAGCAACCAAATCAGAGAAGGAGGAGGCATGGGAGTCAGGGTCAGCATCAAGAAACCTGAAAGCTCCGAGGGGGAAGAGGGAGAGAGAGAGAGAGAGGGAGGGAGGGAGGGAGGGAGGGGGGGGCATCCATCAGCCCTCAGATGGAGAGTCAACAGCCCCCAGGTCTGGAGGTGATGAGGAAGAGGAGGAACAGCTGGGTCCAGTATCTGATGCACAGATGTGTAGAAGGCAGAGGAGAGGAGAGCAGTGGAAATCTATGAGCTGATCCTTGGGATGAAAGAGCCACCGCTGCTAGCAAAGCCCCACCCTAGCTCTGGGGATAAAAGGCAGGGGGCGGATATGAATAAATGTGGAAGACAATTATTCATCTTCCGGATGGATGGACTTGTTAGCTTGCGTTGAGAGAGAAACTTTTTGCTGGGGCTGCCAACACTTCTAATAAAGGCATCTTTGAGTTAACTTCAGAGGGTTTGTCATGTTTGGGGAGCTGGGTCAGAACACTGAGCCTATTTGACAACTTTGTGCTTCAACGTATTATCCAAACCTGCAATGCTGCATTCTAACTACTGTGCCACCGCAACCACCATGGTGACCCCTTGAGACTATGGAACTGTGGCCAGCTATCCCTTCCTCTCGTTATTCATAAAACAGCCTCCCCAAACCATCTGAAACCCAGCAGGCATTTAATTTAGTCTCTTGGTTGCATTTGCTGTCCATTTTTGTTTCAACGGGATTGCAAGATGGGGGATATATGTGTGTGTGTGTGTGTGTGTGTGTTTGTGTGTGTTTTTGTGTGTTTTCTTAAGTTTTTGCAGGCATTTATATATATGGTAGTCAGCTTTGTTTGGATATTTTCCCATGTACAAAGATATACATAGAAGAAACAAGCCTGAAGATGATGAATGAGACTTCATCGAAACGTTGCCTAGATACTTCCAATTCTACGCGGGAGAAAACCCGAATAACCAAAGATCCACATACAAATACCCGCGAAAACCTCAGAAAACATATATATATATATATACATATATATATATATATATATATATATATATACACATACGTGTGTGTGTGTGTGTGTGTGTGTGTGTGTGTGTGCTGTTTAGCTTCCTTCGGATATCATCCCACGTCATTGTAGTTCTGTTAAAGTTGTAGCAACGTTTCAGCAGAATCTCATCTGCCATCCTCAGGCATAATGTTTTCTAGAGGTTTTCGTGGGTATTTGCATGTGGATCTTTGGTTATTCGGGTTTTCTCCTGCGTAAAATTGGAAGCATCTAGGCAACGTTTCGATGAAGTCTCATTCATCATCTTCAGGCTTGTTTCTTCGGCTCTGTGCTTCTCAGAGTAATGTAAGCTTGCAGCTGCTTCTTCCTTTTAACTGCTAGTGGGAGAGTACCACCTCAAATTTAAAACTAACGGCTGTGATAGCCTGACCCACAGACAAACTCAATACAGAAGCTTGATGATGGCAGATGAGATTCTGCCGAAATGTTGCTACAATTTTAAAAGCACAACTACAATGACATGGGATAGTACCCGAAGGAAGCTGAACAGCACACACACATATCCATATCCATATCCGTATCCATATCCATATCCATATCCATATCCATATCCATATCCATATCCATATCCATATCCATATACATATACATATACATATACACGTGTGTGTGTGTGTGTGTGTGTGTGTGTGTGTGTGTGTGCGCTGTTCAGCTTCCTTCGGGTATTATCCCATGTCATTGTAGTGCTTTTAAAGTTGTAGCAACGTTTCGGCAGAATCTCATCTGCCATCATCAGGCTTCTGTATTGAGTTTGTATGTGGGTCAGGGTCTCATAGCCATTGGTTTTAAATTTGAGGCTAGCCTATTATTGTGGCAGGATGTTTTTTTTCTACATCCTGATTGGTTGGGAGTCTTGGTCTGTGTTTATTGGACTTGGAGTTTGTTTGATTGGTGTTTCCTGCCACAATAATAGGCTAGCCTCAAATTTAAAACCAACGGCTGTGAGACGGCCCTAAATTTAAAACTGAAACAGTAGTAAAAGTCTAACTCACAGACAAACCCAATACAGAAGCCTGATGATGGCAGGTGAGATTCTGCTGAAACGTTGCTACAACTTTAAAAGCAAAACTACAAAGACGTAGGAATATACCCGAAGGAAGCTGAACAGCATACATGAAAGTACCCGCGAAAACTTAAGAATATATATGTGTATTTGATCTCTCCTTTCCTCTCTCACACAGAGAGAGGAGTTTCACTGGTCAGGGGAGATTTGATGGAGCAACGGATCAATATCACCCATCCCCTCCCACTTGTGATTGTAGGACTGTAACCTTGTCGCTTGTATCCTTACAATTTATATTGACTGTTTCATAGCATGATTTGATTGCTTATTGTACCCTATGACTATCATTAAGTGTTGTACGTTATGTTTCTTGACTCTTGACAAATGTATCTTTTCTTTTATGTATACTGAGAGCATTTACACCAAGACAAATTCCTTGTGTGTCCAATCACATTTGGCCAATAAAGTAATCTATTCTATTCTATTCTATTCTATTCTATTCTATTCTATTCTATTCTATTCTATTCTATTCTATCCTATTCTATCTGCAATTAAAGGGTGGACAAGAATGTGACTCTTCTTTCCAAGAAACCCTCCATGCCTGAATCCACTCAATTTAAAAAAAAAGATGGTCTTTCAAATTAGTTAAGGTGGCCAGGTGGGAAAATAGAGTTCATTCTGCCAACTGGAATTGTATGTTCAATACCTCCATGTCTTCTTTTGGAGGGAGCTTCAGATGGTGTAATTAAAGTTACGTGCTGGCAAACCAGTGCCCAGATTAGGTGTGGGTCAGTGAAACCTGAGCTTGGGTGACGAGATTTTTGAAGTCAAGCAGCCTAGGGTGTGAAACAAAGGAATTGGATTATGTTTCGAAGCTAAGAAGATAAAGGTTTAGAAGGCACAGAGCATCCTTGGTTTTATAATTGTATTTCACAGAATTATTTTCGAGACTGGTCACTTTCTGCTCTCTTAAAGGTTTCCTACTTTCTACCCCTCAAGCTTCCCTAATATATATAGGATTGAACATAATAACAGAGTTGGAAGGAGCCTTGGAGGTCTTCTAGTCCAACCCCTCACTCAAGCAGAAAACACTATACCCAAGGGTGGGATTCAAAATTTTTAACAACTGGCTCTGTGGGCGTGGTCATGTGACTGGGTGGATGTGGCTTGGTGGTCATGTTATTGGCTGGGTGTGGTCAACTCAATGTCACTAACACCGAAGCACGCATCTCCTTGCCTGGCCTCTCATGACTGTGGGGATGCTGCAACAGTTGTAAGTGTGAAAAACGGTCATAAGTCATTTTTTTCAGGCTCATTATGACTTTGAATGGTCACTCCACACAAGCAAAGTACCAGCAAAGGAGGGAAAAAAACCTCCAGAGTCGTTTCTGAGAGAGGAAATCTAGTCCTGCCAAGAATGTAATAAGGGTTAACAGAGAGGCAGTTTCTGTAAGCAACACCAGAATGTTTCCTTCCTGCATTCCTTACAGGATTAGTCCAGTAATTTCTTCTAACAACCGGTTCTCTGAACTGCTTAGAATGTAAGCAACCGGTTCTAGCAAATAGGTGCAAACTGGTAGAATCCCACCCCTGCCTATACCATTTCATATAAATGGTTGTTCAATCTCTTCTTAATAACTTCCAGTGTTGGAGCATTCACAACTTCTAGAAACAAGCTGTTCCACTGATTAATCGTTCTCACTGTCAATAAATTTCTCCTTAGTTCCAGGTTGCTTCTCTCCTTGGTGAGTTTCCATCTGTTGCTTCTTGTCCTGCCTTCAGGTGCTTTGGAGAATAGCTTGACCCCCTCTTCTTTGGGGCAGCCCCTGACATATTGGAAAGGGTTGCCACATTTCCAGCTAAGACTTCCGATTAAGTGCTCTGATAGTCATCCCCTCCGTCTTCTGTTTTATTGCCTTGCTGGTTTCTTTGACCTCTAAATAAATTGAATTTGGGTTAAAATTGCACAGATGCTGATTCTCCATATTTATACTGAAAAGACAAAGCACAAAAAAGGAAACTCGGCATGTACTACAAATTGCATGAGCATTTGTCCTTGATTTTTATTTAGTTCCCTTTCCCCCCCGCCCTTTGACTCTGGAGTGATTGTGAAAGAAGAGTGCCCTCTGGAAAATACTCATAATTTCAGTAAGAGACCTGCTAACTAGGGCTAACTTCAGAATCTGCTGGTGATGTATGTGATAAATAAATACATAAGCAAGCAAGCAAATTAAATTTGCTTGTCTTCATCTTGGTTATTTTTTTCAGTAAGGGTTAAATTCAATTTCTACAAATCTGTATCATGATGGCCAGGTCAATAAGCAGATTCTTTTTCTTTTAAACTCCAAAAGTGATTATTATATAGCAGTGCTATGAAATAACATTCTTTTTCCGTATTGGTTTTCACTGTTTCCAAGCAAGCAAACCACCTGCTTTTAATCCTTAGAACACGGGTGTCAAACTCACCATGTCATGTTGCCATCACGTGACATATCACAATGTTTTTTCCCCCTTCGTGGAGCTGGGGTGATTGTGGCCTATGCATAACACATCTGGCCCACAAACCACTAGTTTGACACCCCTGCCTTAGAAGAGGTTTTGGGTGGCCAAGGGTAGTTTTTTTCCCCCTCTGCTTCTAATATGTTTCTACAGTCTGCACACCACCTGCATGCATAATGTATCTATTGTTGCTTTCCTCAGGATACTCCCATGAGTAGAAGTGGGATTCAGCAGGTTCTAACCAGTTCTGGAGAACCGGTAATGGAAATTTTGAGTAGTTCAGAGAACTGGCAAATACTAACTCTGATTGGAGGTTTTACAGTATCCTTCTCCTGCCATGCCCACCAAGCCATGCCCACAGAACCGGTAGTAAAAAAAGATGAATCCCACCACTGCCCATGAGGATCTTGTAACGCTCTTTCTGGACCAGGGATGTCTGAGCAACTTTCAGACTTGTGGATTCAACTTCCAGAAGACCAGCTGGGGAATTCTGGGAGTTGAAGTCCCCTGGTCTTACAGATGCCAAAGTTAGACATCTTTGATCTAGATTATACTCAAACTACAGAATTAAGAATTCCAAGAACATCCAAGCCATTCGCTCTTTGTTATAACCAACCATGGAGAAGATCTCTATCAGAAAGCATACCTGTACACAGGTATCAAATGTTGTAACCATTAGACCTCAGGTGAACCCAACCCATCTAAAACCTCATCTAAAATCTCAAAGAACTTAAAGAGCATACCTCATACAACAGAGGTATGCACTTTGAGTTCTCTGAAGCTTTAGTTTCTCACACTTTTTAGACCCTAGACCAGGGAACTTTAAGATTTGTGGACTTCAACTCCCAGAGTTCCTCAGCCAGCTTTGCTGAGAGTTTCTAACTCTGGGAGTTGAAGTCTACAAGTCTTAAAGTTCCCAAAGTTGGAGACCTCTGGTCTAGATTCACCATTTATCCACAACTGGTTCTGGATTGTTTAGGACAATGAATGATTCCTGACATCAAAGTCTTCTTGGACATTTCTACATAACACTCTCCTTAGCTCTCTTTCACTTAGAACATAGAACAACAGAGTTGGCAGGGACCTTGGAGGTCATCTAATCCAACCCCCTGCTGGAGCAGGAGAGTCTATTTCAAATATTAGCTTCTACCTAGGATCGAACTCACAGCCTCCTGATTGTGAGGCGAGAGCTCCACCTGTAGGCCACCACACTGGACTATCTTGATTTGTACATATCTTCCAGCTTGCCCTAAGATGACCTCCTTAGAGTTCTCCCTCTCCTTCAGTGGAAAGAGAAGTTTAAACTATTTAAGTTTATTCTAGCATTTGCCATTGTAGAACCACTAGGGTTAAAGTAGCCCACTTATTTGTTTTTTTTTTTCCAATGAGTTTTAATTTAAAGATGGAACGCCCCAGTTATTTGCTTTATTGCTTGCCTTCCCTTCTGACAGTTGCACTAACAGATCTGGTTCTATTTATGCAATGAAATTTATGAGATTTTACCATGGGGAAAGCTCATCTATCTGCCAGCCCACGTCAGCAGAATTATAAACCTGTCAAAGCCACAGTATTTCCAAAGTGACCTATGCTAGCTGTAAAAACCAATGCAAATGCTCCAATAATGTATGACAAGCAATGAAACTATTCCTGGAGAATAATAATAACACTGCAAAGGAAAAGAGTGCCATATTTTGGTGTCTTTAGAATAATGGAGGACTTCTATACTAGCTTCATTGAGCTCAGTTAAATATTGCGCTGTTGAGATTTTTTAAAAAAAATCTTTGCATTTAGAGGATCAACATTAATTTCCCTTCCTTTTTTTCTAAGGTCCCAGGAAGAATTGAACTTTTACTGCCAGTAAATAGAAACCACTAATTTTGAAGTCTGCAAGGCTTGTCACTATGATAGGCAGGGACAACTCAGAGTGATCCCTCAAGCATACCAGAGATACACCTCTGGGGTTCTTGCAGGATTAGTAGGTATGAAATCATGGTCATTGTACAAAATTTCTCTTTACAGCATTAGAAGAATCCTGCTTGTTGGGAAATTGCCAGCTAGGCTGGAAAGAAGGAGGGAGGCGTCAAGTGAGGGTCTAACTTGGAGTCTATGTGCAGTCACAAACTGCATAACCTTGATCTCTGTCAAGATCCTTAAAACTTTATCTGGTCAATCCCAGGAGAAGATGAGAAGTTTGGTGAGATTCTTTTAATATAGGTGGCAAACAATAAAGTTACTGATTTTTGCTCTTTATGAGTAGTTCTGATTACTTGCATCTGACATTGCTGGTCCTTCCTGAGAAAATATGAAGTTCTGGAGAGAAATTGGAAACAATTCAAAAAAATGTTTCTAAAAGCACATTTAAATACTAAATGTTTAAATTTGGTTTTTAATTAGTTACCTTCATTTTTCCTCTGATTCTTGTTTTGCTCCCTAAACATACACCTATTTGCTGGTGGCCCAAAGTCCAAGTATTCTAATATTACATCTGCTAAATATTGCCTACCTAGGCATGTTAATTGTAGAAGAACTCCAGCATCTTCCAATGAGAACCAGGTAACTAGTATGAAGCCAGAAGCGAGAAGTGAACTCAACGATAAATTCCAGTGTTTATTGCCACCCCTTTCAATGGAAAGGCCTAATAGAAACGAGTTCCCTGAATTATAATAGCACTTAGACTTATGAACAACTCCACAGTATGTTACAGTGCTCTCTGGGTGGTTGCCAATATCAGCCTGTTGCCCCCAACAATCCAGGCCCTCATTTTACCAACCTCAGAAAAATGGAAGGCTGAGTCAACTTTGAGCCGGTCAGGATCAAATTCCTGGCAGTGGGCAGAGTCAAACCTGCAATACTGCATTCTAACCACTTTGCCACCAAGGCTCATCAAAGTTTTAGCTGTGGCTTCACCATCTTTCTAAAGGCTTCTACTAAATTATGTTTAATATGACAGAAGAGTAAAGTGACTAAAGTCATCTCACAATGCTACAGAATAAAATAAATGATATAAAATAAAGTAAACAAAGATGAAACTTGTGGATTTTTCTTCTTTCCATGGTTCTTTAGAAGACCTGATATATCTTTTTTTATGAAACATCAGCTGTAGAGAAGATAATGGAAGAATTTGCTTTTCCTGGCCTTTTGTAGAGATATACAGTTACATTTGGTTTGACACACACACACACACACACACAAACTGCATGCCAGAGTTTTGGGCACCACTTCAGAGATTCATTACATGTATCATCTGAATAAAAAAAGGGGGAAAGGAAAGTGAATTATTCTGTCCATGGCTGCAGAGGAGCTATTTAAATTGAAACTGTTGAAACTTTGTTTTATCTTCCACACTTGCCTGCTATCTTTGAAAGAATATTTTCTTCCATGTGTCACTCAGATCTGCGTGGGGCTTTCAGCTCAGAAAAATGTTCCCCTGGTAATTATTTTGAAAATAGGATCAGAAAAAGAAGGAACACAATGGTTTGTTGTTACCAAGGCTACTTGGGTCCTGCACCATAAATGCATTATTAACTAACTAGCTTTAACTAATGGGTTGTCAAGGAATTCAAGGTAAACTTCTGAAACTTACATTGAGGTCTATTAATGGTTCCAAAATAAATCAGTGCTACTTCTACCTCTATGATCTGGTTGACTTTCAATCTTTTCCAGCACAATCTTTTGATGTTTTCATAGAATCTATAAAGCAAAGGTGAAAAGAAATGTACTTGCTTTTCCACAGCTTCATTTCATATTCTTGACCCAAGATGTAAGCGAGAACATAACTATCCTTCCAAATTTACATTTCTCCAAATTCTGCAGTGCAACCTTTAAAAAATGGGGATAAATATTTTGTTTATGAAAAGTTTGCACAGATCTATTTAACAATAGGGAGATTAGCATGTGTTTGCACAGGAGGAACTTCTTGCTAAAATCAATGTATATATAAGACAAACCTGCTTCATATTTCTTTAAAAAAAAATCAGTGAAATGGAAACAGAACAAAAATCAAAAGCCAAAATCAGCCTATTCCAAAATGGTATTATTAAATCATCTCATAAGATTATTCCCAATCTACCTCCTTTTATGTAGATTTTATACTCCAGAATCTTTTCTAATCTACTAACACACTCCTTCAATACACTTTGTGTCAGTTCCTCCCCTCCAAAAAAAAAATAACTTATAATGTGATGTGAGAATATCTTTAAGAAACAAGAGGAAGAGCCACAATGAAGATAATGGTCAATAAGAGAAATCTGAATCTAAAATAGGAATGTAATCTGAGAAAACATTTTAGGCTTAATTCTCTCTAGTTGTTTTATAGATAAAAGAGAGGGAAAGGTAGATGCTTTTAAATTTGCAAGACTCTGTTACTGTAACAAAGTTATTAAGTTATTGTCACAACTTAAGTTTTGTACTCCTGTCTACTTCAAAGAGCTTACACAAAGACATATAACTGGCTTAATGGTAAACAAACACTGGTACTCAACGTTAATTGGTTTCAAAAGGCACAATGAGTAGCAAAAACTGTGAGTACCAAACAAATGTTTGCCATAAGAAATAATGTAGTAAGTCACAAGTCAGCCAGCACTGACAAATTCTTGTTGTGCTTTGAGTATCAAACAAACAATGAGTACTAAGACAAAATGTTCACGTCAAAATGCGTTGAGTATCAAATTTGGTGAATTTCAAAGAAGTTGAGTACAAAAATACCACTATACTTTGAAACATTTGAAAAACTATTTGTATTGCAGGAACTGTGGTACAATTAAATTAATGTCACCCCTGCAAATTAGCTCCATTTCTGAAGGCACAGGAAATCTCTATGTTTCTCTCATGTTCTAAGATTATGAAGGATTTGTTTTATATTGGCAGAACTACTGACATCTACATCTTTAGATTCTAAATCTCAGCAAGCAAAAATTAATTCTATTAAATGATTGGGTACATTGGATCTTTGGTAAATGCTGTGAGGAACTAACCCAGTCAGGGCATGTGGTAAAACTTAAATGTTAAATACTTAATCTTTTTTTTTTTTTTCTGTATTTTCTGATAAATGACAGTTAGATTTCTTTCACCCACGTTCTTTCTACATTTGGAAAGCCTGTGCACTGCTGATGAGCTAGGTTCATATTGGCGGCTCAGAAGCTGAAAAAAAAAACCCCTAAGTTTTGTTGATTCTAAGTCATATCTAAAGAAGATGCAACAATAAGGTTGAAATTCAACTAAACTAAATACAAAATACACAGCAATGGCACTTGTTAAATGTATTCTTTTGGACTGAAATCCGTGGAGTGGAACTGATGAGCAAAAGGCCAACTACCCAACTCCAAACCAATAAACTCTGAGACAGGCATTTCCTCAAAGTTCCATTTTATTAGAGTTGTCATATTGGCACATCTGGGAACACTCAAATCAGAGAGTTCCAGGTTTTCCCTTCCCAAAAGAGAAGTCAAAGATCCATCCCTTGCACCCATCAGTCCATCACATGGCCCAATCTAATTGTCACCTCAACTAGAGACATTCTGCCAGCCACTCCTCTCCAGGTGCAGGGCAACATGTCCTTGACTCTCTGAAAAAGGAATGTTGTTGAGTCTAATATTCTACCTCACCAGGAAATCCCCACTCCCAAATTCCCAGACAGTGAATGTGGCAGCCTTGGAAGTTTCCAAGTAAAAGATGGCTTCCAAGGCTGACAGGACTGCTCACTTTGGTAAAACATGACTTGAGTCAGACATAACCGAACAGGGGAAACCTTCACCTTTTGATAGATTGCAGAAAGTGCAGCTTGACTACTGTGACCCATGACTGAAGGAGTGGTGTATTCTGTAATAAAGATGTTGGCCCTTTTTTAGCCAATTGTTCTTTTTCTTGGACAACTAGATGTCATTAGCAACACAGCTGACTAGATTTTGGTACTGCCTAGACAGAGTTGATTTAATTCTATGCAAAACTGCATTTGCTGGGACTTAAATGAATCCCTTTTGGATTGTACTTGATTTTTTTGGTGATTTCACAAGTCTGATATTTTCACTGACCCAATGATTCCCACTATTATGGGAACAGGGGTCCCCTTGTTCTATGGCATTAGCTAAAATAAGAGTGATCAGCAGTGGTGAGATTCAAAAATTGTTACTACTGGTTCTGTGGGTGTAGCTTGGTGGGAGTGGTGTGGCTGGGTGGACATGGCAGGGGAACAATGCTACAAAATCCCCATTCCCTTCCCACTCCTGGGGGAAGGTTACGGTAAAATCCCCATTCCCTCCCCACTGCATTAACCTGCTTTCCAGCTCCATTCTCCTGTGCAGGGCAACGAAAGAAGACCCAGCCAATCAGCTGGGACTTGGGGGGCAGAGAATAGATGGGGGGCAGGGCCAGTCAGAGGTAGTATTTGCCGGTTCTCTGCACGACTGTAAATTTCTGCTACCATTTCTCCAGGACTGGTTAGAACCTGCTGAATACCACCTCTGGTGATCAGAAAATGCTGTGAGAAGATATCAAAATAGGGGTAAAGCCATGCAAGATAAACTTGGAAAGAATACTCAGGTTTATCATTTTCATGGAGATCCATCTGTGTCAGGAGATAATCCATCCTACTCTAAAAAGATGCACAAAACCTCCAGAAATTCTGATCCACAGACATTTGCAGCTCACAGCTGTTCTGATTCCGAACATATGTGTGCCGAAATACCTTGGAAAGAGGCTCATTTGTTCACCACAAAAATTGTTGACAAACCAGGCAATTGAAAGGTACTGAAGTGATTGCCGCTTGTCTCTTTTGACTGATGTGTCTACAGGAAGCACACAAACACAGGCTTACAGAAGACTGACCTTGTGCTGTGGGTGATCCGTCTTCATAGAACCTGTCATGTTCACACAAGGATCAATTTCACACAAAAAGAATAGGGCCTGTAAAACAAGAGGTCCTTGGACATCCTTAAAGAGGGGGGAAATGTTCTAAAGCTTGGGGAGGATCTCACCTGATGTTTAAAAAAAAAACCAGCACAATCTCCTGGCTGTGTTTCTTCTACAGATAAACATGGTCAACTCAAACTACCCACTCCATGGATTTCCAAGATTTTTCCCTCTCTGTCCTTTTAATCCTTTTAATCTTCAAACTTGATAGCTTTAAGACTTGTGGACTTCAACTCCCAGAATTCCTCCTCCAGTCATGTTAGCTCAGGAATTCTGGGTGTTGAAGTCCACCAGTCTTAAACTTGCCAAGTTTGAAGACCCTTGTTTTAATCAATAGGGTTCAACGCTCTTCATGCAAGCAAAAAATAAGTTTTAGCTGCAAAGCCAGTGTCGTAAAGGGTTTAATCCTTCTCTACTTCTTTTTTCAGCTCAGATGTCTTCCCCAGCAAGCTGATTTTCTCTTTGCCTACATAAATAGAGGTTTCATAGAATTGTAGGGCTAGAAAGGGTCTTGGAGGTCTTCTAGTCCAACACCAGTGATTTCCACAACTCCAGGTGACAAGCTTTTCCATTGTTTCAAGGGGAATGGCACTGAATGGTGGGGTGGTGGTGGTGGAAGGATTTATATTCCTTGTCGTCATCTGGTCATTAGTACTCTTTCTGAGAATCATTGAGGCCACTTGGAGCTTTATTTGTGCCCCCAGGGTCACCTAAATAGTGCAAATAGATGTGGAACCTTCTTGGAACCGCTGAAATGACTGGAAGAATATAAAAGAATATAAATCCTTCTATTCCCCATCATTCAGTCAGAAATGAAGAAGCTTCTTGGATGAGAAGTGAAATGTCTTTCAAGGAAAAACAATGGAGGCCCACTTGCCTTTTGAAAAAGCACGTTTGGGATGTATGAACTTCACATTATATGTGAATTCAGTCAGACTGTCAGATCTTCTCTACCCTGTTGTTTTTGAAGCTGAGAATGGAGAACTGCTCATGATTGAGAAAAGTTAATGATGCATTAACTTAAGTGATGATGTATTTCTATGCTATTAATATAAGAGTCCATCTTCCATGTCATAGAATAGAATAGAACTGAATAGAATAGAATAGAATAGAATAGAATAGAATAGAATGGAGTGGAGTGGAGTGGAGTGGAGTGGAGTGGAGTGGAGTGTCTCCTTAGCTCTAGGTTGCTTCTCTCCTTGTTCAGTTTCCATCCATTGCTTCTTGTCCTACCCCCAGTTCCTTTGGAGAATAGCCTGATTCCCTCTTCTTTGTGGCAGCTCCTGAGATATTGGAAGGCTGCTGTTATGTCTCCCCTGGTCCTTCTTTTCACTCGACTAGACAAACCCAGTTCCTGCAATCATTCTTCATATGTTTTAGCATCCAGTCCACTAATCATCCTGGTTGCTCTTCTCTGCACTCTTTCTAGAGTCTCAACATCCTTTTTTTACATTGTGGTGACCAAAATTGGATGCTGTATTCCAAGTGTGGCATGAAAAAGTGGCATTAACACTTCACATGATCTTGATTCTATCTGTTTTGCATGGCATCGGGGTGGATGTCTCCAAAGTAACTAGACATTGTCATCAAATTTGGCCTTCAGGCTGTCCTTGCTCAAAAGAAATGAGTCTGATTCTATGTAGGTTACACTCCTTGAGTGGTACCCGATCTAATTCTGCATACCAGGAGGAAGACGAAGGGTCGAAATCCATGGGGTGATTTAATTGCTTTTGCTTTTGTTTGTTTTTGTGTTGTTGATGTTTTTTGTTTTTATTTTAGTGCAGGTAAGCTGTTTTGCACACCCTGACAGTTCGAGCCGAGATTTCTCTCTGGATTCTGAAATGGTATTTAAAAAAAACAGCAGACAAACAGATCTGACGGGAAACATTGACTGATGTCCAATATTCACTTATTAAAGAATATAAATGAAGCAAGGAGGGTTGAAAGCGGATTTGATACGTCCATTTGGGATCATTTTTTGGAATGACAGGAATAGCAGCATATTATTAGATGCCAGAATACTGTTATTCTGAGCGATGCCAAGTGAATCAATATAATTCTGTCAGGGTGGGTGAAAAAGAAAGGGGTGAGCCAAAATAAAGAAGTATGCATTGCCAGAATTTAAAAAAAGAAGTGAGTTATCAGTCTTTGTCATAGTTGCTAGCCTTTTGGGTTGAGGTGGAGGTAGGATATTCTTCAGCCAGTAAATGCAGGTTGCCCTCAACTTTCAACAGTTCATTTAGTGTCCATTATAACAGCACTGACAAAAGTGACTTATGACCATTTCACACTTACGACCACTGCAACATCCCCATGGTCACATCTCATCCAAATTCAGACGCTTGGCAACTGACTCATATTTATGCCGGTTGCAGTGCCCTGGGGTCATGTGGTCTCCTTTTGCATCCTTCTGACAAGCAAAGTCAACAGGGGGAAGCCAGATTGACTTCACAAGCCTGTTACTAACTTAACAACCACAGTGATTCAATCATGACTCAATCAGAATAGAGCTGGAAGAGACCTTGGAGGTCTTGTAGTCCAACCCCCTGCTCAAGCAGGAGACCCTATACCATTTCAGAAAAGTGGCTGTCCAGTCTCTTCTTAAAAACCTCCAGTGATGAAGCAACCACAACTTCTGGAGGCAACTTCTGTTCCATTGGTTAATGGTTCTCACTGTTAAGAAGCTTCTGCTCAATTGCAGGTTGCTTCTCCCCTTGATTAGTTTCCATCCGTTATTTCTTGTCTTCCCTTCTGGGGCTTTGGAAAATATGTTGACCCTCCCCCTTTTCTTTATGGCAACCCCTGAGATATTGGAAGACTGCTATCATGTCTCCCCTAGTCTTTCTTTTCTCATCATAAAAGGACCCAACAACTCGGCTTCCCCAGGGCAATGGTGACATCACCAGCTAATCCTTTCAACCAGGAAGCCTCTCAGTGCTTCTGACATGAGTGCAAAGAATAAATAAATAAATAAATAAATAAATAAATAAATAAATAGATAGATAGATAGATAGATAGATAGATAGATAGATAGATAGATAGATA
>BLBF01000045.1:6799844-6813266 GCA_015471245.1 Laticauda colubrina
GAAGGAAGGAAGGAAGGAAGGAAGGAAGGAAGGAAGGAAGGAAGGAAGGAAGGAAGGAAGAAAGAAAGGATGAAAGGAAGGAAGGATTTAGGCTTCGGCTTCGGCTTCGGCTTAGGCTTAGGCTTAGACACAGTGTTTCTCTGAGTGGTTTAAGTCAGCATTTTGCCCTCTGACACTTTGGGTCCTCATTTTACCCACCTCAGAAGGATGGAAGGCTGAGTCAACGGAAGGAAGGAAAAGAAAGAAACGACAAAGAAAGGAAGGAAAGAAAGGACTATGACCTACGCAGTCAAAACATGAAGCTCAAGGAAGCAAATATATCAGTGATGGGATTCCAATTTTTTTACTACCAGTTCTGTGGGCATGGCTTGGTGGGCATGGGAGGGGAAGGTTACTGCAAAATCCCCATTCCCTCCCCACCCCACTAACCTGCTTTCCAGCTCTGTTCTCCTGTGCAGGGCAAACAAAGGAGACCCAGCCAATCAGCTGGGACTCAATGGGAGGCAGAGAAGAGATGGGGGCAGGGCCAGTCAGAGGTTGGATTTTCTGGTTCTCCAAACTACTCAAAATTTCCACTACCGATTCTCCAGGACTGGTCAGAACCTGCTGAATACCACCTTTGCTTATGACCGTTTTTCACAGTTATAATCTTTGCAGTATCCCCATGATAATATGATCAAAATTCAGCCTCATGTATATGTAAAAAGATCCAGACAATACACTGTTTATTAAATATTTATATACATTGAATAAAAATACATAAAAATTTAAATAAAATTCAGGCGCTCAGCAACTGACTCATAGTTATGACGGTTGCAATGTCCCAGGGTCACATGATCCCCCTTTGTGACCTTCTGACATGCCAAATCCATGGGGAAACCAGATTCATTTATCCCCCAAGTTGCTAAAGCCCATGTCACACTGAACCAACGGATACAAAGAGGATGTAAAACGGACAAAAAAGCTTGCCAACCGTTGGAAAACGCGATGTACTCACTGCCTCCGTTTGGCTTCCTCTCTATCCGTCCAGCATCTGTTTATGGACGTTTCATCCGCTCCAATGGAAAATGTATCTAGTTCGTCCGTTCTGCATCCGCTACGCATCCGCTACGCATCTGCTACGCATCCGTTCCGCATCCGCTTTATCCGCTAGGCATCTGTTCCACATCCGCGCAACTCGCATCCGCTTGGATGCAGGGAGGAAGCGGAACGGACACAGAATAGATGCAGAACGGATGCAGCACGGATGCAGCACGGAAACAAAGCGTTTAAAATGGAAAAAACATCTGCAGAGGGGACCTATCTCGGATATTAAGGATGTCTAGAGGATGCCTAGAGGATGCAAAGGGACACCTATACTGCCTATAAAAAGGGGGAGCAACTCACCTGCATCTCACTTTCAGACCAGCAGCCAAGCTGTGCAGACCTCTGCAGCCTTCATCTGACTCTTCCTCTTCCACAGCATCCAGTCATGTCCACCGTGGATTGTGACAAAGTCCTTTCGGCAGCCACCATCCTTCTGCAACAGTGCGAAACCATCTACAGGCTCTGTGAACACTACTACGGGAAGAAAAGGAGGCACCCAAAAAAAGTCTGGGTCCAAAGATGGTTCACCAGAAGAGCAGAGGACGGACTGTACAACAAGCTGATGGTGGAGCTCAGGAGCGAAGACACTCGGGCATTCCAGAACTTCATGAGGATGCCTCCAGCCATGTTTGATGAACTTGTGCAGCGGCTGACACCCAGGTTGACCAAGACAAACACCAACTTCCGGCCCAGCCTGGAACCTGGGCTCAAGGTGGCACTCACTCTGCGCCACCTGGCCTCCGGGACCACCTGCAGCAGCATGCAGTATGGCTGGAGGGTGCCACACAACACCATCAGCATTGTGGTCAGAGAAGTGGTGCAGGCCATTATCGAAGAATACAAGGAGGAGCTCCTCCAGTGCCCCTCCACTGAAGAAGGATGGAAGAAAGTTGCAGAGCAGTGGTATCAGAAGTGGAACTTCCCCCACACCTTTGGAGCCATAGATGGCAAGAATGTGGCCTGCAAAGCTCCAGCCAAGTCGGGGTCCACTTATCACAACTACAAGGGC
This sequence comes from Laticauda colubrina, assembly GCA_015471245.1. Taxonomy (NCBI): domain Eukaryota; kingdom Metazoa; phylum Chordata; class Lepidosauria; order Squamata; family Elapidae; genus Laticauda; species Laticauda colubrina. The sequence continues at coordinate 6,801,940 of BLBF01000045.1, forward strand.
TTCTTCAGCATCATCCTCTTCGCCATGGTCGATGCTGACTACAAGTTCATGTACATCAATGCTTCAGGCAACGGGTCATCTTCAGATGCCCAGGTATACAACGCCAGTGACCTCAAGGAGGGGCTGGAAGGCAACCTCATGGTGGGCTTCCCAGATCCAGACCCACTGCCCAACGACAAGCAAGATGTGCCCTACTTCATCGTGGGGGATGACGCCTTCTCCCTCTCAACCTACCTCATGAAGCCCTACACCTCCAAATACCTCACCCGTGAAGAGAGGATCTTCAACTACAGGCTGTCCAGGGCAAGGCGGGTGGTGGAGAACGCCTTTGGCATCCTGGCCAACAGGTTCCAGGTACTTCTCACCACCATGCAGCATAGCCCAGAGACCATGAGGAGGATCGTGGAAGCTTGCTGCATCCTGCACAATCTCATGCGCACCCGCTACCCAGTCTTGCAGAACAGGCTCGTGGACCTCCAACAAGGCAATGGGGACATGGAGCCTGGGGAATGGAGGCAAGGGCGAAACCTGATAGACACTGAGGATGTGCAAGGTCCCAACAGAGCCTCACGTGAGGCGAAGAAGCAGCGCAACCTCCTGAAACACTGGTGCAACTCCCCAGCTGGAGCAGTGGAGTGGCAAGACAGGATGGTAAATGCTTAATGGATGCTTCCTTCAGCCTGTCTCATCACACGGATGAGATTGGGCCATGTATGTTTGGTTGACCTACAATGAACAGGGCGTTTAATAAAGAGTTGTGTTTATGTTGACATGTGTGGATAATTATTACATTATTATTGATAATAAAGGGCCATAGGTGTGGCACCTGGGAGGGTGGACCATACAGTCCCACTATGCTTGCACTGGAGGTTTATCTATCCCACAACTATTACCCATTCCACAGGTATCCCTGCCCATCCCACAGCTATCTCAACCCATCCCACAGCTATCTTAACCCATTCCACAAGCATGAAAAGGCTTAAACCATTTCTAAAAGTTTCCAGCAAGACTTTATTAAAAAAAAGAAATGAAGCAAGTGTGTGAATCAAAAATAGACTTTATTAACAACAAGCTATAAGACAAAAATGAGTCTCTGGCACTCCTCTTGGTCGCTCAGTCTCATGGGTGAAGGGTGCAGGTGCTGTGGAGGTGGCTGGTGCTGGAGTGCTTGTCATCAGCTCCTCCAGAAGCAGAAGCAGCAGAAGCGCCAGCCCCAGAAGAGCGAGCCCGTGCTGCAGAAGCCCCAGCAGAACCAGAGTGAGGGCCAAGGGGCGGGATGGTAGCCCTGTCCCTCTTGCCAGGGCTGGCAGCAGATGGCTGAGGCTTGCTGTGCTTCCCCATGGTTGTGGGGTTGCTGGCTGGCAGGGAGGCTGGCAGGAACCAAGGCTGGCAGCAAGGCTGGCAGGGAGGCTGGCACCAAGGCTGGCAGGAAGGCTGGCAGGCAGGCAGGCACCAACGCTGGCAGGCAGGCAGACAGCAAGGCTGGCAGGAAGGCTGGCAGGCAGGCACCAAGGCTGGCAGGAAGGCTGGCACCAAGGCAGGCACCAAGGCAGACACCAAGGCTGGCAGGGAGGCAGGCACCAAGGCTGGCAGGAAGGCTGGCAGGCAGGCAGGCACCAAGGCTGGCAGGCAGACATGAACCAAGGCTGGCAGGAAGGCAGGCAGCAAGGCTGGCAGGCAGGGAGGCTGGCAGCAAGACTTGCAGGCAGGCTGGCAGCAAGGCTTGCAGGCAGGCTGGCACAAGGCTGGCAGCAAGGCTGGCAGGCAGACATGCAGGCAGGGCAGGCAAGGCAGCCAATCCGTCCGGCAGCAGGTCTTTCCTCTGAATGGCGACCTGCTTCCAATCTGCTTCTGTTATATCCACGGGGCTGACGCAATACATCCTCCCCGCATGCGCAATTAACGCCAGGCATCCATTAGGCTTCCGCTGTGCATCCGCTGTGCATCCTCTGTGAATCCGCTTCATCCGCTGTGCATTCGCTGTGCATCCACTTCATCCATTCCGCATCCGCTGTGCATCCACTGTATCCGTTCCACGTCCACTTTGCAGAGGTCCCCCGGAAGCCTAGCGGATGTGCCATCTGCTCCCATCCGCTTCCATCTGCTGGGCTTCCGTTCCGCATTCGCTTTGCATCCGCCCTGCGTCCTCCCCGCGTCTGTATTATCCGCTCCGGTTATGCAAATTTTTGCCCCTTTTGAGAGCGGATAACAACGGATGGAACATTTTGCTCATCCGTTGTGTCCTTTTTGCATACGTTGGGCAGTGTGACATGGGCTTAACTTACCAACTGCAGTGATTCACTTCGCATCGGAGGCAAGAAAGGTCATAAAATGGGGCAGAATTCACTTAAGAAACATTACATTTACCAACAGACATTTTGGGCTGAGTTGTGCAGGTTCACTCAAGAACTACCCATAGTTCCTCCATGGGAATTTCAATACAATTCCTTTCTCCCAGTGGTGGGATTCAAAAAAAATTACTATCCGTTCTGTGGACGTGGCTTGGTGGGTGTGGCAGGGAAAGGATACTGCAAAATCTCCATTCCCTCCATACTCCACTAACCTGCTTTCATGGTATAGAATGTGAAGGATGTGTTGTTGTTCTTTTTATAGTCATAATGTACATGGAAGATGGTATTTAATTTCGTTGTACGAGGTGCAATGACAATAAAGTAAACTAAACTCAACTTTCCAGCTTTGTTCTCCTGTTTGGGGCAACCAGAGAAGACCCAGCTGATCAGCTGGGACTCAATGGGAGGCAGAGAATAGATGGGGTTGGCCGGGCCAGTCAGAGGGAGCATTTGCCGGTTCTCTGAACTACTCAAAATATCTGCTGAATACCATCTCTGATTTCTCCACTGATGAAAAATAAAAAACCTTCAAAAGCAGAACCTCTTTTTAAATTGGACAAGATTTTCTAAAAGAAAATGCAGATGATTTCTCCTCCCAAGCCTCTATCAAGCAGACATCCATGGTTTGACCAAAATGATGAAAGATGTAATTTGAGGTCACAAGGAAAACTCCATCCTTCAGAATTTGCATGGCAATATCACAATATCAGAAGTTGTAGGGGCTCCATCATTGAAGTGCTTTCAAAAAGAGACTGGACAATGATTGGTCTGAAATGGAAGAGGAGGCCTCCAAGGTCCCCTTCCAGCTCTCTTATTCTATATTTTGATGTTGTATCGCCCACAGGCAGGGGTGGGATTCAAAAATCCCAGCAACCAGTTTGCTGCCAGTTGCTGGGTGGGTTTAGCCATGGTGAGTGTGGCCTACCGGAACTTCCGGGATGGCCATTTTTCACCTTCCCAAGGCTCCGGAGGCTTCCCTTGGGCCTCTGGGAGGGTGAAAATGGCCTCCCCCGGGCTCTGGAGGCCTAACAGAAGCCAGAAACAGGCCCGTTTCCACACTTCCAGTACTTCCGTAAGGCCCGTTTTTCCCCTCCCAGAGCCTCCACACCTGGCCTGCATCCAAAATGGGCCATGTGGAGACTCCTGGGAGGGGAGGAGAAGGGTGGTCGGGGCCGGCCAGATAGTTCAAATACCTGTTTGGTGAACCAGATGCAAATTTAACACCTGGTTCAGGCGAACCGGTCCAAACCGGTAGAATCCCACCCCTGCCCACAGGTCTGTAAGGGTTGAGGTTTCCATCATGACTTAACAAAGTCCATTTTCTGACTCTTCCCACTTCCACTGGCCCTTCTGCAAAAGCCCAAGCCAGGATTTTCCAACCTTGGCAACTTTAACACGTGTGAACTTCGACTCCCAGAAGTCCCCAGGCCAGCTATGTTTCTGGGAGTTGAAATCCACACGTGTTAAAGTTGCTGAGAAACACCCCTTAGGCTATCATGTGATTGGCTGCCCAGCTATTCTCCCACATTACTGAAAGCTTGCCTTGGCAATATATGGCGTAAAGTGAACTACAGGGGTTTTTTTGTTTTGGTTTTTTTTGCTTTTCATAGGAGAAAAAGTCTTCCAGTGTGTGTGTGTGTGTGTGTGTGTGTGTGTGTGTGTGTGTGTAGGGGGGAATCATGTTATAAGGCAGTTGCATCAGAGAGTAAAAATGTATTTTAATAAGACAGAAAACATATAACTGGATTAACATGACGTGAGCTCTTGGAATAGCGACAGTTTAATTAAATGTGCACCTTACAGCTTGAGAAAATAAAAGCAGATTTTATAGACCACATGTTTTGTTAGCTGTGTTCCCTCTCTTCTTTAACCAGTTTCCTGTCAGAGAGACAGAAAAATAGAGAGAGAGGGAAGGAAGCAATGTTTACTCTAGCTGAGTAGAGCTGGAAGGAAATGATCAAATATTGATTTGGGGAAGAAAGGTTTGCATTTGGTAACCTTTTCCCAGTTTGTTAAAAAAAAAAAGACATACAAACAGATATGTGCTTATGTATATATGCCTCCTTTAAGCCTATTTTGGCATGGGAAAGATGAGGTGAATGTGGAATTTAAGTTTTCAAGACAATGTTCTGATCTATGGTTGCAAGGCTTCCAACAAACTATTTCATTCTTTTAAAATATCTTCCTTTTTTTCCTTCCATATTTCAACTCTCCCTCCCTTCCTTCTCTTTCTTTCCCCCTCTTCCTTCCTTCCCTTCCCTTTCTTTTCCTTTCTTCCTTCTTTCCTTCCTTTCCTTCCTTTCTCCCCTCTCTCCCCTCTCCTCTCTCCATTTTTTCCTTCCTTCCTTCCCCATCTCTCCTCCTCCCTCCTTTCCTTCTTCCCATTTCCCTCTTATCCTTCCTTCCTTCCCTCCCCCCTCATAGCTTCCTTCCTCTTTTTTCCTTCTTTCCTCTCTCTTTTCTTCCCTCCTTTCCTTCCTTCCCAATGTATGATTGCCATAGCTGACTTGCAAAAAATGTACAGAAAAAAGCTACAGAAGGCCAATGAAAAATAAAAAAAAAAGGATGGCAGGGGCTGAGCAAAAACCATTTTCTATGGATGGCTTTCCACCCACCCACCCATCCATCCATCCATCCATCCATTTAGCTACATGACATATTAATCCTTCCTTGCCTTTTTATCCCCTTTTCAAACACTTCACTGCCTATTTGGCTCATTGGGAATGCCTCCCTGCAAGTCCTTGCCTCTCCAGCCAGTGACATCCTTCCTGGCTCCACCATCATAGATGATAAATTGCTTCCTCATGCAAAAGATTTCTCCAGGAAATCCTGGATTGCTGAAGCTGGGACCTTGTGAATCTCCATAGAGCTAATAAAAGTTGAAATAAAGAAATAATTTGCCCTACTTCAGTGTCATCATTTCTAAGCAAACCCAGAGTTGGCACCATTTCTATCTTAGCATTGTGCTTGGACAAAGGACAGGTTGATTATATCCAGGTTTTATTTTTATTTATTTATTTTTGTCAAAAGCTGACAATACAAGAGAAACAAGAATAAACATGTTTAAATACAAGAAATAGGAACTAATAATTGGGGACTATAGGACAGGGATGGTAGGCATGATTGTGTGCTTATGCAAGCCCCTCACAGACCTCTTAGGAACGGGGTGAGGTCAATAAGGTTAGTTTGAGGGTAAACGAGTGGGCGTTTGAGTAGGTGACAACAGAACCAGGTTGTAGGTTTCAGACATTGACCACTCTGTTGCTGAAGTCATACTGCCTGCAATCGAATTGGGAGTGGTTTACATTTAGTTTATATCTGTTGTGTACTCTTGTGTTGTTGTTGTTGTTAAAGCTGAAATATTCATCAATTGGTAAGATGTTGTAACATATGATTTTATGTACTATCCTTATGTCCAATCTTAGTTGGCATAGTTCAAGGTTGTCTAAGCCAAGAATCTCAAGTCTGGTGCTGTAGGGTATTCTGTTGCGAACAGAGGCATGTAGGACTCTTCTGGTAAAATACTTCTGGACTCGCTCAATTGTATCTATGTCTGATATACAGTAAGGATTCCAGACAGCAGAGCTGAATTCAAGTATTGGTCTAGCAAAGGTTTTGAATGCCCTAGTCAGCAAAACCGTATTTCCAGAGGAGAAACTTCGTAAAATTAAATTTACAACTCTTAAAGCAACTCTTAAATTTTTGGCAGTACAATTAAAAAAAAATAAAATTTAAATTAAAAAAAAAACATTTAGGATTCAAAATAGTCTAATTCCCTTTTTTAGAAAGGAGATATTAAGCTGCAGCTATAAATGGGGAGTGGGGCTTAACTCTCCCCCTTCTCTCTTTTAACAAGTATATCACAGCTGCTAAATCAAGCATTCCTAATTGGTGATTTAGCTAAAGACTAAGCATGAATTGTTGCTACCATTATCGCTTCTTGAAAAGGTGTCATTTTCCTTTTTATAGCGTCTTTGTTTCTCAGAGTGTCGAGAAACAGAAAAGCGGAGGTACACCAAGTGTATAAATAAAGCTGGCCAGAGGGAAGATCCCACCCTAGCCCTTTTCTGCAGAGTGATCATCTGGAAGATTTTTCAGTTGGGGAGCATCTGGTCGTAGGCATATCGTTGTGCTCACATATCATGTTGACTCATGGCTTCCTGAACTTACCAATATTGCTCTAGTTTTTCTGGGCTTGGAGGACACAAATGAAATATGACCTCATCCGAGAGCCCAAGAAGGCACCAAGGCAGAGTTGGTTTTCAGCAGGTTCTGGCTAGTTCTGGAGAACTAATAGTGGAAATTTTGAGTAGTTTGGAGAACAACCAAATACCCCTTCTGACTGGCTCCACCCCCATCTATTCTCTGGCTCCATTGAGTCCCCCATCTGATTGGCTGGGTCTTCTTTGGTTGCCCTGCACAGGAGAACAGAGCTGGAAAGCAGGATAGTGGGGTGGGGAGGGAATGGGATTTTGCAGGAACCTTCCCCCAGGAGTGGGGAGGGAATGGAGATTTTACAGTATCCTTGTCATATTTTTGTAGTTTTTACTTTTGCAAGGAAGCCCAAAACTTTCAGATTCGGGATAATATCATCGTTCCAGCAACCTTCCATTCCAACCAACAATTCCGAGACAGACATCTCTCAAAAGTTCCTTTTATTTGGATAGTAACTAGCACATCTGTGGAATCCTAAAAACTACAAATCCATCCCCCATACCCATCATCACATCACATGGCCCAATCACCATCCGTCCCAAAGTAAGACTTCCTTTTCACTATGTGCAACACTACATGACCTTGAACTAGCAAAATAATTTTATTTTGTCTCACTAGATATACTCCAATGAATTCCCCCCCCCTCTCTCACTTTCCCATGCTCAGTTGTGGCAGTGTGGGAGCATCGAATCTCAATATGGCTTCCAAAGCTGACAATCCTTTCCCTGGAATACCCACCAAGCCACGCCCATAGAAACCAGTAGTAAAAAAAACCTTGAATCCCACCACTGCACCAAGGTATTGGCTAGAATATGGTTGGCCATTTTATCAAATTGATTTCTTAAGAAAGGATTACTAAACAATTCCTTTCCAGAAATTGATACCCTGGATAAGGAGTGAATCTAGATTTGCTTGACTTGCAATCATTTGTTTAGTGACCACTTGGAGTTAAAAGTGTCTTATGACCCATTTTTCACTTGTATCACCTGTGTGTCATCCCCATGGTCACACGATCAGAATTTGGACACTTGGCAACTGGTTCGTATTTGCAACGGTTGCAGTGTCCTGGGGTCATGTGATCATTGTTTGTGAATTTCTGTGAAGCAAAGCCACAGTAATGGGGGTTTACTTAACAACCACATTTGTAACTTAACAACGGAAGGGATTCACTGAACAGTGGTGAGAAAGGTTGAAAAATGTGGCAAAATTCATGTGACCACTATCCTTGCTACTCAACAGAAATTTCGGCTCGATTGGGATCGCAATTTGAGGACTACCTATAACATCAAGATTAATCAAGGAACTGCCAAGTCAGACAAACAAGCTAACGTTACACAACAGTCTAATCAAGAAACCACCAAGAACATTCTCACCAACACTGACAGGGCAAGTCACTAGTGTGCAAACAGATAGCAAACCCTACTCTCTTCTAGCACTGATCATGTTACCTATTTGGGTAATGAAACATCTGCAGGAAAACAACCAAGTTCAGAAAGCACCAAGGATCCCAAATCCCCTCCCTCCTTCCTCCTCTTCCTCTCCACAAACCCCACTCCCTTCTAGCACTGTTCATGTTACTGTACATAGTTGGGTAATGAAACATCTGCAAGGAAACAAGCTCAGGGAGCACCAAGGATCCCATAAGAGCTATTACAGAAGGGATACAAAAACTCAGATGTCTCCAAGGCAGAAGGTCCTTTTAGCTCTTGGCTATCCTCTCATGATCACTTCAGCATTTGCAATAGCACTACCAATAACACTTAGAGTAGACTTATACACTGCTTCACAGTGCTTTAGAGCCCTCTCTAAGGGGTTTACAGAGTCAGCCTCTTGCCCCCCAACAATCTGGGTCCTCATTTTACCCACCTCCAAAGGATGGAAGGATGAGTCAACCTTGAGCCTGGTGAGATTCAAACTGCCAAATTTGCAAACCAAGAACTGATAGCTCAGCTTAAAACTCTTCCTTTTCTTTTCTTTTCTTTTCTTTTCTTTTCTTTTCTTTTCTTTTCTTTTTCAAAGAACCTGGAGCCAGGGGGATTGTGGAGAGAATGGGCTGCTTTAACAAAGAAATGTTTGACTCAAATAAGGTTAAAATGCTTCTTCCAAATCTTTTCCGAAGCGCGCACAGCTACAGGAAAATTTCCCTTTCTTGAGGCATTTAATTTTTAAAGGTTTTTTGTATTAGGCAAAATTTTAATATTTTCTATTTCACGTGAGTTTTATTTTATGAGCTGCAGTAAATGTGTAAGGAGAAATATGCTGGGAGTATAGATTAAGTGAGTGAATGGATGGATGGATGGATGGATGGATGGATGGATGGATGGATGGATGAATCTGGGATGTTGGTTATGATTTGAAAGAGAAAACCGCTCACCAAATAACTCATAGAGTTTAACATCAACGCTTGCAAGATATGACTTTGCTGATAGTGGGATAGTTGCTCTTATACATCTCTTTCCTTTAAATTTTAAAACAACCACTTCGCAATCAGGATTTGTAGTGCATTGATAATTTAAATGCTTCTCAGCTGATCTAAAGATCCTTCCTGTCTCACATAAAGGCTACACATGGGACTTTAAATCTGACATATGTCATGGCTGGGATGATAAATCTGAACTATCGTAAATGATCAGCTACACAGACTACGATGGGTTTATTTAGCATGACAGCCAGACTGGGATTTTGCCTTGGCAGCCCAGAGAAACCTTGATTCATGAACCAAGACCAAACTTGAAATTCCATCTTGGATACAAAATGCTAAATCATAATCCTGAATTGGATAACAGACTCAACCACAGTACAAATTCCAGTTTTGTGTAGCCTACCAGGAATAAAACAACTGCCTGGTTCATCCTAAGTTAGAATTCAATTCTCCCAAAGGTATTTTCTTTCAACAAAGCAACTGGATTTTCTTGTTTTCCTATGAGACATTTTGCTTCTCATCCAAGTCGCTTCTTCAGTTCTGTTTGAATGGTGGAGAATTGGAAGATTTATATTCCTTGAAGTTATCTGGTCATTTGCACTCTGAGAGTCACTGAGGCCACTTGGAGGTTTATCTGTGCTCTCATGGTCACCTGAATTCTGTAGTCTGCATTCCCACCACCCGGAAAAAATGCAATCCTTCCATTCTCCACCATTCAATCAGAACTGAAGAAGCTTCTTGAATGAAAAGCAACATTTTCAAGAGAAAAACAAACAAAGTCCAGTTGCCTTTTGAAAGAAAACAACTTTGGGACAACCATGACCTGGATGACTTAGAATCTCCATAGACCCTTAAGATTCAGTTGTTGACATTTAGGACAAAAAACTGCTCATTTTGTACTTCCGTCCAGAAGTCCAACATAAATAACAATGGAGGAAGTAAAATAAACAAGGTGTGGAGAATACTGATTCTCCCCCATCTCATTCTTCCTCCATCCAACAGAGGTAATTCTCCCACAGATATTTTACTAGCTCTGCTGATGTAGCACAATTAAAATTCAGGACCTGAAAAAATTCAAACGCAACTGCCAAAATTTTCAGCATCCTATTTCCAAAGCGGACATTGCTTTGCATGCCAAATGCATTGGGTTAAAAATATCAGAGCACAGAGGAGGGGCAGGTATCTCAAAGGCAGAGCAATGAAGTTTTCATTTGCTTTTCCTGACAGGATAAGACATCTTCCATTGGACGGAACTGACAAGAGAACGGCAAGGCTTAACCGACCAGCAATACACTGCCTGTTGTTCAGCACAATCTCAGTTTAATCAAGTTTTCTTTCTTCGCCCTTATTTGCCATGGTGTCTTCTGCACTTCTGGGCCAAAGTACCATGTGAAGCATCAGAGACATTGATTCAACATCTCACAGGAATCTGGCGATTGTCCGAACACCTTGTGTAAGCCAGTTCATTAGATACCACCACCATACACTGGATTGGTTGGTTGTCGTATTTGTATCAGAAGCACCAAGATGCTTTCGGGTTGAAATGACATCCCCGTTGTCCAATCGGGAGCTCCTTTCGTGTTCCCATTAATGAGCCCACCAAAGTGGTACCTATTTATCTATTCACATTCGCAAACTTTCGAACTGCCATATTGGCAGGACATGGAGGGAATGGCGGGAGCTCGACCCACCACAAAGCAGTAATTGGGTCTTGAACATAGATTTTGCAGGTTGTCAACCCAGTGTCCAAGCCACCTGGGTCACCGCACACCTGGATTGGTTGGTTTAAGGAGGACACATAGCAAGGTATAGGAACCAATCCGTTGTGTTTTGGTAATAGATTGTAATCTATAGGTAAAAAAATTATTTAAAAAAAAACCTTTTATTAATAAAATTCAGTTCAGTTTAAGAATGGCAACCAGAGTATTTTTAATCTTCTGTCTAGCATATTCAGGGCCTTTAGAAGGAAGATTGGTGAAACTCATTTGGAATTCTAGGCTCACTTTAGCTCCCACATCAAAATTGCATTTTAAAAAATGCAGATTTGTTTCAGCCATCAAAGCTAAGGACTTCCTTTGTAAACAGACAGAGAAGGGATGTGTATATATTTGTGTTCTTTTCCAGAAACCTGACAATAAAAATATGCAAGATTTTTAAAAAAATATAAGTGGAAATAGAAGAAAAATATTTCCTTCAAATGCAATTGTGTAGGTCAATTGTTTGGCTAATCTTTCATCTTTACTGCTGCTTTGGGGAAGACTGGGTATGAGGCAATAAAGATGGATATTTATTTATTTAACATATATATATATATATATATATATATATATATATATATA
>BLBF01000045.1:6829605-6892200 GCA_015471245.1 Laticauda colubrina
AGATGATGGATGGATAGATAGATACACACAAACACATACACACTTACACACATACATACACACACACACATACACACACACACACACACACACAATATTTAATTTTTGGTAGAAAAAATTTCACCCATACTTTACTATCTTCTTGTTTTTTGGAATACATACCATTTATTCTGCACTTAGGGACCACTCCTTTGTACAAATATCACATGATGTGGTGCTTCATTTATCTGAAGATGAATGTATGGATAGCAACAGTTATAAGAGTCATGGAACAATACATTATATTTTGTGGTGTAAAGTCAAAGGTGAAAGTTATTACTGCTCATGGCAGGGCAACCTTAACCTCAGGATTAATGCCATAAACAAACAATAACAACAACAATGAAATTTAGTTTGAAACTACAACACTCTTTAGAGAACAGTCTCTAAAGAGTTACGGTAGTGACATGATGCCCCCTACTGGTTCTTATCCAATATTAATCAGGATAGGTCTTTCCAAGAAAAGGAATCCCTCCTGATAAACCACCATAAGACCCAGATTTGATTGGAAAAGACAAAATAGTAAACCAAAGCACTGGAAAAGATATGTTCTAAATCAGCGCAGATCTGAATGTGTCTACTCAAATCTCATTATGCATAGGTTCAGACATATGTTTTGTGTTTGCATGCTAAGGTCGGGTGAAAAGAGTTAACCATGTTTTCTTGTTCGGAATTAGAGATGATAAGAATGAAAGAGACATTGCTGAGAAGAGGGGAATAGATTATAAAATTTTCAAAGGGTCCTAGGTCTATCTCAGGAGTGAGGGATAACCTTATCAGATCAAACATTTATATCCTCACACGTTCGCACACACAGCCTTATTTGGATTATGTTCAAATTCAGGGCACCTGAATAATAACAGAATAACAAAGTTGGAAGGGAGCTTGGAGGTCTTCTAGTCCAACCCCCTGCTCATGCAGGAAACTCTACACCATTTTAAACAAATGGTTGTCTAATCTGTTCTTAAAAACCTCCAATGTTGGAGGTTTTCAAGGCAAGACAAGAAGCAACAAATGGAAACTAATCAAGGAGAGAACCAGTGAGAACAATTAATCAGTTGTCTCCAGAAGTTGTAAATGCTCCAACACTGGAGGCTTTCAAGAAGAGATTGGACAGCCATTTGCCTGAAATGCTATCGGGTTTCCTGCCTGGACAGGACATAAGACCTCCAAGGTCCATTATTCTGTTATTTCAGCGATGGTGGGAAGTGTACAACAATTGCACAAAAGTATCTGTATACTTCAGGATGCCATTCATATCAGCTTGCGAATCAGAAGTTCCTGATGAAAACTGTTTCCTGGTCTACCTCACTATTTTTCTTGGCCACCCAGTTGTGCCTGAAAATGTAAAATTAAAAGGAGGCAGAACCTTAGCGCGACACACCATACGCCCAAATGCGGAGGCTTTCTATACATCGCCACATCTCCCTGTACAAACTCCAAGCAGCCAAGTCAGCGGATGCCAGAACACCTGCAGGTTTTAATACCTAATTAAGGCACTCCGAAAAGTGCTCCAAGCACCATTCTTGAAAACCAGATGTGCCGTCCATTAATTAAAATTGCTAACACCCAGCCTCTGCGGCCACCATGACTATAACTGGGGAAATGTTTGGCTGCTCTCTCGGTTTAAATATTCATAATTTCCCCATCCCACCCCGAGCTCTTAGCAATTGGGTTAGAATATCCCAAGGCAAAATCAGGGAACTGTTTTGACAGCAATTCTCAAGCTGCATCCAAACTGGCAGAATTGGGGAGATTGAGTATATCCTGGCAACCCAATCTGGCAGAAGGCTTTCTCAATGTGCTTAAATAAACACCACCATTGTCACCAAAGTCTTGCAACGCTGAGAGAGTCAAGGCCTGTGATGGCGAACCTATGGCACACATGCCAGAAGTGGCATGCAGAGCCATCTCTACGGGCACATGAGTTGTCGCCCCAGCTCAGTTCCATTGAGCATGCGCGTGCCTCCTGCCAGCCAGCTGATTTTTGGGTTCCTACCATGCATGCAGAGTGGGGCACATGCGGGAGATATGTGCACATGCATGGAGGCAGTGTGGGGGGGGCTCTCACATGCATGCACAAGGAGGCAGGGGACCATGGGGGGGTTGAATGTGCATTGCATTATGGGTGCAAGCCCACGGCAATGAAAAGGTTAGCCATCGCTGGTCTAGGCGTTGAATCAAGGGGTGGTATTCTACCAGTTTGGACCAGTTTGGGAAACCAGTAGTTCTAGTGAGCATTTGGCCCCGTCCACCCACCCCTGCTCTTTCCCGTGCTTTATTTCGTTGTTTTAGAGCACAGCTGATTCGTGCGGTTGAGTGGTTTGCCGTGCCGCCATTGTTTTACTCACAGGGGCTGCAATAGAAGGGAAGTATCAGAGCTGAAAATGAGCTTTTTTGAAATGCGGAGTGCAAACGCAAAGTGTGCACTCACCAAAACAATTGTTTTACTGGTTGAAATCGCGCCACTGGTTAAATCCATCCGCCTTCCTTCTTTTCCCGAAGGAAATCCTATTTTTCCCAGTTGAAAATGGATTTTTCCTCCCCAGTGAAATGGAAGCGTTCATAAGGCAAACTCCAATCATGGATGAAGCTCTCTGGGTTATTTTTATTTATTCATCCCAATTTCTGAAATATTAGATGGTGGACCACCGTTATCCATGGCAAAACTGAGCCGATTACATATTTAGAATTTTAACAGCAACATCACTAACAAACACTTATCACGAAAACCTATAATCCAGAAGTCACTTTAGTGCTACCAAATTAACCTCATTGATTCCCTTCATGACTGGAGCAAGAAAAGTGGTACACGGGGCTCAAAATTCACTGTTCTTGCTTAGCAATGGAAATTGTGGTCATAATTTGAGGATTAACTGTATTCTCCTGCTCATCACACTGAATGGAGCGGTCAACCCTGAAGCTGACCTTGGAGCCACTTGGAGCTTCAATGCTGCCACACTGGAGCTGAGGGATAGGGAGGATGGATTAGAGATAGTTGGGGCTGTGTGGTCAAAAAAATATACTTTCTCCTGGGAACCAAGGACATTCTCACATCTGTCCGGAGGAAGGAGGAGTGATGTCACCAGACCTGAGGACGCTGCCATAATTGTACCATGTGACTGACTGTTTGTGTTTGAGGGGGAAAACTTTTATTTTTAATTAGGTGAAAAGAAGAGTATCAGTTTCAGTTTCACAGCACCATGCAGCTTTAGTACAAAACAGTTGAGATAAACCACACCCAGGCTCCTTGCTGTCTCCTTCTTGCTCGTACAGAAAATATTGCTTCAGTTTCCAAGCAGCCCTCAACTCTCTCACACACTGACAGAATGCTAGCCAGATAAATACCAATGGATGCTGGTAGGCAGAGGCAGAATTTTTTCCCCTTTATTTTCCTCCCCAAAAACTAGGCTCGACCGCATAGTTTCATAGCGAAGCATGGGTATCGAGCTAGTCATCTATATGCTTTCTTTGAGCTTTCACAATTTTGTTTGACCCATGCAGGAATGGTCAACTTATTTATCCAAAGCACCAAAAGGCAAGACAAGAAGCAATGGGTGGAAACTAACCAAGGACAGAAGCAACCTGGAATTAACAGTGAGGACAATTAACCAGTGGAACAGCTCTATTCTGATTGATTGCACTTGTAGCTTCCGCTTTTTACAATGCTAAAATTAGAACATTGTCAGATTTGCATTCATTTTATGGCTGGGAGCTGCACTGGCTCCATATTAACAGCTGATGGCAGCAAGACTCAAGTTTAGCCTGTCAAGGAAGTCAGCAGCAGCGGCTGTCAAAGTACAGAGAAAATGAAGCAGGTATCCATGTCCCTTATTATCTTTGCATCCATACATCAGTTTCATTCTGTTGACAATATCAAGCATATGTCACATCCTCTAATCCCCAATCCTTTAACCTCCAACTATCCACTATTGACCTCACCCCATTCCTAAGAGGTCTGTAAGGGGCGTGCATAAGTGCACCATCGTGCCTATCGTCCTGGTTCTATTGTCCCAATTTATTCGTACCTATTTCCTGTATTCTTGCTCATGTTTATACTTGTACTTATTATCTTGTAAGCAATTGACAAATAAAATAAATAAATAAATGTACTTTGCTTTTAAATTCTGCTGGAATTGTTAATTTAGCATCTCCAGAAACTGAGTGGGAAATAGAAAGTGCGGCACAACTTTTTTTTCTGGGAGAAGCCACTTTGAAATTCCCCATGTAGATGAGATGGCCAAGTTCAAAATATGTTGTTTCTAGATAGAAATATCAGTCCTTTAGACCAGCCTCCCTCTTGAAATTCCTCCCACATAAAGCTTAATACACAGAATTTTATTTTTCTTTTTAATTTTTATAAATTTTATTTAAAAAAAAAACATTGAAAACATTGAACATGGTGGTCTTCTTTGACTTACATTTCTGTCAATACTTATTACACTTAGAAAGAAATTATGTACATTTATACAGATGTATATACAAATATCCATTTAATCTTTATACTTTTTAATTCTTTCCCGTTACCGCTCAGGTAACTTATATAGTCTCTCACATCCTTCCTATGTCACCTTTAGTCCTTATTCCATCTCGTGAACTCCGTCATGTCCCTCCATTGGTAAAATTTATTCCATATTTTGCGGTATTCTGACTTGTCTTTATCCTTCAGCTCTAACGTCAGCCTCTCCATTTCTGCGCATTGTAATATCTTATCTATCACCTCATCTTCCCTAGGAATTTCTCTAGCCTTCCAATTTTGAGCAAATAGCATTCTTGCTGCCATGATTGCGTGTATTATTAGGTAGGTATCAGCTTTACTAAACTTCTCTCCCATTATTCCCTGTAAGAACATCTCAGGTTTGTGCTTAATCCCCAGAATTTCCCATAGCATATTTGAAGAGTGATGCTATGCCCTGCTACTGTAGTGTTTTTCTATAACCTTTTGTTTTAAAGTAAATTGCAGTGGACATTTTAATTGCATACGTCTCTATCTCTGAACTGCAGAGAGTCCTTTATTGACTTACAATTGGATAGAAATTACTAAGTAAACAAATAACAAGCCTCAATGTCATTTGACCAAGAACAAGAGCAGATTCTAGTAGTCTTCCTTTAAGGGACCCTAACTGGGACTGGCCTATGATTAACCCTATATCGCAGTTATGATGTTGTAATTATGATCTTCCTGCAGCTTTTCCTTTGCTTTGCAGACCTGTAAATGTGACCAATGGCCACACTGTTAAGTGAATCTGGCTTCCCCCCTTGACTCTACTTGCCAGAAGGTGGCAAAAGGGGGATCACAGGAACTTGATGGACACTGCAACCATCGTAAATGATATCAGTCATTTATCAAGCATCTGAATTTTGATTACGTGACCATGGAGGTGGGGTGCTGCTAGTTTTAAGCAGTTTTGAAAAATGGTCACCTAGGTCACCTTTTTCAGCGCCGTTGTAACTCCAAAAGGTCACTAAATGAACTGTTGTAAGTTGAGGATTACCTATATAGACACAGAGACAGCACCGCTCTTTGGGTTGCTATAGTTTCAAAGTAAAATGAAGAATAGGAATAGAATAGAATAACGATAGGGCAGGATAGGAATAGAATAGAATGGAACAAATAGAATAGAAAACAGAATAGAAAAGAATAGAAAATAGAATAGAATAGGAAAGAATAGAACAGAAAAAAATAAAATAAATAGAATAAAACAGAAAATCGAGCAGAAAATTAGAAAATAGAACAGAAAATTAGAATAGAATAGCAAATGAATAGAAGTAAAGAATAGAATAGAAAATAGAAAAGGAAGAGAAGAGAAGAGAATCTGGAAGGGACCTTGGAGGTCTTCTAGTCCAGCCCCTGCTCGAGCAGGATATAGATCCTTTCATATAAACCTCCATTTCCACCACCACCACGAATATAACTCCAATCTTATCACCCCTAAGCAAACAGGTGGGGAAAAGAAGCCAACGATAAACTGAGAAGAGTCCGAAAACTGCACCCTTTTCCCTCACGACGGGAGCAAAGTCCGGCGGGGAGTTCCGCGATGCACGGAGGGAAGGGGGCGTGGTTTTCGGCGGCAGGGAGGCAGACTGGGACGCCGGCCCCGCCCCCCTTGTGTGTCGCGTCGGCGCTTCATGGTGACGTCACGGTTGCATAGCGATGAGGCCTAGGCGCTTCCGGGGTGAGGGAGACGGCGACGGCGACGGCGACGGCGCAGGGGAGTTTCCCGGGCTGTGGCGGCGCTTGGAGGGCCCGAAGCGATGGGAAGCGGCAGCGGCGGCCTCCCCCGCCGGTTCTTCTCCTCCTCCTCCTCCTCCTCTTTGCCTTCTTTTCCCCGCCGCCGCCGCCGCTGCTTGAGTCGCTCTGGCTGCAGGGCGCCTCGCTAATGGCCGCCTTCCGCCCCTCCTCAGCCGCGCCGTCGGACGAGCAGAGTCGCCTCCAGAACTGGACGGTGCTGGATGAGTTCACGGCGCCGGCGGAGAAGAGCGGCTTCCTGAAGCGGAGCCGCGGCGGCCTCGAGCGGCTCTTCGGGGTCCGCCTGGCCCTCTTGGAGGCGGCGGGCAGCGGAGTCGTAGGTGGCTGGGCTCCCTCGGACACCGGCGGGCGCAGGATCTGGCTCAGCCTGCTGGGCGAACGGGAGCAAGTGCGCAGCGCCAAGGTAGGCCGGACCGGGTGTGTGGGGGTGAGCCTCAAGGGAAGCTTGGCCTTGGCGAGAGGTGCCTGCGGAGAGTCTCCCAACTCGGTTGAGGGACAAGCTGTACCAGATTGTCCCCACCTAGTACAGCTAGTCCTCGACTTACAGTGGTTCGTTTAGTGACCGTTCAGTTACAAAGGGCACTGAAAACAAATCCAATAGCCCTTGGGACTTACATAACGCTTCACAATGCTTTTACAGCCCTCTTTAAGGGGTTTTTGGACTCAGCAAAATGCCCCCCCCCCCAACAATTTAGGTCTTCATTTTATCCATCTTGGAAGGATGGAAGGCTGAGTCAACCTGGAGCTGGTTCAGGATC
Organism: Laticauda colubrina; assembly: GCA_015471245.1. Classification (NCBI taxonomy): domain Eukaryota; kingdom Metazoa; phylum Chordata; class Lepidosauria; order Squamata; family Elapidae; genus Laticauda; species Laticauda colubrina. The sequence goes on from BLBF01000045.1 coordinate 6,836,653, forward strand.
AAATTTTTGGCTGTGGGCAGAGCCTGCCATACTGTATTCTAACAATTGTAATACGAAGGGAGGAGGAGAAACTGGAAGGAAGGAAGAGATAGCACTAACCCTTAGACTTATATACCATTTCACAGTGCTTTACAGTCCTCTTTAAGCGGTCAATCTCTTGTCCCAACAACCTGGGCCCTCATTTTATCGACCTCGGAAGGATGGAAGGCTGAGTCAACCTTAAGCCAGTCAGGATCAAACTGCTGACAGTAGGCAGAGTCAGCCTGCAGGACTGCATTCTAACCATTGTACCACCAAGGAAGGAAGGAAAAAAAGGAAGGAAGGAAGGAATAACAATAGACTTATATACCGCTTTACAATGCTTTACAGCCCTCTAAGCGATTTAAAGTCAGCCTCTTGCTCTCAACAATCTGGGTCCTCATTTTACCAACCTGGGAAGGATGGAAGGCTGAGTCAACCTGGGTGACTGTTTGTCACATTTGGGACCGTTTTAGCATCCCCACAGTTAATAACAAATCAAGTTTATTACCATCAAAAGGCCAGAGACCAGAATGAATAAATATTCTTAATAAATATCTAGTTAGAAATTTCTAGATGAAAATAATTAGTAACAGATAAAAATCCATATTGAAATCACAATTCAGCATCCTGCCTGTCAGTGACAGGTGGCCCAACTACTATGGTATAATATCTATCCATAGAGGCCCCTGGTCATTACATACTAATATGCAGAAACAAAAAAAGTAATACAAAAGGGCTTTGCTACCTTAGTTGTGTAAATTACTATGGTGGATTAATCTAACCACCCGCACATAATCAAAATTCGGATGTTTGCAAACTGGTTCGTATTTATGACAGGTCAAGGTCACGTGATCCCCTTCTGAGACAAGCAAAATCAACGGGGACACCAGGTTCACTTAACCATGTTCCCAACTTGAACAGCTGCTGTGCTTTGCTTAACAACTGTGTCAAGAAAGGTTGCATAACAGGGCAACATTCGCTTAGCAAACGTCTTGCTTAGCAATGGAAATTTGGGGCTCAAGAACGATCTGTGGTTCTCTAGGTTCTGAGTCAAAGACTTCAAATATCTATGGAGATTCTCAGGTCATTGGTTGTCCCAAAGGTGCTTTTTTCATCTTTCTTTGAAGAAACGTCTTCAAAGAAAAACAAAGTCCAGTTGCCTCTTGCAAAAAAGCACCTTTGGGTCAAAGACTTTAACTGTTGTGGATCCTGGATATTTAAGTTGCCAGCACTGAACTCTGGACAATTTCATTTTTTCTCTCTCCTGTAGTATACAGTGACGGTGGAACTTGGATATTAAATTGACTGTGTATTTTACACCTCTTGGATGAGATAGAGATTGTGGGGCGGCTTAAAGATGGAGCAAAGAGAGAGGAGGCATAAACAATCCAGATAACAGGGGAGCCAGCTGGTAGCTTATCTCATCAATGAATGCCAGCTTTGTCCAGATGAAAAGAGTCTCATTTCTCATCCAAGAAACATCTTCAGGTTTAACTGAATAGTGGGGAACGGAAGGATTATTTGCACTCTGAAACGTTTTCAGTGGGGAAAAAACCCAAGAAAGTCCAGTTGCCTTTTGAAAAGCACCTTTGGGATGACTTGAGGCACTGCCTTTCCCTGGTTCCCTCTCCCATCCCAAAAGGACCCTATCTGTTAGGGAGCTTTGTTTGATAGGTCTCTGGAAGAGAGCCTTTTCTGTCCTGGCACCTCTTGGAATGTCGTTTCTCTCCCAATCCCCAACTTATTGACCTTCCAGAGGGCCCCATCAATGATAGGTTTTGTTAGAAGAGGATTTTTTGTGGCTCAGGGCTGAACAGTGCTCTTTGGCTGGGAGATCAATTAAGCAGAAAACAATTCTCCAATCAAGGAACTACAAAGTCAGACAAACAGTAAACAACAGTCGAATCAAGGAACCACGAGGAAGAAAACAATACACCACCAATATTGACTGAGCAAGCCACTTGTACATAGAGCAAACTGGAGTCTCTTTTAGGACTGATGATACTATCTAGTCTGGTCATGAAATATCTGCAAGAAAACAACAAGCTCAGAGAGGATCAAAGATCCCATTGTTCAACCATCAAAGATCCCCACCCTGAGCTACAAATACCCTCTTCTATTGGCACTTGTATATAAACAAAGCAAATCCCAGTCCTTTCTAGCCCTGCTGATGTTACCTAGCTGGGTAGTGAAACGTCTGCAAAAAGAAAAAAAAAACCAAGCTCAGAGACTGACCCAGCTGACTGCTAGTCTTGAGGGCTGCAATTTACCTTCAAGATTATTTGCAGAAAATGGTACGATCTCGTATTTGTGTACATCAGCAGATTTCACACGTATGCCTCTCTATATCTGTGACAGAGATGTCTGCATCAAGATGAAATGAGAGGAAATGAATTAATTATAATCTCTTCCCTGAAAGACTCTAGGCTTGTGGCAGAACAATAATCAAATGATTGTGAGACAGAGGTCCTTTTATATGGAGATGGAACAATCAGTTCCGTTCCTTTGGATTCCAAGGGAGTCAGTGCCATTTGGCTTTCATCATTGGCTGAAAGAAGAATGGTCTCCGAGAAGCTGTATTCTTCCTGCCTTCCAGAAAAATCTCCCTCTAACCATTCACCAGCCTGACCTCTCCATTGGACACAGAGCCAAAACTGGGACAAAACTTTCATAGCAGAAAAACACTGAAAAAAGAAGCAGGAACACCTTGTTGTGATGCTGTTAGAAACTGTATTTTTTGGAGACTGGGCCTCTTTCAGAAAAGAAGAATTGCCATGGTTTATTATAGGGCTAAGCAAGAATGTGTCCTGTATCTTGTCTGCTTTTTGCCATAGGAAAGATGGTTCAGCAGGCAGGAAGACTAAGCCCATTTAGCCTAGTGGTGTCTATGCAAACCAATAGTAGTTCCCTAGATTCTGAAGCAAAGATTTGAATGTTATGGACCCTTGATCTTTAGGATGCCAGGCATTGAAATTTGGACAAATTCAATTTTTTTCCTCCTGCATTGTACAGTGTCTGTAGAATGTGGATATTAGCCAGTTGTTTATTTTACATCTCTTGCAAGAGGTAGAGATTGTGAGGTAGCTGGGAAACAGATGGAAGAGAGAAGAAGCATAAACAATCAAAAGATAACAGGTGAGCTAGTGGACAGCTTATCTCATCTATGCTACCTTTGTCCAGATGAAAAGAAAACTGGGAAGACATTTTTCAAATCAAAGATACTTCTATTCATTTAATGTAAATACTCACTTTCATTTACCCATTATAAATGATGCTGGGAATTTTTTCTTATTTACCCCACATTAGCATTGAGGATATTTTAGTAAAATTTCTGTACAGTACTTCTTCCCTGATCTTTCTTAGCTGTTTCACGTTTAACAGAGATAATGTTCAAGACTGCCTCTCATGCATGACCACCTCTTCTTTCTCGTGCTCTGGCTAAGCCTTAAATAATAATATTTGTAATTTAAGATTTCACTCTGGTTTTAAATAAAGGTTTAACTGTTTCAGTGGAAAGAAAGCAGGCCTTCCCTATTGGAGCCTCATAAAATAACCACAAAACAGTGTGTTCTCCTACCCAACAATGTTTTGACAGTGAAATTGACCTCAGAGTGGTTCATAAATTCCTGGGTATTTATGTTCATATAACAAAGAGCATGTCAGGTCTTTTATTTAGGGCTTCTGATAGGTGTTCCTGTTTTTGGAATACCTGTATTAATACAACTATTTGAGTATAGATTATGGAGTGAGTAGATTGCTTAAAAAAAAGAAAGCACAGGCCCAAAAAGACTTGAGCTGGTAACTGGTGAACAAATATTTGAGGTGCCTTGCAGGAAAATACGCACCTCCAAGTATCTCTAAGTATATGAGATGAAAAGGGGAGAAAGTTACAGACATGAAAATATTGCTTCGTTATGCCTCTTTCTAAGGCTGAATAGTAAATTGTAATGTCTTGATTTCCAAGGGTAGGACCAGAATCCTACCAGTTATGTACAGAGCCTACAGAAGTAGTTTATGCATTTGCAAATCCTTATCCAGGAGGAAGGAAGAATTCTTAGCATGTGCTTTATCATCATGATTTAACAATTAGTAAGTGCCTCATTTGCCTATAGACTTGGGCATTTGAGAACCAAAGTGTTACAGAAGTCTCCTTCATCCAGAAACTGGAACTGGTGCTCAGATGGCCCAGACTTTGCTCCGTTACACACCGTCCCTCTGAAAGTTAGAGTGAGGACAAAGGTTGGCACGTCCATTTTATGCAGGTCTTTTGGTCCCCTTGATAATATTATCTCCCGAGATTTTGAATTTATAATTATAAAGCACTTGCAGGTTCATTTGATTTGGAGAAATTCCTTTTCACACTGGCAAAAGGAAAAATAAAACTATGGAGAGAGCTTGGCACCACAATGTGTTCTTGCTTTTGTTTAAACTACTCTAATATTGTCAGTCCAACTGGTGAAACAGGAAAGGAGATGATGAGCAGAATTTGTAATGATATGTCCAGGCATAGGAATCTCATGTCTTTGGTTTACAGCAGAAATCCTCTTTCTGAAAGGGTCTGTGATTTTTTTTTTTAGGATGGTTGCTGGGTTTGAATTCAAAACCAAATCCAGATCTTCCAAAACAAAAGCACTTTGGATCTTGGATAGTGTCTTTCATACAGTTGGGGAAAAAGTCATATGCCCAACTCGGCTGTTCTGCATGTTCCCTGATTAGTGTAGTGTAGGGCTTTCATAACTAGGATTTCTGCCTCATTCTTTAACCTTCCAGGAATCCAGAAATATGTTATGTAACTGGTGATTTGTTGGACAGTTCCTATTATGCTTTTCCCAATTCATGAATCAACCGCAGTTCGAACAAGAGATTTGTTCTGATCAAAGTGTGCAATATCACATTTATAAATAGAATATTAACGGAAGGCTTTTTCCTAGCTATCATTCATCTAACATTTGAAGGCAGAATTATTCCAATTATTCTTCTTTAGGTCTCCCGGCCATTTTTTTGGGTTTTCTTTGAAAGTCGGTATTGACTTGCAACTAGAAATAAACTAGGAATCTGCACACAACGTTTAACATCACTGTGTTGTAATCATTTAGCCAGGTCATCCCATATTTTGAACCAGTTAAAATTTCCGGATGTGTCATCTTGGAGGATAGTCTCATGAATGGTTTATGGTTGACAATGAGAAAGACAAGACTTTCCTTGGCCGAACTGGATGTCCACCAGTGTTCACTTTGAAAATAGGAATAAGCGTACAAATTAGAAACGTCAGACTTTTGATGTCAGTCAGTTTCCCAACTGCAAAAGCAGTCGAGCTTACACAATTTTAACTAGGAACTCTTTTATACTTCCAGGGTAAAACCGGAATGTTGCAATATTTATTGCTTCAGTGGGAAACATAAAAGATAATATCTTTGAAAACTGTAGGCGTGATAGAGATGTAAGAACTGTGGTTACTTCCAAAGCTTTAATGGTCTGTTTTTCAGAATCTGAGGCCACCATAACTGCTTCTGCTGTTTGTACACTGAAGTCATTTTCCTTTACATTTCCTTTACCTCCATATTCTTTTACTAGTAAAATCTGGAATACGATGAGCTGCATTAAAATGATATAAGATGGGTATGTAGGTCATAGGCAGAAACTACTATTAGTGGAACCAGATTTTTCTCTTATATGAAACCTCACGTCATTCTTTGCTGTTTCATAGGAAATGGTTTTTGGATAGTACAAGAGTAAAAATCAGATATACATAGAGTATTTTTGGTATTTTGGCTTAGGTTAGGATTTGGCAATTCTTCCTAAACAAGAGGGAAGCAAACCCAAAGTGGCACCTTATTTAGAGTTTGCAGCGGTGGGTTCTTTGGACTGTGAATAGATTTTCCCATGGTTGCAGTTGTGCTTAAAAGTGAAAAACTGGAATAATTTTCAAATATAATTAGGGGATTGAAAGCTGAAACATACAAAGAAGGGTTGCAGGAATTGGATATATCTAGTTTAATGAAAAGAAGGACTAGAGGTGACATGATAGAAGTGTTCCAATGTTTGAGGCTTCCCACAAAGAAGAGGGAATCAGGCTATTCTCCAAAGCATCTGAAGGCAGGACAAGAAGCAATGGATGGAAATGAATCAAGGAGAGAAGCAACCTTGAACTAAGGAGAAATTTCCTCACAGTGAGAACAATTAACTAGTGGAGCAACTTTTCTCCAGAAGTTGCTGGTGCTCCATCACTTGAGGTTTTTAAGAAAGGGAATAATGCAAGTGATAGTAGGGAAGGGTATTGTAGATAATTCTGTTGGGTGATGAGAACATGCTAGAAATTGCATCCAAGTGATATTTGTGAATGGAAATGTCTTGGTTAAGTAATTCATTTCTCATGAAATTCATCATTCCAGGTGTTCTAAAAATAGAAAGGTCATCTTGAAATGAAACTAATAAGCTGGTGAGCCAAATTCAGAGAAGTTCCATAAACACTAAATGAGATCAAAACATGGATTTTTAAACTAATACGGATCTCCAAAGACTTTGTCTGCATTCATCTACTTTTCTGCATAATAGACATCTTTGGTTTAGCAAGCACATCCTTGTGAAAAGAGTCAGTTGACAGCAGGGGAGCTACAGATAATCCGTGTATGTTCTCATGATGTGCATAGGCCTCCTCTGATAGCCCTTCTAGAAAATGAAGACTTGGCTAATTATTTTTTCTGGCATTCTCCTGAATGAGTTGTTTGCCTTCATAGTATTTGCAGCTACTATAAAAAGATCCCTTTGGGGCACAATTCAATTATCATGATACCACATTTCTTCCTATTTTTCTCAGCCCTCGAGTATAAATGTTAGATAATTAGATCCGGAAAGCTTTTTTATGTTGTTAGAATTGAAGCGCAAGGTTAGCACAGAGCAACACAAACAAGATAAAGGGGTCAAATTATACTTCAAGGTGCAATACGACTCTTTCATATGAGATCTGATTGACTCATTGGGCAGAAGTGTTTCTCCTTAGATTTCTCCTAACAACCTAATTTAAGGATTCTTCTCTCTCCCATCCATTTTGTTCAAAAAAAAATGATGATAGTCTTATTAAGATTGTTTTCACCTGTACTGTTTGCTTGAAATCTGCTCTCAGTTCCTCCAGAAGGAAGAGTAATAAAAACAATGCACTCCTATTGACAGAATGTAGAGTTGTAGCTTTTTAATAAGGCACAAATTTCAGAAGTTGAACTGTCGCCTTCATTTATGATTTCTCTTCCCCTCCCCCTTTCCCCCCCTTTTTTGTAGGAATATATTAAAGGAATCTGTGAACCCGAATTGGAAGAGAGGGAATATTATCCCAAAGACATGCACTGTATTTTTGTAGGAGCACAAAACCTCTTCCTGAATTGCCTTATTCAGGGCACCTCTGCCGATATTACTGTGGTGGAGATCGGGACACTCAGTATTAAAGGCCGGACAGAACCTGTGGTCATGGCCAGGAGCCACATCCAGCAGTTTGTGAACGTCTTCAAAAGCAACCTCAACGACTTGACGGTCAAGGAGTCAGAAGTGAAGAAACAGTTCAAACGTCTCGTCGAAGCTCACGCAGATAAATACACGATGGACTTGTTGATTCTACCGAGCTCGCTGAAGAAAGAGCTGCTGAGCCTCGCGCAGCACGAAGGCGGCAAAATGGAAGGCAGAACTGCAGATCCTGGCCCTTCCGATGAGACATTAAAGCACCCAACTCAGATGCAGAAACTACCCGTAGTAAGCAGCGATGCCAAAACAGGTCAGGAGGAAGCGAGGAACAACGCAGGTACACCGGTCTCTGAATTAGCCAAGCAAATGGACACTGTTTTTCCCGATAAGCCCGAAGGGCATTTTTTACCCATAAACGGTCTAACTTCACTGGAGGCTTCTGCCTCAAAAGAAAGGCAGTCGTGTAAACGAAGATCCTCGGATGGGGACGAGAGGCTTCCAAAGAAACAGTTTTCTTTTGAAAACAACCAGGAATCTAAGCAGATGTCCTGCCAAAGACATGATGACATAGTGGTGATAGACTTGGTCTCGGATACAAGCGAGTTACATGATGGTAAAAACGGTGATGAAATAAGCGAGGAGATGGAATACAAGATCCTGGTCAATTTTTTCAAAAGCATGGGCTACTCTGAGGAAATTGTAGAAATGGTGATCATTGAACACGGACAGTTGGCTGAGCCCCTACTCCTCCTCGAAGAAATTGAGAAAAAGAGCAAGATGGTTGCGGAAGAGGAAGAGAAGGCCAGAGTTGTCTCCCAGAATCTGGAAACCCAAACGAAGAAAAATAAAAGCGGCAAGGGCACCAGGGTCCACCCAGATCTAAGCTGTCAATCGGAGCCACCCCAAAATGCAAACGTCACCTCTGTTTCCCAAGTACCCCGCAAAGACAAAATTCATGGATTGGACCCTGAAAACCGCACCCCTCTTTTGGGTCACAAAAACTCATCGAATAAAGAGCTCAACAAAATACAATCTGGGTGTTCAGAACAGGGTACCAGGGTGAGCGAGGAAGAAAATGATGGTTTTGTGAATGCCTCCAGTAATGCTCCCATGGCAGCCAAAAATAAGAAAGCCAAAGATCCGATCTTGGCAGCCAGGGGTGGCTGGGAGAGCGCGCACCCACCCGTTGAGAGAGAAACCCTGGTTCTTCGAGGGAGTTCCAACCAATCACCGACGACGCACAACCAACAGGAAAACTGCAATCCCGTGCAGCTGGGAGGACAGCAGTTCCCTTCCCAAAAATTAAAGCACTTTGGAGACCCCATCCCTCCTTTGCAACTCAGAAGTTCTTATCCAGAAAAGAAAACGGGGGGACTTTACGGTCCTCCTGCAGATCCTCCGGTCACCGGGGTCCAGAGGTTTCTAGAGGCGTTGAAAACACCGTTCAAGCTGGAACTGAAAAATGAGCCAGGGGGACCCCACTTAAAATACGTAGTGATAGATGGCAGCAACGTTGCAATTTCGTGAGTATGGATGGACCTTAGATTTCTAGATGCCTGGAGAGTGAAGAAGGATGGGGAGGGGCAGGGAACGAAAGAAGGGTGAGAACGATAAAATAGTTTTTCTTGGGGAGGAAATAACTTGAGATGTGCTTCTCTCTTTAACTTGGGTTTGAAATTGCAGCCTTTCTGAATTTGAAAAAAAAAAAACTTTCTCAAACTTGATTTAGCTCTAAAACCCAAAGCAGCTTCCCGTAGTTCACCCTTGGTTCCGAAGAGTATCATAAGTGAATTAAAAATATAATGGAAAAGCCCTTTTCTGCACTCATGTGCCATAGTTGGAATTTCCCATTAAGTTTTATAGGTCTGTTGGCATCCACATCACCTTAAGAATGCATAATAATAATCCCTTAGGTTGCAACTGGCTCCTGTTTTCTTGCTTATATTTACATCTTCTGTTATTTCCTTCCCTTACTTTCCTCTTGGATAATCCCCATAATGCATGTTTAAATTAGCATGGGAGAGTACCTTGCACTGTGCTAACTGTTGTTTGGATTCCATCCACTGACAGTTGAAATAAACCAAAGTTACACAGAAACATGTTTGCACTGTTAGGTAACTTTATTTGCTTTAGGGGTATTTGCAGAAGGGAACATTATTTGGGGATTTGTTTTATTTTTTCTTTAGCAATAGCCCTTAAGACTTCATGGTGCTTCTCATCCCTCTCTAAGTGGTTGACAGAGTCAGCCTATTGCCCCCATCAATCTGAGTCCTCATTTTACCAACCTTGGAAGGACGGAAGGCTGAGTCAACCTTAAACTTTTCAGAATCACATTCCTGGGGTAGACAGTGAGTCAGCCTGCAGTACTTACAGGGATTACTGCCACACAGTAAGAAATTGCAGTTCTAAAAATAAAACTTTAAAATTGTAAGACCTAGAGATAGGTAAGACGAGACAGCCCACGGCCTCTCAGGTTATCTTCCTAGAAATATTTCCTTTACCACATTCCTGAGTGCCTCCAATAGTGACAGAGTGTCGAATGTATGGCCTTCATTGGAACAGCCAAAATACATTCAGAGAAGTCTCTGCTTCAAAAATAGCCCAAGTTGAACTGTACGGCACAGTCAAAATCAGCACAGGAAATGCTTTATGACAGTGGTCCCCAACCTTTTTTGTACCAGGGACCAGTTTCACACAGAAATACTTTTTCAAGGACTGGCAAAATCAATTCTTCCCCAATAGTAAAGGGCTTCTTAGCTTTAGCTAATATAAAATATATATATTAATCACGATTATTCATTCTTTGCAGCCCGGTACAAAATGATCCACGGTGGTTGGGGACCCCTGCTTTATGACACTTTGTATTATGTCCTAAACTGTTCTATGGATAATGTTTATGTCCTAAAATATTTTTAAAAAATTTTCCAAACTTTTTAATTCCACAAAAGTTATGGGTTCCAAATTTAGGGTGAATTTTATTAAATTAAGAATACTTTTAAGTTAAGAATAACTTGGTTCAAAAGGTCTTGCCTTAGGGTGCACTGTTTTGCCCCGTTAAGGGTTAACAAATAGAGTTTCAGTATTACACAGATAAGGTGATAGACATCAACTGCACCTCAAAGGAAGATGTCTTGAGAACCCTAGAGGCTGATTTCACCTCACCTCACCTCTAAAAGCAATGGCATGGGAGGTAGGAATTTGCGGTATATGCAAAACAAAATTCTGATAGCTTGGAAAGAGAAACTGGAACACAAAAACTGTGTGCGTGCACAAAGGTGCATGTGTACAATGATCCTGTCCATACTTCCTGTTAGAAAATGTGACTGCTGCCAGTAAGCTGCCTTTTATGTTTGGAATTCCAGTGATGGAGGAAAATCAGCCAATGGAAACCCAATTTAAGCATTCCCTTCTGAAACCTTTTTCTGAAGTTGTTTTTCTCCGTCACTGAACCTGGAGATATCTTCTACAGGTTGTTTTTAAAAAGAACAACACAATGGCCCCACTTATTGTGAAATGAATTTCCCAAAGGTTTCCACACTTTGAGAAATGTGTAGGTCACAATCAAGGTTGCGGGTCCTTTGCTGCATGTAAACTTTCAGATGAGTTTACATGCAGCAAAGGACCCACAGCCTTGATAGGGAAATGTTGCTCTTGGATTCAGCGCATCTTTGATCCCTACTCAGCGAGGAAGTTTGTGTGAGAAAGCACATTCCCTTAACTGGCAGATGCAAATGTTGTTTTAAAGATTCCTCTGGAGATTCCTTGAAAGTTTCAAGGTCACTAAAAAGCCTAAACATTGGTGGCCAATTTTTTAAAAAAAAAAAAACCCTTGTTAAAATTGCTATCTTAGCCTGAGTTGCTTATGGCTTAAAATAATGGGATGAAATATTGGAAAAAGAGAGAAAATATATTGTTGAGTGGCCTTATATAATTCTGTCTCCCTATTAATAAGAGATGAGGAGCTTTGTTTTTAATGAAAACTAAAACTTCAAGGAAGGGCACCCAGTCTCTTGTGGTTCTTGGCCTCGAGTTTTTCCCATCTTGCAAGGTTCAGTCCAGCATCTGGAGTTATGCAGTCAATTCAGTGCAGCTACGAATGTGTCATTCTCAACACAACTCTTATCTGGAAATTGAAAACTTAAGATATGTGCTTCGAGAGAGATTGGAGCTAAGTTCATAAAACTGCAATGCAAACAGGACTTCTTTTGTTATTCTAAGGTAGGGCTCTTTAATTTGGAGGGCGTTGTCCTCCCCTTTGGGATAAAATGAATGGCTGTGCCAAACTCAGGGTTGTTGTTTTTTACATCCCAGGTTACTCGCCAGGTTTTAAAAAGAGAGTGAAAAAGAAAGAAAATATTTTGCAGAACTGCCCTGCCTGCTTAAAAAATAGCACGCCCTTTCTCTTACTTGACACCAAGCTCATAAAATACTTAACATTTATGATTCATGTTCAATTCGAGGTGGATTCAACCAGGTTGAGACTGAGGTGAAGGGCCATGCCAGTATTGAAGCTGTGCCACACTGTGCCTCATTTTTAATTGTGACTTTGTTAGAGGAAGTATACTCTTTAAAGGGTTTTTTTTTTGTCTTTTGCAACAGTATCAAGGAAGATTCAGTTTGCAGCATAAATCAATGGAAATACATTGTGGCTTTTTTTGCCTCTTAAGTTTAGTTTGCAGTTTTCAATTCCTTATTTTGTACATTGTATGTGTTACCCAGAAGGAATGTGTTTACAAATGCATGCACTGAGGGAGCTGTTGAAATTCCCAACTTAGTTTTGTTCTCACCCTTCTATGTCACTAAGCAGAGCAACCATAATATTCCACATATTTATTCTACAATATTAACATAATCATATTCAACATCCTAGTCATAATATTTACTTATCCCTTTTAACATATCTTTATTTTGTTTCTCTGTTTCTAACTTCCATTTTTATTATTTAACCATTGGTAAAATAGATCCCATATTCAGTTTAATTTGTCCCATTTTAAGGAGAGACTGGAAAGTCACTTATCTGAAATGATAGATATTATCCTGCTTGAGCAGGGAGATGGACTAGAAGACCTCCAAGGCCCCTTCCAGCTATTCTATCTTCTCTACTACACAGGAAGTTCTTGACTTGTGATCAATCATTCAACGACTACTTGAACTTCAAAAAAGCTGCTTACAATTCATCCTCAAAGTTATGACTGCCACACTGTCCCTGTGGTCAGGGGATTGCATTTCAAGATGCTTGGCAATCAGCTCATATTTACAACTGGTTGAAGCATCCCACAACCATGGGGTTGCACTTTGAGAAGCCCATTGGATAGGCTAGATTTGGGTTTATGGCCACATGAACATCCCCCAAAGTATTTTAGTGTATCTTGGACCAATTTCCACTCACACCCTAAACTCCCTGGCTGGATTATGGCATAAATCACTCGTTCTCAACCATAGCAATTTTAAGATGTGTGGACTTCAACTCCCAGAATCCCCCAGCCAGCATAGCTCCTGAGGTTGAGAAGTACTATTATAATTTTAAAAAAGAGGGGTACTATGATCCTTACTTTGGTTACTGACCAGCAAAACAAATCATATTCTAAGTCTGAATCTAGTTTCTCCAACGACAACCTTCTGTTGTTGAATGCATGGGACTCAGAATTTTATTATTATTTGTTTTATTTATTAAATGTTTATGCCACCCATCTTCCCTGTCTCCTAGTTTTCACCACATTCCTTGCACCACACTGGCTTGACATCAACCCCAAATTTGAACCTAGAACCCATTTTAGATCATTTACATCTTGGCTGTTTCTTGGTTTGGCCCTGAGTAAGCTTCCTGTTTGTTTCTTTATTCTGGAAAATATCAGAATAAAAAAGGGAGAATGTGTGGCTAGATAATGACTAACAAAAATTTTGAAGGAAGTCTTCCATAGAAGGAAGGAAATCTAAAGCACATAGTCATGATTCTGGTTTTTTCAGTCTTTCCAGCTTCTAAGCTTACATTCCCTCTTCTGCTACAAGGACACAAACTTACATTAGGGAGAAAAATACCAATAAAACTTTAGTGATAAACTTCAAAGTTCAAATTATATTATTAATTGCATAGGTTTTGCCTCAGACCTGGGCATTCAATGGGACAAGGAAGTGAAGGTGTACATTTTCAATCAATCAAAATAGGCTAGAAGGGACCTTGGAGATCTTCTACTCCAACCCTCTGCTTATGCAGGATATCCTATACAATTTGAGACAAGTGGCTGTCTCATTTCTCCTTAAAACCTCCATTGATGAACCATCATGAGAACAGTGATGGGGGAAGAACATGCATTTTATTTGTTAAATTAAATTGATATGCCAGGCCTCTCACTGTTAAAGTGATTCTGAGCAATGCATTCTGACAGCATCACACTAATGTCATACCTGACATATTTGTGTGAGATATTCTGGCACAGGTATGCCTAATTGCATTATCTGAATGATGCCATCATGTGAGCGGAATACTTTTGGCATAATCACAGCTTCTATATAGGTGTAGCTGTCAGGGACACAGCTTTTCTTCTTTCACTAAAGTCGATTTTCCGGGAATAATCTCTTTGATCAAAGAGGAATCATCTCGTTTGCCTTTTTTAAAAAAAATATTATTTAGTGGGAGTGGCGTGGTGGCCTCCCTCCTCACAGTCAGGAGGCTGTCAGTGCGGTCCTAGGTAGCAGGAGATATTTTTCTCTCTGGGCGTGGTAATTCCTGCAAACTCCACATAGGCGTCAGGAAGGGCATCCGGCCAACCAATGCTCAGCTCCAATCAGGTCGACCCGACCTGATCCCAAAGCAAGGGATTTTTAATTGAAAACAATGCTCCTTTAGTGACGGTCATGTCTTCTGACTGGCCATTGTTTCAAGTGAATGAGAAAATGGATAGCCTTGGGTTTGGTTTAGCAGGGCATAAAATAATAGCCATGCTAAACCAAAATACAACATTTAGCCCTCATTGAAGAATTGGATGGTTGATTATGATAAATGATGTAGATTATGAAGATCAAGAAATAATATACTGTTTTCTCCCTCTTCTGATAGTCACGGTCTGCAGAAATTCTTTTCCTGTCGGGGAATCGCAATTGCTGTCGATTACTTTTGGAAACGTGGTCACAGAAAGATTACAGTTTTTGTCCCACAGTGGCGAACACGGAAAGATTCTAATATCACAGGTAGGGAATAGAAACAACTATCTTGGGCCTGTGGATTTAAGATAGAGGCCCCCAACGTCATACCTACCACTTATCCAAATTTCAACTTTCATTTTTCCAACAAGTCTCAAGAAGCTGAGCTCAAACATTAAAAGAAGAGAAACTTTGTGACTACACAACACACCTAACGGCAAGCTGTCAACCCTTCTGTTCTGACCAAGGCTTCTGAGACCGTAATTACGCACACGCTTATTTTAAAAACAAGTCTTGTTTTATTGCAATGCTGGGAATTATTTTTATTCCCAGCTGGTAATGACTCTCAAACAGTTCCACAAGATAAGCACCCACCTTTCTTTCCTGTGAAGTGCTGCCAATAAAAGAAACATCCAATGAACTAGGGAAAAAAACCGACCCAAGTACAAAGAGCTTCAAGAATGAATCTGAACCGAAAGAATGACTTTACTTCCTGCATAGGTTTTGTCATCTTTGCCTGTCCTTTATATCTTATGGGAGGGGCAGTCACCTCCCAGCCTTACTCCCGAATTGCCCCTTTGTCTCAGCTGCTCTCGACTCCTAGCAGTTCTGCACACACGCGAACTGGGAACAGACTCCCCTTTTTCCTCTGCCTCGCTGCTACCAGACTCTGAAGGCTCCAGAGGCAGCACCCCACTCCCAGATGGTCCTGGCCCCATCTCTGCATCAGATGCAGGATCCTCATCTGAGTCCTCTCCAGACTCCCTGACTGGTCCTCGTTCTTCCCCACTGTCCAATTCCGCTGCCGGCTACACCGGCTACTGGTGAACCACAACACTTTCAATCTCCATGCCTGTTAGTGGTTTTTTGTTAAGCACTGCAGTGTCAGAAGTGCTTTGGTGATTAGATGAACTTAAAGTAGCCATTGTGCACTGTGGCTTATTTGGTGCTTTCCTACCAAAATAAAATACCAAGTAGTCCTCGACTTACAGCTTACAATTGAGCCCCAAATTTATGTTGGAAAGTGAAACATTTGTTCAAGAAAGTTTGGCTCCATTTCACCCCAGTCGTTAAGAGAATCACTGCAGTTGTTAACTCAGTAACATGTTCGTTTTAGTGAATCCGGGTTTCCTCCTTGACTTTGCTCATCCGAAGGTCACAAAAGTGGATCCCAGGGAAACACTGCAACTGTCATAAATATGAGTCAGTTGCCAAGCAGCTGAATTTTGGTCCCATGGTCCTGGGGGATGCTACAATGGTCATAGGTGTGAACGAGGGTCATAAGTCACTTTTTTTTCAGTGCCATCGTAAGCTGGAATGGTCGTTAAATGAACCGTTACACATTGAGGATTACCTGTGTATCCATTTCATTCTCTTTTCTTTCCCCTCTTTTTTTTTCTTTTCTTTTCATAGAGCAGCATTTCTTAACCCAGCTCCAAGATGTTGGCATTTTGGCACTTACCCCAGCAAGAGTCGTATGTGGGGCTAGAATTGCATCTCACGATGACAGGTAAAAAGAGAAGTTTGTTCCTGATTTCCAGTTCTGTGTCTCTGGGTTGTTTGAAAGAGAAGCTACTCAGCTGATTCGTCCTCTAAGAAGGTGTCCCTAAGGGAAAGTTAGATATTTTAACATGTGGCGCTTGTCAGGTGATGAACATAAAATAAATGAATGTATTTATTTATTTTAAAAATAGGGTTTTTTTCCCCATCAATGTTTTCATAAACCTCTCTTCAGCTATACCCATGTTTCCCTGAAAATAAAACCGGGTCTTATAGCAGGAGCACTTAGTCTTGTATACCGCTTCACAGTGCTTTACATTCCTCTCTAAGCGGTTTACAGAATCAGCCTATTGCCCCCAACAATTTTGGGTCCTCATTTTACCAACCTGAAGGATGGGAGGCTGAGTCAACCTTGAGCCTGGTGAGATTCGAACTGCCAACTTTCAGGCAGTGAGCAGTCAGCAGAAGGAGCCTGCAGTATTGCAATTTAACCACTGCGCCACCATGGCTCATATTATATTAATTTTTGCTCCAAAAGACGCATTATGGCTTAGAGTCATCTTGAACAACACTGCCCACAATATTCAGAGTCTTGTGTCTTTCTCTTATGCCTCATATGTAAGCTCACATCTGGACTCTTAACCATGTTAACTCCTCAGCAAACCAAAGATAATGCTGGAATCAGTATATAGAGACGGGCCACTGGGAGGCGATGTCATCCAATATTCCCACCAGCATTCCCAAAGTCTCTGTAGTCCAAAGCTCGGTGAGAGTTCTGGCTGAGCTGTGTTCTATTGTGCTAAAGAAAGTGCCAGTTGTAAATCAATTAGATCCCATTTGGATGCCTAGGGTAGAGCATCCTAATGATTAATTCCCTTTGCAAAGGTCAGTGGTGGCGATAAATCGCTAGTTTTATGATAGGATACAGGCAACTTTTGCCCAGAAACTGCACATTAATCAGGCCTTCATCAGGGTTGATTGAGTGCATTATTATTAAGTTATTGTATCAAATAGCTAGGAATCCCTATGAATCTCTAAACATGAATTCATATTGGTATCACCACTAATTGTCACTGTTCCAAAGATTAGAAGTACGGAATCACACAAGAAAAAAAGGGGGGGAAATTGAGAAAAATAATGAACAGAGTTCTCCAAATTTAATAAATGAATTAAATGTTACAATAATTTTAAATTCTTTGTTATAAACAAAGTAAAAAAAAATTATAAAATCTAAATTTTCATTCATGACTACTACATATCCTTTCCACCTTTTTTTAAATGTAGCTCTTTATTCTGCTCTTTTAAATGTTTTGATAAATTATTTATTAAAAAAAAGAATGTATTCAGTGCCTGGATATAGATTCTCCCAAATGTGTTGTAGATTTCTGCTGCACCTTGCTGAAAAGACTGGAGGTGTTGTTGTTACCAATGATAACTTCAGAGAATTTGTAGACGAATCTCCAACCTGGAGGGAGATTATTCAAAGGAGGTACTTGCCTTTTTGATTGCCTTGCTGGTGTGTGCGTGTGTGCATGTGCGTGTGTGTACATACACAAACACATTATAAACACTGACATCTCCCTGTAATATTTTAGTAGCTGCTTTCTTATCCACCATATATAATATGACTCAGTGATCAAGTTTGAGACCTGAGTGCACGAAATGGGGCGAGCTCCCAGAACTTGCCTCAGCTCCTGTCCACGAGCAACTCAAAAGCAGTCAAATGCAAGTAAATAAATAAGTACCACTCTGGTAAGAAGGTAACAGTGTTCTGTGTGTCTTAACTGGTCCCTTGACCATGGAAGTGCTTCTTAGTCAACCCTGCCTCTCTTGGCTAAGAAACAGAGATGACTACGCCTCCTAGAGTCGGATCCCACTGGACAGGGGGAACCTTTGCCTTTCTTTTTCTCATTACAACCCTCCCTCTCTCTCGCTGCATTAGGCTTCTGCAATACACTTTTGCTGGAGACATTTTCATGGTGCCCGATGATCCCCTGGGACGAAATGGACCTGGACTAGACCATTTTCTTCAGGAGGAAACTAGTTTCAGGTAGAAGATTTCTTGCGGGGGTGGGAGAGAGTTCCCCAAGCTCTTTTTTCTTCTTCTCTTGTCAAAAGAGGAAACGGAAATGAAAAAATAAAAATAAAAGAGTTTTGCAGAGAACTGAGAAGATCACGAGATACAGGAAAAGTCATGGCAGCCTTAGCACAAGCAGGAGTGGCCCTTCTGCTGTCAGATTTGTTTTATCTTTTGTTGCCATAACTGAACATACAAGGTGTGGGCATATTTGCATCATACATGTAGACAATTAAGAAAAGCAAATTGTTTAATCTTAGGAACAAGCCTCTTGCGTTTAGAAACATGGTAGCTTCCTTGTAAATGTGAAATTACCCCTGGCATCGAAGAGCATGCAACAGATGGATCTGTGAAGCAATTGTGTCAAAGGTTGACATTGAAGTTGTAAAACAAACTGTACCAAGTCACGAAGACCTAACCCATTTTTTTAAAGTTCTCTTGGCTGCTTATGTCAAATGATATACAGGGTCCCTGCTTGATTGGACTAGAAGACCTCCAAGATCCTTTCTAACTCTTACTATGCTGTTATTCAGATAAAGTACAAATGAATGTAATTTTAACTGGTAGATGTCAGGTTCATTAAGGCCACAATACAAGCAATATTAGGGATGCCATGGCTCAGTGGCTGAGACGCTGAGCTTGTTGATCAGAAAGGTCGGCAGTTTGGCGGTACAAATCCCTAGCGCCGCGTCATGGAGTTAGCTCCTATTACTTGTCCCGGCTTCTGCCAACCTAGCAGTTTGAAAGCACGTAAAAAATGCAAGTAGAAAAATAGGGGCCCCTTTGGTGCGAAGGTGACAGTGTTCCGTGCGCCTTCAGCATTTAGTCCTGCTGGCCACATGACCACGGAGACGTCTTCGGACAGCGCTGGGTCTTCGGCTTTGTAACGGAGATGAGCACCGCCCCCTAGAGCCAGAAACAACTAGCATGTAGGTGCAAGGGGAACTTTTACCTTTATGAGCAATATTAAGAGCCAATTAAGTGCAGTGGTTAAGCTATCAGCCTAGAAATCTGGAGGGTGTAAGATCTAGTCCTTCTGGGTAACCTTGGGCCAGTCACTCTCTCTTAGCCCTGAGAAGAAGGCAGTGGCAAACCACTTCTGGTATCTTGCCAAGAAAACCGCAAGGACCTGCCCAGGAGTCAACACTGACTCCAAGACACCAAACCAGTAAGATTATCAAATACTGGCTGTCTTTGTGATGATTGATGGGAAGCCATCTTAGATGGACAAGACTGTTTACCGATCAAAGACGCTCATACTGAATGCTGTTCTTTTCTTCTCCAGAGCTAGGCCAACCCCGTACAGCCTTGCAAGCGGAAGCCATCTTCCTTTGGGGATATCCCCTTTCCTGATGCAGTCGGAAGGGGGTGGACAATTACTCCCGAACCCCGTTTCCGAACTCATCCCTAACTTGCCTCAGTTTCCTACAATGTCCCTGCTAAACTCTGGCCCTCCCCCATCTCCAAGATCGGCCACCGAAACGACTCATTTAAAAGAAGCCTTGAAAAAAATATTCCCAACTTCAGAGCAGAAGGAGAAGATCGAGGAGATCCTGGCACAGCATCCCCACATGAGAGACATGAATGCTCTGTCTGCATTGGTCCTTGATTTAAGCTGATGAACTAAAACTCCCCCCAAAACTTTTCAGATTTTGCAGTTTGGATTGTTAATGTAAAGAGATGTCTCTTGAGTTGAAGTCAGGCCATCTGTGAACAGTCAAAACTTACTCCTTTTGTATAAAAACAAAAATGTGAATATTCAGAGGATTTGAGATGCCCTCTTTGTTCACTTAAGTTAACAGCTTTGTTCCTTTTTTTTTTCCTGTTTGTTTTACAAATTTGTATTGCGTATTTTTTGAATGAAAAAAATAATAATTTATTAACGAGTTGGCTTTAAATCATTTGCAAATTTGTTTTGAGAAGTGATCTGAAAGCAGCTCTAAATTCTACTGAAAGTAAATTCACACCTCTAGAGTAGAAGGCAAGATGAATGGATTTCATTTCTCAAACATTGGATTCTAGTTGTCGAGTAACTCCTTATTAAACTATGCCCATTTGAGGAACCTAAATAAATGCAAGCAACTTTGAGTTGCACTCAGTAGGGATGGAACGGGACAACTTGCTGCAGGACAATTCAACAATTTTATTTATTTAAAATTGTTTTTTTAAAATACATTTTTGTCATTCACCATTTCATTTTTGTCCCTCCTTTTGCATCCTTTATTTAATGAATTCTGTTCTATGGGTTTTTCAATATTATGTAACTTTTGTCCTGTGGTGAGTTGGCCCTGGTGAAATGGCCTAAACCCATGTAGTGGAACCTCTGAAGAACTAGTGCAGGAGAACTGGTGCATCTTGCAGATTGTCGTTTGAGAGGACTTAGTAGAGCATCTTAGCAAACTGCTAGGTTCAAATGGCAGATGTACCAAGGCAAATATTTAATCTGATTCTGTGCACTAACTCTTGTGATATTTTGTGCTCTTCCTTGGTTTTAGAAACATACAAAAAAGGCATTTTATTCATAGGATTTTTTACAGAGTAATAGAAACATGTCCTATATATGACACACCTGAAACAAATAGCATTTGCAGAAAATTTGTGCCTTTTGGAAGCCCTGTAAGATCGTCCTTGTCTATGTGCAGCCATAATGATCTCACTTGATTGTAATGTGCCACTTGTCATTATATGGTATCAAGAGTTCTTAAAGCTTATTTTGTATGCAACCTGGGAGTGATTATCAGTGAACTTAAATAAGAAAGGGAAAAAAATGTAAGGTGCAGAGTCGCACATAGTACAAAATTTTACAATGGGCTCTTCTTAAAGGATAGCTATGATGTTTACAGGAGTCTCCTTATGAATGAAACCACCTTTGGTAAATTGGAAACTTACATTTTCATAGCATGTCAGAGATGGTAATTTGTATGCAAAAATTGCAACTTCGTTTGGGATGCCTGCAGTTAAAACCGGAGAAGATCGATGTCTGAAAATCTGGAGAATAAGAACAAATAAGGACTGGACAATTTTTCTTTTCTTACCTGTTTCTGCCATTTTAGTGCAACACTCTTAACGTGTATTTCCGTTCCCCAGGAAATCCTCTCTGCTTCAAACGAATGATAAGAGTCTGCAGTCTGTTTATACTGCAGATGTGTCTGCCAGCTGTTTTGTTTACTCATCCTTCACTAAAAATATTTTTGCAAAGAAGCTCATAGCACGAGCAGATTGCACAATGTGCTCACGTAAAGAAAATGTCTATATACAGTATGAGATTTTTGGATTACGCCACAACTATTGACTTGGTTAATTAAGAACTTCGGCTAATGGTGGGAATACCGGAGCCCCTCATTAATGGTCCATGAAATAAAAGTCATTAAGGGGTGAATTGCCAGCAGAGTCTAATTCACAGCAGGGTTGGGCTGACTTTTGTTATTTACGAAAACGTATCACGGTCCATTGATGCTTTAAATTTACAAAGTGGTAATTTATGTTAAGTCATCCTGGATGTGTGCGTTTGCATAACAAGCCAAGTGTTTCGCAGTGCAATCTAGGTTTTGGTTTGTTGCTGGGTTTTTTTTTTTTTTTTTGGCAGAATCCCTTGCAAACTTTCAACTGTCCATCAGAAAATCACGTATGGATCAGTGTGGTTTTGCGCTTCTTTCTGTTGGTAAAATATACTTCAATAGAAGAACATAGAAACCTTTAAGTGGTAACCAAGGCAGGTTCTTCAAATTCAAGCTAGCCGGGTTCCCTAATAGAGCAACAGCAGTCCTGAAGTTAACAATAGTTCATTTGGTGACCATTACATCACTGAAAAAGAGACTTATGACCATTTTTCACACTTGGGTCCATTGCCACATCCCCATGGTCAAAATTCAAATGCTTGGCAACTGATGAATATTGATGCTACAGTGTCCCAGGATCCCCTTTGAGAACCTTCTGACAAGCAAAGGCAACAGAGAAGCCAGATTCACTTAGCAACCAGGTTACAGTCTTAAAAAATTGCAATGATTCACTTAACAACCATGGCAAGAAAACGGAGCGAAATTCAAAACTCTCACACCAACAAAAATTTCAGGCTGAATTAACATTACCTGTAGCTCTCCAATTAGGACCAGTCCCTTAGTGACTGTTTGAAGTTACAACCAAAAAAGGGGCTTCTGTCAATTCATAAAATATTTCTATGGTCTTTTTAGAGTTGCCAAGAGAAAGGTAAGGGGGAGCAGTGCAGCCGCTTGCAAACTAAAACTGCATTCCATCAATGTTTTCAAAGATAGTAACTGAGAGACTGAAGTTTCTGTCACAGAAATATCTAACTGGAGAGCAGGACTGATGGATGACTCTTGACTATGGATGTGTCCCATTGGTGAATATGAATTATGATACACCCAGGGAGTGGGGGAAAACCAGGGTTAGGGGTGACAATGATGTGTCTCAGAGTCAATTACACACAGGCACTGCTGAACAGTTTAATTCCCAATGAATCATTTTTTTAAGTTTTGGAAGTTTGGCTCGAGACTCATGATTTAAATGGGGGTAACTGCCGGAATCCTGACAGTTTAATCAGAACTCTGATCCAGATTCAGAGTTCTGACTTCTGCCCCACCCACCCCCAGGTCACCTGACCACATTTTGGGCCCTAGGTCAGCAACCTCCCTTGACCACTGTTGACAGTTTCCCCACGACCATGATTTTGCCAAAAACTGGCTTTTATTTCCAGTTTCCCGTTTTTAATGGAGCTCTTTTTGTGTTTCAATTGTTCAAACTCTCTGGATTTCTTTGAGTCATATTCCAACAAAGTAGGATCCCATACAGGATGTGAATAAGGACCTGATTTAATTTTTTTTTTTTTTTTACTCGTCTCCCCCACTGAAAGGAACAGACAAAACTCAGAAAGGCTAAAAGTTGTATGTGCTAGTTTTCTTTACTTCAAAAAGGTTACAACCAGGGGTGTCCAATCCTGCTAACTTTTAAGACCTGGGGACTTCAACTCCCAGAATTCCCCAGCCAGCATAGAATTGGCTGAGAGTTGAAGTCTTCAGGTCTTAAAAGTTGACAACCTTGTACCCTCCTGCTATATAGGCAAGACCATTTTGGTTGCCACAATGCCAGAAGGCTCCCTACGGAGGAAATCCTTTCAACAATTGCCAAGTGTGTTTTCAAAATCTGCGAAAGATAAACAAATGTGCAACGTTTTTCTCTCCATGGGAACAAGATAACATTAGATTTTTTTTTCAGAATAGAGATGGCCACAGAGCTAGCAATCTTTGATTACTAGATTAAACACCGTACAAAAGTTATCTGTTCGATCCGCATGGCAAGTTTCCCGGATCCCCAGGCTCAAATTTTTAGCAGATAATTATGGTTCTTGGATATGATGGAGTGTATTACGAAAAAAATGACAGCTATATATGATGAATGCATATCCTGACTGCCAGATTTTGTTTGCAGAAATTAATCTTGGAATAATCCTGGAGCAAAAACACCATGTCCTCAAAAGAAACAAACAAATGTAGGTGAAATAACAATAATTAGAGTTAAGGTAAGTAATTGCTGTGTGAAGATCTTGGCTCTCCTGTTACACCTGAGGTGTCCAACCTTGGCAACTTTTAACACCTGTGGAGCGTTGTGCAATAAGTTCAGATGGTGTAATAAGATTGTGTGTTTGTTCGTAGGATTTTCTATCTTCACTGTGAGTTGTGTTGGGGAAGGGGGTACATGAAGGGAGGCTCAACCAATCTCATTATACACATGTTGTATTCTGATAATAAAGGTTGATTATTTATTTGATTATTTACTTCAACTTCCAGAATTCCCCAGCCAGCAAGGTTGGCAGATGAATTCTGGGAGTTGAAGTCCATAGGTGTTAAATTTGCCGAGGTTGGAAAACTCCTGGGTTAAATCAAGGCCAAGATCAGGTTAAATGATAACACAGCAGGTTGTGTGAGCCTCTCGACAAGCAAGTTTTCTTTTGGAAACTCTTGCAGCTCAGCTTGGGGGGAAAGCATGTATAAATTATTGCCACCAGATGGTGGTAGAACCTTGAAAATATATGTACTGAAGAAGCTGGTCTGGATTCTGGAGCAGCAACCAGCCTCCTGTAGCTCAAAGTTACTGTAACTTTGGCAGGAATGTAACTGATTATTTGGGGTTTAAAAAAATAACAAACATAAGGAGGAACAAACCTGTTCCAGTGTCCATCATTTGAACCTCAAAAAGTCCTGCACACAAACACACATTCCACCAAGAGAATTCATCTTGGCATCCAAAAAAAAAATCAGTGGTGGGATTTAGAGCAGGGATCTCTAAACTTAGCAATTTTTAAGACTGTGGACTTCAACTCCCAGAATTCCACAGCCAGCATGGTTGGCTAGGAAATTCTGGGAGTTCAAGTCCACAATCAAGTCCACAAAGTTGCCAAATTTGGAGGTCCCTGGTTTAGAGGATAGGGGTGGCAATGTTATGGGTGGGAAAGATAGAAATTTGCCTCCTGTGTATTTCCCACTCCAGATCCCAGCCTAAACCGTCTCAAAAATTATTGATGCCACAGTCAGGGACACACAAAGTTTTTTAAATACAAACACAAAAACATTCTTTTATCTACCATCCATCTATCTTCTACCTCTATCTTCCATTTATCATCTATTGATCTATCTACTATCTCTTTCTTTCCTTTTATCTTTCCTTTCCTTTTCTTTCTTTTTTCCCTTCCTTTCTTTTCTTTGTCTTTTCTTTCTTTTCCTTCCTTCCATTGACTCATCCTTCCATCCTTCCGAGGTGGGTAAAATGAGGACCCAAATTGTCGGAGGGCAAAATGCTGACTTAGAGAAGCACTGTGAAGTGGTATATAAGTCTAAGTCCGTCCTTCCTTCCTTCCTTCCTTCCTTCCTTCCTTCCTTCCTCCCTCCCTCTTTTTCTTTCTTTTCTTTCATCTTCTACTATTTATATCTCCTGTATATATCTTCTATCTATGATCTGTTTGTTCTTTATCCTATCTACCTTCTGTCTCCCAAATAATGTTAGTGCCATTCCAACCAGAAGTGGTATTCAGCCAGTTTGGACCCATTGTGGAGAACTGGTAGCAGAAATTTTAAGTAGTTATTAGAACCAGCAAATGCCCCTCTGACTGGCCTTACCCCCCTCTATTCTCTGCCCCGTGAATCCCAGCTGATCGGCTGGGGCTTCTTTGGTTGCCCTGCACAGGAGAACGGAGCTGGAAAGCAGGTTAGTGGGGTGGGGAGGAAATGGGGACAACTTGCCGCAGCAAGGGGACAACTTGCTGCACCAAGCCACTCCCGCCAAGCTACACCCACAGAACCAGTATTTTAAAAAATTGAATCCCAGCACCGATTCCAACATCCCATGAGTTCGTTTCTTGTACGTCCAACCCAAACCAGGGCAGAATGTGGCTCTCACGGAGTGAGGCAGCCACTCTTTTCCTCAAAGCAGAGCAATGAAAATGATTGAACAGCAAGACATATAAAACTGTTGCATCCTCCTGTATCTAACTGCACCTCCTCCTCCTTTATTAGAAATCCAAACCCCAACAAAGACAAAACAGCACCCCATGTTTTGAAGTTACCCCCTCCACACTGCCGGAGGACAACAGATGGAGCCAGCATTCAGGACATTTGGTGGTCGGTTTCCTGGCCTTGTCGAGATGTGTCATTAATCTTTCAGACCAGTCTGTACAATTGGAAGGATTTGATATTACTCAACCACAAGCATTTGGCGTGTGTAAAATAATAGAAGGCGCTCGAAAGCTTTGTTTATTCTAAAAGGACCAAAGAGAAATGTCAGCAGCCTTTTGTCAGAGAGCCAACCAACATTTTGTGGCTGCACTGGGGGGGGGGGGGTGTAGGTTTGGGAGTGGGGAGAGTGTCCTTGGCTCCTACTTGCCTTGTTACACCATTCTCTGCGGGATGCAACCCAGGCCTTCCCTGGAAAGATTCTAACATAATGTGGCATCAATTGCTGGCTTTAAGAAGCCACCCAAATGAATATTTCATACCAAGAAGACAGCAGCAACAATAAACTGCTGCTAGGTTGTATTGCGTGGAAATAAACACACAGTGCGCATAACTTCTTCACTATAAGCTTTGTTCTGGGCTTGTTTCAACAAACTGTCCAATGAACACCATTGAGCAGGGAGACAAATCTTTTCCAGTGTTGAAGCATCCACAACTTCTGGAGGCAAGTTGTTCCAATTGCTCTAACTGTTAGGAAATTTCTCCTTAGATGCTTCTCTCCTTGATTAGTTTCTACCCATTGTTTCTTGATCTGCCCTCAGATATTTTGGAAAATAGCTTGACTCCCTCTTCTTTGTGGCAGCCCCTGAGATATTGGAACTCTGCTATCATGTCTCCCCTGGCCCTTCTTTTCATCAGAGACCAAGGTGGTAGGAGAATACATCAGACCTAGAGGCTGAACTGTTCAAAGCATGATCTGAAAGAATCCAAGTCTCCAAGTAGGTATTAAAATAAACTGGGACTAGTTAATTTGACAGAGGTGTTGATGTTGGTGGTGTGTAAAATCAGGCCCTGGACCTGGTTTTTAGTCTGGCCACTTCTACAGCTTTCATCCAGCCTTAGCTGCCCATTTCTAGATGCTTTAGTCTACAAAACACGTTTTCAGGCAAGGACAAGGAGATTTAAAAGCCACCACATTGAGAGAGACCAATGACCTCAACAGATAGCATTTCGTACCTTGCCTTCAGAGTGAACTGATCTGGTCATGGCATTTGCTAGCACGGATTAAGATTTGACCTCATCCCTTCATGGGCCAATCGGTGAGGCACATTCTGTAAGATTTAAAGCTGGTATCCTGCTCAGTTGTTCGGTTTTTTTACGGGTGGGCAGAAAACGGCGTGGTTTCTATATTTTAAAACATTGCTGGAAAGCCACTGAAAAGAAGCTATAGCCAAAGCTATCTAGCTGGCAGATTGTTACTCTACTTGGTATCTTAATGTTAGAAGCTAATGCATTATTGAATCGATGCCAAGATCATTCCACGGAGCCCAGGGAAAAAAAAGAGAGCAAAACTGTCAGTTTATTCTGGGATCCGCTTCGTAGCATGTGTGCCATCCTGGGAAATGCCAAGATAACAAAGAGAGCATAGATAACCCAGTCAATTAGGAGTAATTGCTCAATAGTTAGGATACAAGCACTCCCTTCATTGGAGGAAGTTCTTAAAAAGCAGCGCAGAGATTGGTAGAAGAATACAAATAAATTTTGCAGCCACGCTCTAGAATGCTGTATAGAGAATGCCATTTTTCATAGCCATCCAAATATCCTGCCATTCTTTTCTTTCTTTTTTTTTTAAATTTAAACAAAAAGATATTTCAGCAATATGGAACAAAAGAGGTCTTGATGGGAGCTGGACCAATAGGAACAACTTAAAGAGGGAGGGACAGCAGTAAAATATTAGCAGGTTGTTAAAAATTTCAACAATTCAACACTGTCTCAGGATTCTTTTTTTAAAAAAATTTAATCCAGTTTTCCTTCCCCAATCTATCATGAACAGGCAGCTGTTTACCTGATGCCATTCAAAAAATGGAGAGCAACAGCAGTCAATCAGGATGTCAGGCTTCCAACAATTTGAAGCTTTTGAAGGTCTGATTCTCATTCTTACGGTTTTTTTTAAAGGAAATCCACGCAGATAACATAATTAGAGTTGGAAGGGACCTTGTAGGTCATCTAGTCCTAGGCACCTTTTTTTTCAGTTCCGTTGTAATTTTGAGCAGTCATTATGACTATATGACTGTAACTTTGTTGCTTGTATCCTAACAATTTATATTGTAGTATGATTTGATTGTTTATTGTACCCTATGACTATCATTAAGTGTTGTACCTGATGATTCTTGACTCTTGATGAATGTATCTTTTCTTTTATGTACACTGAGAGCATTTGCACCAAGACAAATTCCTTCTGTGTCCAACCACACTTGGTCAATAAAGAATTATATTCTGTTCTATTCTATTCTACTCCATTCCATTCCATTCCATATTTTCTATTCTATTCTATTCTGTTCTATTCTATCCCTTATTCTATTCTATTCTATTCTATTCTATTCTATTCTATTCTATTCTATTCTATTCTATTCTATTAAATGAATGGTTGCAAGCCAAGAATTAACTGTAGGCTAAATTTGTTTTTGTGCTATTTTTAGTGAAAAACTTTATCCAGACCTATCCTTTCATTAATATAACTAAGGAATTGTGTGTGTCTGTGTGTGCATGTGCAGTATTACACTGCACAGACCAAGGTAAATAAATCTGGCAAACATCTCTTTTAAAAAATGACTGTACTAAATTAAATTACAGTCATGGGTCCTGCTTTTATTAAAACAAATGAAGAAATGGTAGATATTTGCCCTTCCTACCCCCACAAAAAGGTGTTATCTACCCTAATGATTTTTTTCTCTCTTTGATCTATTGATTAATTTCTTAGTTCAATAACAATTGGCTACCCTGGGAAATGTTTGTGAATATTTTATGCCGTGTAAAACATCTGGATCCAATTTAGCCCAGCAACATTTGTTGAGTTAAGCTGGCATTTTGCCCAACCACTCCAGGCAATTCAGATGCTCTTCCATTTGCACTTTTTTTTTTTTTGCTTAGGAGATAAATTTACCATCAATTTAGTTTTGCCGCAAGTTATTTAGGATGCAGGCTTTGCCTCCGAACAATTAGTTAGTATCTTTGGGGCAAACAAGGAGATGAAACCACCACTTCAAAGTAAGGTTCCTCTAAGGTGGAATGAGGGAATTATTAGGTGATACCTGTCTAGAATCAACCACGGAGAGGAAAAATCTTAAAATTTCTTAAATCTGCAAGAGAAGTCCTCAGTTTACGACCACAACTGAGCCCAAAATTTCTGTTGCTTTGTTTAGTGAGTTTTGCCCCATTTTACAATCTCCCTTGTCACAGTTGTTAAGTGAATCACTTAAGCAGTTGTTTAATTAGTAACACAGTTGTTAAGCGAATCTGGCTTTCCCTGTTGACTCTGCATGTCAGAAGGTCACAAAAGGGGAACATGTGACCCCGGGACGCTGCAACCATCATAAATATGTGTCAGTTGCCAAGTGTCTGGATTTGGATCATGTGACCAAGGTGAATGCTGCAATGGTCGTAAGTGTGAAAAAGCATTATACGTCTCTTTTTCAGTGTCATGATATCAACTCAAAAATATTTCTCTGGTCTTTTAGAATTGACAGCAGAAAAGGAGTAGGGGAAGTAGTGCATTCCTTAAATGCTTCATAGATAATGGCTTGGCAGCCGAAGCTTCGGGCACACAAGATTATTACTGGAGAGTATGATTGATGACTCTTGGCTATGGATGTGTCCCATTGGAGAATATGAATTATGATATACCCAGGGGGTGGGGGAAAACCAGGATCAAGAATGACAATGAATGATATGTCTCAGAGTCAGCTTCATCCAGGTAGCACCGGCATGTCTTCTCCTCATAAATCTTCTTTAAGCTTTGAAAATCTGGCTAGAAACTCATGATTTAAATGGGGGTAACTGCCAGAGCCCTAACAAAAAGAACATAAGTACTTTCATTTCCACATAGAAACTGCTTCTAAATTTTGTGCTCAATGTGGAAAAGAACATAATTTTGACTTTGGGTTTAACTAGTTAGATTGATAGACCTTTATAGAAATGACTTGTTCATATTATTATGGAAAAACAACAAGTTGTGATTTGATGCCAATGCCTTATTCTACTGCAACAGAGAGAGTTGGACGTCAATGCTGCTTTTTCTTTTCTTTTTTCTTTTCTTTTCTTTTCTTTTCTCTACCTTTCCTCACTTCTCTTTTTCTTCTCCCCTCCCTTATGATTGCTCTTTTATTTACTTTGGTATTTTGTCTTTTAGAATACTTAATAACTTAATAACAAAAATGTTTTTTTTAAAAAATTGTGGCTCAGTGGTGGGATTCTACCAGTTTCCCTACTGGTTTGGTGATCATGCACTTTGTGTGTGTGCACACTCAGCTTTCCAAACACCAAACACTTTACTCTGAGAGATGCGACTAGAGACTCATGATTTGAATGGGAGGTGGATGCCGGAGCCCTGACACATAACTTTGAATGATCACTAAATGAACTGTTGTAAATCAAGGACCTTCTATAAAGTGAGAGGTTGGAAAAGGACATGTTGACTCAGATGCTTCTCTTTACATCTGAAGGGAAAGATGGTGATCATGCCAACAAAGCCATATACATCATTTATGGATGGATGGATAGATTATTTATTATACATTAAATAGCAAGGCAAATTCAGACTTTTAAAGTATTGTTTGTAAAGGGGGAATATGCAACATAATGACTGTAATCAGAAATATTTTTAATAAGCAAGTTGGTGTAATGGGAAGGCACAATGGGAGGGAAATTAAAACTATGTAGTTTTCCAATGTTGTTTTACTTTCTCTTTCATTTTTATTCCTTTTTTTCACAAGCATAGAGATTTCTAGTCTGTTGTTTTTTTTTTAAATGACATAGGTAAATGTGTTTTTAAAGGCCTTTTTCAGCCTTCCAGAGGCTTGAGGAAGGCTTCTGCAGGCTTCTGCAGGCCGAAAACTAACCCCGTTTCGTCACTTCCGGTATTTTCGGAAAAACAGGAAGTGATGAAACAAGGCTAGTTTTTGGCCTGCAAAGCCTGCAGAAGCCTTCCTCAAGCCTTTGGGAGGCCGAAAAAGGCCTCAAATCGGCCACATGTGCAGTGAGGTAAGTTTGCCTGCAGCTCGCATGCCAGCACAAATGGCTCTGCATGCCATCTGTGGCACACGTGCCATAGGTTTGCCATCATGGCTATAGCTGATATAATTCCAGTGGGCTGAGCTCCCATTCTCTTAGACTTAGTAATTTGTTGTTGTTTTTTTAGCTTAGTTTACCTTTTTGTCACCTCGTACAACAAAATCAAATGCTATCTTCAGTGTAGATTATAACTATAAAAATAAAACACAAACACACATCCTTTGCATAATCTTTTCAGTTCTGTGGTTCTTCTTAGCATCTGTGGTCCTTCAGAAAAAGGAACAGGCAGCAGAAACACTGAGTCTCATTAATTCAGAAACACTGTGAGTCTCATTAATTCAGCGCTAGGTAAAAAGATATTCAGCACTATTGACAGAGGGGACAACAAGCAATAAAGTTTATCCTGAACCCTGAAGTGGAGAAGATTAAGAGGAAGGCAACGGTATTCTTCAACCACTCGGAAGGCAACCCTGCAAAAGGGGAATACTCTATTTATCTTTGCTTTAAGTAATCTTCCAGCCTAGATATTTTAAACTACAACCTCATTGAAACTTCAAGCTGCCTATTCAATCCAAGGACAAGAGAAGCTGCTCTCTTGTAACTCTGGTTATTGTCTCGGGAGCTGGCAGATTTGGAGTTTAAAAAAAAAGAAAGAAACCTGGAGAAATTAAGAATTGTTCAACAATACAAGAGTTTGCATTGTGCCAAGTTCTCCTTTGCTGGAGATCCTGATATGGAAGTTGATGGGGTTGGACCATCAACCATCAAGTGGTGGGATTATTATTATTATTTTTTTACTACTGGTTCTGTGGGCATAGCTTGGGCGTGTCGTGGCTTGGTGGGCATGGGAGGGGAAGCTTACTGCAAAATCCCATTCCCTCCCTATCTCTCTAACCTGCTTTCCAGCTCTGTTCTCCTGTGCAGGGCAACCAAAGAAGACCCAGCCAATCAGCTGGGACTCGGGAGGCGGAGAATAGAGGGGGGTGGGGCTACTCAAAAGTGGGATTGGCTGGTTCTCCAAACTACTCAAAATTTCCGCCACTGGTTCTCCAGAACTGATCAGAACCGGTTGAATCCCACCTCTGGGTTGGACTCTAGTCCTTGACTTACTACCACCATTGTGTCCAACATTTATGTTGCTAAGTGAGAAATTTGTTAAGCGAGCTCTGCCCTATTTTATAACTTTTCTTGCCACGGCTGTCAAATGAATCTGGCTTCCCCATTGACTCTGCTTGTCAGATGGTGGCAAAAGGGGATCAACTTGCAACCTGTCATAAATGTCAGTCAGTTGTCAAGCGTCAGGATATAAAATAAATACACAATACATGCCATTTGCCAAGCATTCAAATTTTTGATCATGTTACCATGGGATGCTGCAACGGTCATTAAGTGTGAAAATGGTAATCATAAGTCCCTTTTTCCAGTGCTGTTGTAACTCTGAACGGTCACTAAATGAACTGTTATAAGTCAAGGACTACAGATAGTATAGGCTCCCTTCCAACCCTGTTCTATGTTCCAAAATTCAAAGGACCATTGGCTCTTCCATTTCTGATCAGCAGGTTGGATTAGATGACCTCAAAGAACCCTAAAAGATTGCCAAAACCCTTTTGAATTTCCCGCCTGAAGCTGAACGAAGGGCTTGTGGTTCAGATTGCCAAGTCTGCCTTGGGGGAAAAAAGGGGCTTTGGCTGAGCTTCCTTGCTTGCCAATTTCTGGAGAGTTGCACACTAACTATAAAAAAGTGTTGCTGTCAGACGCAAAGCGGAAATATTTTCTCCTGGTTTTTACACTTGCTGAGCAAAGGCCCCCTCAATTGCAAGTGAGAACAAGCAACCAGGATAATAGAGGATGGACAAGGGAAGTAGCCCAATTGGTGAGATTGATGAATATTCAGAAGAAGAAAAAAAATCTTGCTAAATTTGTTAAACCAGGAGGCAGAGAAAGGAATGGGGACTAGAAAAACCAGGTCCAAGAATTATAGATTAGTGTCTTGTTTATTAGTAATTCCTGCTGACTGTTTATTTGCACATCCCAAATATCGTATTTACGAAGTATTTATTGAGTAAATATTTACTAGGACTGTATTACTATTCTTCTCATCCTTTCTATTACTTATCTCCTTCTATTGATGGCTATAACCTTGTTGCTTCTAACTTAATGATTTATATTGTTTTATTTATTTCCTAGTATGATTTTATTTGCTTATTTATTATCCTATCTATCACTAAGTGTTACATCTTATGATTCTTGATGAATATATTTTTTATGTATCTTTATGTATCTTATGATTGTTGATGAATGTTTTTATGTACACTGAGAGTTTATGCACCGAAGACAAATTCCTTGTGTGTCCAATCACATTTGGCCAATAAAGAATTGTTATTATCAATCTGTTTTCCCAGGCAAATAAAAAATAAAAATCAAAGTGGCTGCCAAACAGCAGTAGATATAATTTTTTAATACTGTTTAACTTTCATATTGAAAATGCTAAGACTGCTCAAAAATGTAGCAATTTAATATGCACATGAAGATGTGCAATACTAAAAACAGAAATAAGACTTTATTTTGTATAGGAGGGATGCTTCCTGCAAACATTATGAGCGGCTCTGTGTATATCATCTATCCGTGGGAGTGCCATCACTTGAAACTTTCAAGAAGAGATTGGACTCCCATCTGTCAGAAATGGGGT
The DNA here is from genome assembly GCA_015471245.1 of Laticauda colubrina. NCBI lineage: Eukaryota > Metazoa > Chordata > Lepidosauria > Squamata > Elapidae > Laticauda > Laticauda colubrina. Next base: position 6,870,284 of record BLBF01000045.1, read on the forward strand.
AGGACAGGAGTCTTCCAACTTGACAGCTTTAAGACTTGTGGACTTCAACTCCCAGAATTCCTCCTCCAGTCCTGTTAGCTCAGGAATTCTGGGAGGTGAAGTCCACAAGTCTTAAACTTGCCAACTTTGAAGACCCTTCCATGTAGGGTCTCTTGCTTGGATAGGGGGTTGGACTAGATGACCGATAAGATCCTTTCCAACTCTTGACTATCTGTTCTCTCTCTCTCTCTCTCTCTCTCTCTCTCTCTGTATGTGTATGTGTGTGTGTGTCTGTGTGTATATGGATGTATGTATGTGGATCTTTGGTTATTCGGGTTTTGTTTATATATTGTATGTAAAAAAAATGTATGTTTATATGTTGCAATTTGTGCACTTTTTAAACTTTTTTTTTTCTTCCTCTGGGCATCCTGCTGCTGGCTTTGGCAGACCAAAAAACTCAAGGTTTTTTTTCGCAAGGGCGAACTCCGACCTAACCAGGTCTCTTCCTTCCCTCCCGCTCCCGAGCTCAGCCGTGCCCGAGTGCGCCTGCGCGCCAGGTGAAAGGAGGCGGGGGGGGGAAGAAGCGACGGGGACAGCAGCCTTCGGGAAGAGCAAGCGCCCGCGAGGCGGGTGCGCGCGCAGCCGCCCGAGAGCTTTTCCTCGCGCGCCCCCTCCCGCCTCGGACTCGCTTCGGAGAGAGGGAGAGAGAGAGAAAAAAAAAGAGAGATCGTCTCGTTCGGTCGGTCTCCTTTTTTGTTTGTTTTTTCGTTTTTTCGTTTTTCGCAATCGGCCGGTTGGTTCGCCGCGCCCGCGCGCACGAGTCTCGTGGCCCCAACGCTTGAGGAGCCACGCATCGCCGGCCGGCCGGGCCGCCCGCCTCCCCACCTCTCCCTCCCTCCCCCCCCCCTTTTTTTTTTGTTTGTGTGTTTGCTGCCTCCCTCCCGCGCCTCCTTTTCTCCTCCTCCTCCTCCTCCTGTTCGTCGCCCTCAACGACGCCCGCTCGATCCTCGCGGACTCTCCGGGTGCGAGCCAGGCCGCGGCTCAGCCCAGCCCAGCCCAGCCCAGCGCCCACAGGTGAGGAAGGCCACCGGGCCGCCGCGCCGGCTTCCTCTAGACCCGACCGGGGCCTGGCCTGGCCCTGGACTCGATTGCGGCGTTCCCCTCAACGCCGTGGCCTAGTGGCGCGGGCGGGCCTGTTCTGAGGAGGGAAAACAACGCCAGCCGGGCCTGACCTGGGCCTCTCTCTCTCTCTCTTGGCGGAGGGGCCTTTGCCTCAGGGGAGCCCGGACCGGGCGGGAAGAGGAGGGACCAGGCCTCCGAACAAAAGGAGCCGCTCCGGTGGCGGGGGTGGGGCGGGTAAGAAGGCGGCTGAGGCGAGGATGAGACACGGCTCGCTCGCGCCCTTCCTGCAGAGGGGACGGAGGGAAGCAGCGGAGGGGGAAGAGTTGGGAGTCAATCAGTCCATCAGAATAGAGCTGGAAGGGACCTTGGAGGTCTTCTAGTCCACCCTCAGGAGAAACCTATACACCCGCCCCCCCCCCCCCCCATACATCACCCGTTTTTATAGTTAACATGCTCTTTTGACGGCTTTGCAACAGGCTGGCCTTTTTGTGAGGCGGAGAAGCTGAAGCTGAAGTGTGTGACTGTGTGGGCACAGAGGCACTTTTCTCTTCCAGCTGATCTCCAGAAGGGAAGGGGTTGGACTAGAAGACCTCCAAGGACCCTCCTGAGTCTGTTACTTTATCTACAGTACCTTCTGCATCTTTACTATCTGTACTGTCTGTATCATCAATCTACAGTAAATTATCCATCTCTCTCCATCCATCCACAGCTTTATCTATCTGTCCATCCATCCATCAGCCTTCCTGCCTGCCTCTCCCTCCCTCCCTGTTTGTATATTATCCATCTGTCTATTCATCTATTAGAAAAAAATATATCTCTATTCATCTACCTATCCATCCATCCATCTGCTTGCCCCCCCATCATCTAACTTCTGTCTATCACCTTCTATCTTGTCTTTTTTCTATCTACTTACCTACCTACCTCCATTCATCCTTTTATCTATCTACTCATCCATCCACTATCTCTCTCATTTCTCTTCTCTCTTTTTCTCTTAGTATTGTAGCTTTGTGGCTGAGAATAACAAAGATGTCCTTTCCTTTCCTTTCCTTTCCTTTCCTTTCCTTTCCTTTCCTTTCCCTTCCCTTCCCTTCCCTTCCCTTCCCTTCCCTTCCCTTCTCTTCCCTTCCCTTCTTCCCTTCCCTTCCCTTCCCTTCCTTTCTTTTCCTTTTCCTTTTCCTTTTCCTTTTCCTTTCTTTGGGAGGTTTTCATCTTTATCCTAAAGAAATGAAATTAGGAATGGGGAGGATGGGGATTATGACAACTTTCCTCCTCTCATTCCTGACTTTAGAAAACCTTGCATGTTCAATCCAGGGGTTTCCTCTCTGGACGATTTATGAAGGCAGAGAGAGAGAGAGAGAGAGAGAGAGAGGGGGGGGGGGGGGAAGGGCCATGGGAAGCTTCATTGCTTCTCTTTTTCTGGGGCAATTAAAAAAAAAACCAGCTGCCCTTTGCTGGATGGCAGTTCTGCATTTGGGCTTCAGGGTAAATCCCACTGGGTGCTTTTGCTTTTGTGGAGTGAGGTCAGAAGCTCAGTTTGACTGGGTAGACTGATTATTTAGAAGTCAATCCCACTGGGTTGAATCGAGTTTTCTCCCATATTAGGGTGCCTGGGACTGTAGTTCTGATTATAAGCTTTGGTGGATCTTTGCAAATTGTTCTCATCCCTCATTGTCTTACCAGAGATCTCCTTTCTCTCTTTCTACCTTAGTTCACTTCTATTCTTGCATGATGTGATGCCTGTCCATATGTTGCTGTATGTTGCTTTATGTACATGTACAAGTGTATTTTGTTTATCTTTGTAGAGAAGAAACAATTCAGGGCTAACATTGCATTGGGAAAAAATTGGCAAGTGCCATAGGTACTGAAACTGAAGGTGTGAAACCTAGAAAACTTTCCATTTCTTCCCCTCCAAAAACAGGTTTTTAAATGTCAAAGAGGAGGGACAGGGGACTTGCGTGTGTAAAATAGAAGTTCAGCTATCCCTTGGGCTGTGCAAGATACTTAAATAATTTGGATCTTGGCCATCACTTTTAAAGTTAGCAGCATCCTTCACTATTGCGGAATCAATGGAATGTACGGGCACATTTTCTATTTTAACTACTGATAGTAGATGTAAGATTGATGAATAAAGTAACCGTTGTTCAATTCAAAACTTGTGTTTATGCTTTAAAAGATAAAATACATGTTTTTGTTTTATGTTTATAACTGGAAATCATTTGAATCATGAAAATGTTTCTTTTGGAACAGATTTATGGAGTGGTGGTAATAGTAATCACCTGTCTGAGTTTGTTGTGCTCTTATTTTCTAATTTTTATCTGTTTTGTCAGTCTATATTAAAACATATTGATGCTTGTAAGAGCGAAAGTAGTGATGTCCTAATGGAGTCAAACTATTTTGACAGATGAAAGATACTGCAGGAATACTGCAATTTTTCAGGACCAGACTTTAAAAACAAGCTATTGGATACATACTGCATTGGGATTAATTTTTCATTTTTAAATTTAAAAATCCTGATCAACTACACCAAACATTGATTTCTGATGTTAATTGTATATAAAGATAGCTCATTTCTTTTTTGGATATAAGTAATAACTTACTGAAAGAAAGAAAAAGACACTTTCTAACTCAGTTGAAGACAAATCCATTCCTCATTGAAACCTGTATTGAATTTGCTTTAACATTAATTCACATAGGATTTTCAGAAATACACACATATAAACTGCAGACCAAATACAAATAACTTTCAGGCTTCTGATTAAAGTTTGTAAGAAGATAATGAACATCACAGAAAGTTCATTTCAAACTCATAGAGCTTTCCAAGATTCGAGGAAGATAATGCTAAACTGAAGCAAAATTGAGCATACATGACTCTTTTTATAGTTCATGGAAATGCAAACTGCTCCACCACCCCCAAAAAACCGTAGAGGCGTGCACTTAGGTATTACATTTGACATCCTACTATTGGATGTAAAGCATCAGCTTGAGGAAAAGTGCCCTAAAATTGGGATGGATGTTGACCACAAGCATTTTGGACTTAAATGGTTACTAGTTCTTCAGCCTGAGTCCATATACTACCTATTATGTGATAAGTTTTATTGTGATCTAGCTCTTACATTTTGTAGCCTGCTAGAATAGTTTGTATGTATTTCAAATCAATTCTATTCTGAAGTATCTTTTTAAGGGAGGATTTCACTAGCATTGAAATGCATTTATTTATAGCCTACTTGGGTAACAAATGTGGCTGAAGCATCATGAGTCTTGTTAGTACTGGATGGCAGACCAGCCAGGAAATGAACCTGGAAGTCCTTCACCGCTTTTCTATGTGAAATTGAAAGAAAAATGTTAGTGGGTTTGTGTTACAGATATACCTGAATGGTGCAATCTCTATCGTCATTGAATGCCGAATAGTTAATTCCAAGTTTCTTATTTAATTTATACATGTGTATCACTTTACACACTAAAGTGCATGTGATATTTGTAGAGAGAGAGGATTCAAGAAAACTCTAACATTACTTTTTAGACTTCATCTTTGTAAGTGATATTTTCCTTTCAATTGGACTAGATTTCTGGTGACCTGTATTGGTTTTCTTGACAACAAGAAAGTGACTTGCCTTGTTATTTTTTCAATGACTTTTCAGATTTTTAATTTAAATTACCGCATTGATATTTTCTAAGTGTCCCATTCACACACTAAACAAACCCTATCTTAGTTAACCATATAAGTGTGTGAATTTGTTTAGTAATAAATAAATTTTAGATAAGTGCTTAATAATGGTAACATTTTTTCTTTGACAAGAACAAGTAGTTGTCACATTTTGATATGTGAAACCCCCATGGAATTTTCCAACATAGTATTTACTACAGGGCACTTTACAGAAGGGTATTTTTTTCAGGCAAAACCTCAAAAGCCCTGAAAATGTCTCCATGAACCATCATCACACAAGACTTCCTCAAAACAGGGGATAAAGGCAGGAAATGCGAATGAAGTTTTGGAGCTGGCCTGACACAGAAAAGATGAAAATTTTAGGACCCCATTGCCATGCAATGACCTTCCTATTAGGTGGTTTTCTGGAGCCTACTGTGCACATAGTAATTGTTACACAGCCTGAAATGGCCTTCCAAACAGAAATGTGTTTTCAGTCTATCACCCCATCCCCTCGTCTCACAGTGCTATTTTTAAAGGTTTAGTTGATACCTCGCAACCATTTAAAATTGTTTAATTACCTAAATCCATACACACTATTAATACAGATGCTTATACCTTTAGGTTTAAAGCTAGAGGAACCCTAGGAATTTGCAGCTGTTTGCTCCATGCGCCATCAGATAAGTCGTGTTGTATCTGGTGCTATTCCTGGCATTCAGTGCATCAGAGGAACAAGCATTTTTTGGAAGGCTGCATACTAAAAGTTAGTGACAGGGCCGAGAGAAAAAGCAGATTTGTTTTGATCTCACATAGACCAAAGTAAAATTAAATATGGTTCCTAGTAATTCTGTAATGTACTTATTAATTTCTTTATGTTACATTAGCATTTAAAAACTTTTGGGGACATCCTTGGAGAGCTACTGGGGTAGCTCTCAAAGGGCAGGGGTCTGTATCTCCTTTTGTCTGCCTGCATTGAACTGCAGAATGTGTTGTTCTCTGCTCTCCTGTATATTTAAGAATCCTGGAATTTAAGTTGATATACTGAGATTTGGCTTGTTTGTCATTTCATGGCCCCAGTAGAAATTATTGCTCGCTTCTTTCAGGCTTGCATGTGTGTTTTAAATACACCTCAATATAAACAGCAGTTTTCATGGGAAGTTTCCTTAGCCTGTGTAAAATACCTTGGGTTCCATTCTTGGCATTTCCAGGTATGGCAGGGACTCTTCTGTAGCTGTCAGCCTGTGGGCAACACTGAGAGAACTAGTTATCTTACTAATCATAAAAGGGATTGTTTATTCTAAAATAATGTCCATATTATAATTTAGTGAGTTGAGCTTATCTGGAAAGAGCTATGCAGTTTCCTCGCTCGACAAGAGATTTACCACTCCCCTTGGATTTCCTGGTGGTCTCCCTTCCAAGTATTAATCAGGTCTGATCATGCTTAGCTTCCAAAACCAGACTGTCTTCTCCTGGTGGACTTTTTTAGGACTGTGTATGGGGAAGGAGAAGGTAACAGCCTGGCTGCTGGATAAAGAGCCTCATTGGTTTCATGGAAGTCTGCTGGCCTTGCTGCTCTTTCTGTTCCACATTAAATCATCTTTGCAGGAGGGCCACTAATTAAACTCACCAGCTGCTTGTTGGGAGACAGTCTGGTCCTCGGAGGGGAGGGCCACAGTTTGCATTTTGCCTTGAGCTCCTCTCCTAGCCTGGCTGCGGTTGGGGAAGGGCCCAGTGCTCCTTTTTCCCAGCCTTTCTTTTTCCTGCATTAAGCAGGCTCTGCTTTGATGGATGCCTGCATTAGTTGACTGCATGCAGAGTCCAGCTGGTCATGTGAGACTGATACGCCCGTTGGCTGGCCGGCCAGCCTGCCTCTTCCTTCCCTAGGCTGAGGTGAGGCACCGCCTCTATTCTGTGGCTCCCTCCTCGATGTGTACGAGGAACCGAAGAAGAGCAGACTCGGGGTTCCTTCAGCAGCCAGTGGCTTTGCTGCAGAAGGCGCTGGGCTGAATTCTGGAGGAGCTGCTGCTGCTGCTGCTGCGTTTGGATTCGTGCAGTTGTTGGCTCTTGACTCTGGAGATCACTCAACATTACCAAAAGGCTGGGTGATGGAAGTGACAACGCAGGAACCATCCTAAGAAGCTTTTCTGATCAAAGTGGATCTAACTGGAGACTGGCCCGATTTGCAATTCCGTGACTCTCCTCACCTTTGCTTTCCTCTCACCCTTCTTTTTCCCAGTTGGTTTACGCTCAGGATTCCTTTGGAAACTTTACTGAAAAAGAAAATGTTGGGTTTCCACGCCCTGGCCATATTCGGGAAACTGCTTGCCTTTCATGGACTTGTGCCCCCTTCTGGGTATTGTGTTTGCGCTGGTTGTCTGCAAGCCTAGGAATTTCCAGGAGGGGCCTCTGTTGTGGATTGTTTTTGTTTCTATGGAGAAACGCAATGAGCTGTTTTACTCCTGATGACGGGGAAATCCGCCTTCAGTTTTTTGTATGCTTGGAAAGGAATCCTTTATACATGTCTGCCAGGAAATAAAAGCAACAAAAGAAAAGGTAGCACATTTCTAAACTGGTGTTGTTTTGGCATCTCATTTTCAAGAGTTGTGTGGCCCTGTCATTTCACAGGCATTTGACTTGTTTCTTTTAAAGAAATGTGAGAAACACCTGTAAGTTTTCAGCAGATGGCAATTTAGTTGAATTAATCCTTGTTGTAAGTAGCAGAACCACATACTATTATCACAAACAAAATCTTCACGTGCTTTAAATGGGAATGGAATAATTGCTAATGTTTTGTTTTAGCTCAAAATTTACTATATGTCTGAAATGTGACAAAGAACCAGAGGAATCACTATGTAACGTTTGCAATACATTATTAAGTAATTGCTTCAATTTGGAATTTGGCATGCCCTGATACAATAGTCCAAGGATATATAATTTGGCAATTTGTATTTGAATTTGTGAGATCTTTCCAATTATTGAGCCAATTAAAAATCATCTTTTATGTGGCTAAAAATCGTGAAGAGTTCGCTCATAGTTGTCTAATTGTACTTGATTTTAATTGTAATTGTACTTGATTTTTTTTTTTTCTAATACCAAAATAGAGCAGGAGATAGACCTTTCTGTTGGAGCTTTCTGTTGGAGCAGAAATAGACCTTTCTGTTAGAGCAGAAGCCCTAAAAATACTGTGCAAGATAGAATTTTGGAATCTCAACAAATAAATTGTATTGTCACATGATTGCTGACTGATGAAAAACAGTGATTTTTAGTATAGGTAGCAAATAAAGTATTAATGTGGTCAGAAAACAGATCTACTTACATTGTGTAACATTGGAGATCTGTTTTACAGTTGGGCATGATCTGACACGCTCCATGATAATGAGGCAGGATCCCACATTCATCCACACCCTGTCATTTGTATATTGGGAAAGTATACAAAACACTTAAAAGTGGTGAGTCACTGGCTAATTCTCTTGCTGGATAAAGATTAGTTTCAGTTTTCTACTCCCAGCACAGCAGGCTTTTGCATATATTTCCATCCGATATTGATATAGTTTGTTTTTGAAGATTTAAAGATGGGGTAGGGGAAACGGGGAATACTTCCAGCTGTTAATAACTGGCAAATTGCATTTGCTAATACTTTAATTGATATAATGTGATATTAAATCTGGCCTATAGATGAAGGCAGTAAGGGACAGTAATTGGAATCTCAGATCCTTTTTCATGCATGACTTCATATAACTATTTGATAGTAATTTTAGTAAGTAACCTGGAGTTATACTGCTTTGAACACAGAAGTGCTTTAAAAACATTTTATAGTAAAGCGTGAGACCTACAATAGTGAATCAGCCAGTACTTAGCAACTAACATGAGCACAATTATACTTAAAGAATTGGAAAATTAGTTTTTAAATAGGTCAAATAAGAATTTAGTACTTTAATAACAAGCCCAGATTTTGTAGTTCTAGAAATGAAATATCATTTGAAACAAGCTAGATATTTACGTTTGCGAAACATGTTTTTAGGAAAGCCAGTTCAGTTTAAGAGTCAACATACTGGTTAGGGTGTTGGACTATGACTCAGGATTAGATTCAGGTCCACACTCAGCCATGAAAACTCACAACCTGCCCTACATAAGATACTACAAGGATGAAAGTGGAGAAAGTTCTAGATGTGGCGGAAAGAAGCTAAATGAATAAAAAGAAACTTGTCCTGCCCATCTAGATTACTACAATGGTGATCTAGAGTATGCTCCTCTCATCATAGATATAGAAAATTTGTAAGAGAATGGGGTCCCTTTTCTCACTTTTTAAGAATCAGTATTCTTCAGATGGATTCTAGAACAAGAGATACTCCTCTTATAAACTGTGGGAATTGTTTTACAGCAAGTGTAAAACCCAAACGATTAATCCCTTAGCGTACGAAATAACTAGGGCTGAGCCTTGATAAACTTGATAAAAGTAGTTGGAAGCACTTGCTGTCTGATCAAAGGGTGTGGCAATACGATTTCTAAATCACTTTACAGGATTGTGTATTATGAAATATGTGGCCTGGTTGAATGTGGCTATTTTATGTGTGTAATGCCCAGCTTTTTGGGTGTGCGTGCTTTACACAACAGGACAATCAAATTACATGTTTGCCCATTCCCTCATAATATTTTTGATTTAAGGAAAGTCTCCTTTGGTCATAAACAGTTCTGGAGGAAATTTATTTAGAGTTCATAGGCAGAAGAGGCATTTCCTCTCTTAACAAAAAAGGAGAAATGCTATCCACCATGCTACATGCTGCCCTTACCTTTTTAATTACAGCAGCTGAAATTTGGCAGTACTTTTGCGTTAATCGTGTTTTTTTCAGAGGAACTTGCTGCCAAGTAAATTGGGACATTGTTTTAATTTGAATACTTTAAACTGCTGAATCCTACCTACCTCATTAATTGGCTTCACCATACAGAACTTTTTTGGGTTTTGCAGATGCTTCCTGGCATGCATAGGGAGATTGTTTACAGCCCACTGAGGTTAGCTATATTTAGATATAGGTGTTTAATAGCATTTCAGCCAGGCAAAACATGTAGCCAGATGGCCAGGGAAAATATTTGATGAAAATATTCCGATTAGTATGAAAAACAAAACGTAAACTGTCAAGTTGTTGGAATGTGGCACCTTCAAAATATTGATATTTTGGTCCCACGTGTTTAGGAAGAGACTGCTTTTCCATGTTTTGTTTAAATCCCCACAAAGCAGAAATGTTGGCTAAGGGTGCTGCCATTCCTCCTGGGCATAATGCCATTGCTTACCTCCTAGGTGTTTTGTCACTAAGCTGATGGCAGTTTTTGCATTGCAAGTGGCCTAGCAGAATAGCTAATTATCACCCAGTGTATCCAGAAGTAGGTTTCTTCAACAGCTACTCAGGAAACCTTTTTATTTTGGGGAGATGTTGGAAAATCCTGACTGAGCTTGATTACTTTGTCAGCAATGGGCAGTTCCTGTCAGTGGAGAATTTCTCTAAAAAGATGCCAGAAAACAAGTGAAATTTTCAAAGACTGCTGCTAGATTTTGTTTATGGTTTGGCAGAAGAGTTTTGGCTATATTGTTGCGGTTCTATCTGACTTTGGAATCTCTGGACATTTTCTTGATATTTCCAATTCCAGGAATACTTACAGATCCTGTTAATCAAGCATATCATAATGAACATTTTGCCATACAAAATAATGTTTTCAGTGGCTCATTGATATATATCTTAATTTACCAGTTTGTAAACTTCATAGATACTTGGGCTAAAATGCAGGTTTGCTTTAAAAAAAAGAGAGAAAAGTGTTCTAAATCAACTTACTAGAGTTGGTATTTAAATGAGCACTCTTTTAAAATGTTGTTTATTTAATAGCAATGCTGGAAAGAGAAAAATGCTCCCATAGTGATTCCATTTCAGGTAAAACCTGTTGCTATTATCAAAACCTTACTATCTTTTAGAGGCGTCTTCAGAACAGATTTGAGACCTGCCTATAGAAGGTAACTATTTTAGCAGTAACTATAGGACATTTTAGGGACTGTGCACATCTAAATACCAGTTGTTCAGAGAGATATATAGCCTTGATTGTTCTCTTTATCACCATCTGAAAGCCACTGTGAGAAATGGTTGCACTGAAGGCTCCGTGGATCAGCCCATAGTTGCATTTGATCTTTCTCCCCACAAAATATAAAGTTTGAGATGATTGTTGCTAGTTAAAAAGAACTCACTTTAGTTTTTGTTTTGTTTGTTTCTTGCAGAAATGAGTCGTCAGACTGCCACAGCACTTCCGACAGGTACCTCCAAGTGTACACCGTCTCAAAGGGTACCGGCCTTGACGGGCACCACCGCTTCCAACAATGACTTGGCCAGCCTCTTTGAGTGCCCCGTCTGCTTTGACTATGTGCTGCCACCTATCCTCCAGTGCCAAAGCGGGCACCTCGTTTGTAGCAATTGCCGCCCCAAGCTCACCTGTTGTCCGACCTGCCGAGGACCGTTGGGTTCCATTCGGAATTTGGCTATGGAAAAAGTTGCCAACTCCGTACTGTTTCCTTGTAAATACGCCTCCTCCGGCTGCGAGATCACCTTGCCGCATACCGAGAAAGCTGACCACGAAGAGCTTTGTGAATTCAGGCCTTACTCTTGTCCGTGTCCTGGGGCCTCTTGTAAGTGGCAAGGCTCTCTGGATGCTGTCATGCCACACCTCATGCACCAACATAAATCCATAACAACGCTACAGGGAGAAGATATTGTTTTCCTCGCTACGGACATTAATCTTCCTGGAGCTGTCGACTGGGTTATGATGCAGTCTTGCTTTGGCTTTCACTTCATGTTAGTACTGGAGAAACAGGAGAAATACGATGGCCACCAGCAGTTCTTTGCAATCGTACAGTTGATAGGCACGCGGAAGCAAGCAGAAAATTTTGCTTACCGCCTCGAGCTGAACGGTCACAGGCGGCGATTGACTTGGGAAGCAACTCCGCGATCAATCCACGAGGGGATCGCAACCGCCATTATGAATAGTGACTGCTTAGTCTTTGATACCAGCATTGCACAGCTGTTTGCAGAGAACGGCAACTTAGGTATTAATGTGACAATTTCAATGTGCTGAAACCCCAATCTGACATTTTCAGGGCCAGTGTCTAAAAAATAATAATCATCACCTCAATCCAAATCCGCTGCATTCAAGTTTCACAGAAACCGTGGTAAACATCTGACTGCTAGGTGTGAACAATTGGGAGGGAGAGGCTAGCATAAATGAAGGTAAATTAATAGGAAGACTGTTCAGGTGCAGGTAACAGTTGCATGTAATAACACTAATATATTTAAATGAATCAGCAGTAAACCACTGAATGAATATATATATATATGTATATGTATATGTATATGTATGTATATATTTCCTCAAATGGGCATCCTTTTGTATTAAGAATTGATTCTATGAAAAGTGCTGTAAAATAATTCTAAACTTCTTTGTAGATTAATTGTACTTTTGAAAAGGATACTGTTTTGTGTTTTCATTTGTGTTTCTTTTGACTGACAAGCCATGCACAGTGGTCAAACTGGTCTGGGGTTTGACCGCTGTTTCTCCTGTTCCTTCTTTTTCTCCCTTGCTTTCTTTTTTCTCTTCCCAAATCACTACATAGTATTGCTGCTGTTCTTGTATAAATTTTCTGTGTATTTGCTAATTTTTATTAACTTCTAGTTTTTCATTAAATAAATGATTTTTCTTTCCTGTGATTAAGTTTTATTTTGTTTTTCTGTTTCCTTTTTGCTTTTTGGAGGGGAACCTTTTGAAATAGCTTAGAGGTGTCATCTTCTGATACACAGCAAAATTTCTTATGGCTAAAGGTAGACTTCCATACATTGGTAATGTTTTTGAGGTGCTGTGTTGCTGTAAAGAATGGTACATACAACTTGAAGAATAGCGATAACATGAGACAAATTCCAAAAAGGGTTCTTCTAGATTGTAGATCTCATTGCATTTTGATTTCAAACTTAATTTTAAGTAAGTTGTTTAATAATGTTCTATTTTAAGTTAGTGGGAAATTTGGGCCCATTTTCAAAAGAATTTGAGAGATCTTGAAACATTTTGAGGTCATTCTTGTATTAATTAATTATGGAATACAAGAAAACATAGTTTACAGTATAACTATAAATATAGGCCATTTGTTTAAAGGAGACAGTTGAAATAAGCTGTTTTGGTTTTTTTAAAAAAATCTCATTAAAAGAATTTCTGGCAAAATGAAATATCTTAAAAGTGATGTTGGCTGTTCTGTTGTTTTATATTTTGGCAATAATGGAATGAAAGCAAACTAAAATGGAATTATTCCTTGCGGTTTCACCCTTTAATGCTAGGGTCCTGTTGCAGGGTCCTTTTGTGGCAAGGATCTTCTTCCAGCAGGCTGTTCTGTGAATGCTTATAATCTGCCTAACTTCCCTTGGGCCATTTATAGATGGGAACATCCAGGAGAAATGTAAGGCATGATTATCTCACACATTTTGTATTTGTTCCTAGAAGCCAGGCATGTTAGTAGAAATTGCACCTTGTTTTTAAAAGTTATCTAGTATGAAAAAAATTTCAGATGACTAAAGTAATCATCAGTGATTCTTTTAACAGCAAACGAGATTTGAGGAAGCAAGGAGTGAATGGGAAAAGTGCTGTTCACAGTAGCCCTCAACTTATAACCACAATTGAGTCTGGAATTTTGGTCATAACTCGGGTCACCATGGAACTGTGGTCTCGATTTCACAGCCATTTTTATAATGGTTCCTAAGTGAGTTAACTATGGCCATTAAGCAAATCAAATTGTTCCAATGGACTTTTTTTTTTTTTTGCCAGAAAGTAGGAAAAATGCAATCATCACTATCCTAAGATGTTGTAAATGTGAGCCAGTTGCCAAGCATCCAAAATTCAATCACATAGCCATGGGGGTGGGCAGTGGGGGGCAGCAATTGTAACTTAGAAGTCGGATCATTAAGTAACTTTTTTCAAATCCGTCTTAACTTTGATAGTTAAGTGGCCAGTTAATAAGTCAAAAACTACCAAGTCAAGATTTAGGCTACTGGACAGAGATTAGCAAGGCATGTAAAGCTTCTACTTGACTAGGAATGTCTGGATACACCTGGACATAACATAGTTATGGAAAGTTTTTGTTTGCAGGGCATGTCATGCCTTGGCTGCCAGGGATGGCATGTGCTCCAGGTACATAATAAGTTGCATAGACAGCTATCGGCTTCATATTTGACAGTATACTAATCAGTTTTGACTTCAAAGGAAACAGCTGCGTTTTAAGTTCACGCAGGCTTGCAATGAAGCCTTTTGCTTAATGAGATGCAAGGCGTGGACGAGTGAGGCGTTCTTGAATGATTTTTGTATCATTCGATTTTGAGAATTTCCCCCTTTAATTCATGAAACTGCACCAAGTAGAACAAAGCTGCCGTACGCATTTTGTAGATGCCCGCTGAATGCTCTCCTAGAGTGCATCTTTCTCTCTCTGGAGGAAAATTGTCCATCTTTGAAAGAAGTACTACAAGGCCGGGATGATTTCACAAGCTTATTTAAGTCGTTCTTTGAGTCAGCAATTCTCTCAGGGAAGCAGTGAAAGGGCAGCTGGATGTGTGCCCAAAAATTTAGTTGAGTTTTTTTCAGATGATACTGAGGAACCCACCTTGTACAGTACAGAACAGCCAACTGTGCTGGCTATAGCAACAATACTTAACAGAGCTATTGAACTCTTCTGCCAGTCTTGACAAAGTATATAGATTCATTATTCTGCCCTTTCGCATGCTTATACATATTGGTTGCAGGAACTGAGCCTGCCTAGTCTAGGGAAGAGAAGGACCAGGGGAGCTATGATAGCAGTCTTCCAATATTTAAAGAGCTGCCACAGAGAATAAGGGGTCAGACTATTCTCCAAGGCACCCGGAGGCCGGACAAGGAATAATGGATGGAAACTGAACAAGGAAAGGTTCAACCTGGAAATAAGGAGAAATTTTCTGACAGGGAGAACAATCAACCAATGAAACAGAAGTTGCCCTCGGAAGTTTTGAGCGCGCCATCACTTGAGACTTTCAAGAAGAGACTGGACTGCCATTTGTCAGAAATGGTGTAGGGTCTCCTGCTTGGGTGGGGGGCTGGACTAGATGACCTATAAGGTCCCTTCCAACTCTGTTAATCTGTATCTACATCTCAACATATTCTGTGAATTCCCAGAGATTGCTGTAAAAAAAAGCTTGCTTACCTTGGTGGCATCATCTCCCTTCAAACTTGTAACCCTTGGTTAAAAAGAAGTTGCTATAGGTTCATCTAGTATGCAAGTATAACCAACGCGTCAGTGAGATCCGAAATGAAGCATTTCTGAACAAAGGCCCTCTTTCCACACAACTTATTTTTCACAGATCTCCAGAGACCTAGTGAACAGAAACCTACATGGATATTTACTCTTGTAGTAGGCCTGTATTACTATTATCATTTTCATCTTTCCTGTTACCTTCTATTGGGTATATTTGTTGTTTGTATGTACATTTGAGAGCTTATGCACCAGAAACAAATTCCATGTGTGTCTAATCACACTCGGCCAACAAAGAATATTCTAGTATATAAGTGTAAAAGTAAAGGTTCCTCTGACTCTAGGGAGTGGTGCTCATCTGTTTCTTAGCCAAGAAAGCCATTCAAAGGCATTTTGTGGCTGGCATGACTATACACTGAGGCACACAGAATGCTGTTATTTTCCCATTGCGGTGGTACCTATTTATCTACTTGCATTTGCATGCTTTCAAACTGCTGGGTGGGCAGGAGCTGCAGCGAGGAACAGGAGCTCACCCCGTTGCATGGAGCTCGGGTCTTGAACCTAGGTTATCAGTTTTGTAGCTGACAAGCTCATCGTCTTCACACCTCAATATATCAGTACTCTGCAACTTTTTCTCCACGAGGATGCCAATACTCCACATCTTTCTCTCTCCCATTCGATTGTATGTTGGTTACTTTGGGGCAATTATTTCAGTTGGCGTGAAATCACGTGACCATTGCAGCATCTGCATGGAACACAAACGAAATTCAGATGCTTGGCAACAGACTCATATTTATGACAGTTGCAAGCCCAGTCAATGGGAAAGCCAGATTCACTTAACAACTGGGTTACTAAACAATTGCAGTGATTCACTTAACAACTATGGCAAGAAAGGCCTTAAAAACTCATTTAGACAAGTGTCTCAGCAGCAGAAATCCTGGGCTCAATTGTAGTCGTAAATCGAGGATTGCCTATATTTGCCAAGGAAGCCTTACTGTGCAGTTGGGAAGGGGAAAATGGCCCCCAACCTCTCAGCGTTCCCCTTCAACATGTTTCCCAAGTCACTTCCTGTCACAAGTAAAATGTTGTGGAAAGATAAGTTGCTGAGCTTCCTGTTCCAGCACAGCCCAAGATGTATTTTCAGATTTTCTCAGATGTCATCAGACTGGCTAGTAGGAGGACAAAAGGTTGCATTCCTTAGCTGTGACAGTGGGAGGATATAAATTCCCAAGAGATTTGCACTGCAGGATTAAAGGGAGGTGGAAATCTATTGTAGATCAGGCCATTGGAGAGCAGGAAGATCTACTCTAAACAGACACCAGCAAAGTAGGATTTAAGGATAATATCAGAAAAGGCAGGGGAGATAAGGTAGGTTTCGGGAGTGATATGTCTGAGAGATAAGTTCCTGCTGTATTTAAGATGTCTCTTCTCTAATATCTGATAAAAAGGAAATTAAAGACTAGGGCAAACAATAGGAAGCTGTCCACGTCTAAAATAAAAGATGCTTTAAAACAGCCTGAAATAATGCAGCCGGCACAGCAAAACCTGAATTCTGGAATTCTTTTCCAAGGAAAACTCCAGGAAAATGGACCGAAAGATCTAGCCAGCTGGGAATTAAAAGTCTACAACATATTAAAAACAGCTAAAGTTGGGAAATACTGGTCTTGAGGGTATCAGAGCAGAAATTCAAATTTAAAAAATCAGAGTAGTTCTCAAAGCTACGACATTTTGTAAGAGGTCATGCTTTTTCATAAAAAGGGGAAGCCTGTTTTGATTGGAATAGAAAATGGTAAAAGAGAGTTGTGTCGTGAGCTAATAGTTGTCTCGATTATACAGCAATATGGAGATGATAGAATGGTTAGCCTACAACAGACTCTTCATTTAAGCCTATGTCCTAAATCCCAATCTTGCTCAAATCCAGGGTGTCTCAAAAGTTCCTTTTTCAAGAGACAACTGGACTTTCTTTTTCCTTGAAGACATTTCCCTTCTCATCCAAGAAGCTTCTTGTGACTGAACTGAAGAAGCTTCTTGGATGAGAAGCAAA
Organism: Laticauda colubrina; assembly: GCA_015471245.1. Lineage (NCBI taxonomy): Eukaryota > Metazoa > Chordata > Lepidosauria > Squamata > Elapidae > Laticauda > Laticauda colubrina. Next base: position 6,887,363 of record BLBF01000045.1, read on the forward strand.
ATGTCTTCAAGGAAAAACAAAGTCCAGTTACTTCTTGAAAAAAGCCATCTTTGGGACAATCATGACCTGGATGACTGAGAATCTCCCCAGACACTCAAATTCAGAATCTTTTTATTTCCATGTAAGTACTGTGGACTTCAGCTGGCTCTCAAATGAGTCCTCAAATTCATTTTAAATAAATAACAATAATAAAAAAAAACCTTCTGCATTCAAAGCTTTAAAAATCCTAAGCAGCTGGTTTGGGGGTTTTTTTTGGTGCAAAGGTTTTGGACTATTTTGACTTTGGAGAGTAGGTGAAAATGAATAGCAGCTGGCCTCTTTAAATATGTCTTGTTTTGCAAGCCAGCACATTTTTCTGTAGGTGTTGATATATTGACAAAATAAAGGGTGCGCCAAATGGTACACACACACACACACACACACACACACACACACACACACATACTGACCCAACCGGTACCACTTGAATCTAGCATTGATCAAGTAACTCAAATGATGTGAAGAGGTCATGATGCTGGAAGGCTGTTTGTGACCAGAATAGACTTGCAGGACAAGCATGGACTCCCAACAGCTGAAAGAGCAATGAATAAAATACAGTGGAAAATGATCCAGCAGTTAAAAGCAGACCGATTGTAGGGCATGTTAGAGGAATACATGCAATTCTACACTCATTCTGGCTATACATAGAGTTAATGATATAATTAACTGTCGTGTTATTTCTGTTTCTGCTTTCCTTTATTTGAACAGTGACCTACAGCCTTGCAAGATTGCCCTGTAAAGTTGCTTAGATTTGCAGTCGGGAAGTAATTTTGAGTGTTGGGACAAGATCTGATTTAAGCTAATTACAGAGAACCCTTGGCCCACAGTGCCTGTTGCCCAGTTGTGTTCGTCTGATTAGTGCTTCGCAGGAGGAGGTCCAGTGAGTTGGTCTCCCCTGGAGATGGTTCTTAATAACATGTAACAGTGTATTATAATTTATGAACCTGTTTTATACTCCTAGGTTTTGGCTAGGTTTGCCACACATCTACTGCATCTTAAAGCATCCTAAAAATGTATCAAAATCTTGCAAAAAGTAATCAATGCATCCTCAAAAAGTATGCCTTAAAAAAAAAAAAAAAAAGAGGACAAAGGGCTATCAAGCCAAAGTCAACTTTTAGCAACTATATAGATTTTCTCCATGGGGGAGGGGGAGGGGGGGAGAAATGCTTATTAAATAAAATTAGGTCAAAATCTGACGTTCACATTGGAAGAGTGCATTTGCTCCTAAGATTCAAGAATACATTTTGCTTGTGGATTACAAAGAAGAGTTTTTATTCCGTGTTGCCTTTTGCATTCACAGAACAAGCTGCCAGTTCGGGAAAAATAACTGTCTTCATGGATGCCTCTTTATCAACCAGCCAACATTTCACAGGAGCTGAATGTTAAAAAATACTCAGTGTCTCGGGAGCTAAACGTTCTGTCTCTCTCTATGCACTGTTGTCTTTTCAACAATCGTGGAAAGGAAGTTGTTTCTTGCAACATCCTAATGCACCTGAATTTAAATGATATAACGTCGGCATGGTATATGCTGACAAAATTTAATTTTTCAACGAAGCATTAAATCACACCATTCACCTGAAAGAAACCAATGGCGTCTTTGCTCACCATAATTATTAATTTTCAAGAGTTTAGGAGAAGCAGCTAGGGCAGGAGCAAAGAACTCCCTTCAGATATCATTGCAAAGAATTTAATGCTTCCTGGTGGCCTCACGAGCCACTGTCTAATCCAGGAAGTTTGGCATTGGCCAGTCCTTTTTTTTTTTTTTTTTTTTTTTGGGGGGGGGGGGGGGGGGGGTGCACCTTCAGACTTAGAGTATATTTTCTCTGCCCTGACACTAGAGCTGAAAGGAGGGATGCCTCTCAAGATTATGCTTGCAATTCTTCTTTTGCAGGAAAGGAGAAAGCTCTGCCTGGCAACAACAGTCATTTGACTAAAACTCTTGACATTCCAGCAAAAAATAAAAATAAAAATAAAATCTCTATGTTCATTCACTGAATTTAACAGGAGGAAGAAAAAAGCTTCCCTTGAAGGCTCATGTGCTTAGTTACCGCTATGCTGTCCATGTGTAAATCTATCTCCGAATAGCATTGGGAAATATAATCATCATTAAGAGTTTCAGCATTCAGATCTATCTCTGCAGAGCTACTATCCCCACCAATGCAGAGTAGGGCCAATCAGAAGCAGCAGCAAGAATCATCATTGTTCCCTTACAAATATTCCTTTTCTTCTTTAAAAATAAAAGTAAACAACTAATGTCAGGTAGTCTGTTCTTGCCCCCTTTGACGTAACACTTGCATTTACAGGCCACTAGGAAAATCTTGATTTTATCATTCGTCCTTTCGCCCAACTTTGTCCACTCGCTTAGAGTTTGCTGTTCAAGTGATCGAGCCGTGCCTGGATGGAAAACCCGCCATCAAAAGCTGAATTGAGGACGTCATCCAGGGTGCTGGCCATCACAAAATTGAGGTCCTGCCGAACATTGGCAGGGATTTCTTCAAGGTCTTTTTCATTCCTTTGAGGAATGATGACGCTCTTCAGGCCAGCTCTGTGGACAGCCAAAACTTTATCTTTTATTCCGCCGACCTAGGAAGAAGACAGAGAGAATCAGAACGAGAGAGAGGGAGGGAGGGAAAGAGAGGGAGGGAAAGGGAGGGAGGGAGAGAAAGAGGGAGGGAGAAAGAGAGGGAAGGAGGGAAAGGGAGGGAGAGAAAGAGAGGGAGGAAGGGAGAAAGAAAGAGAGGGAGGGAGGGAGAAAAAGAGGGAGGGAAGGAGAGAGGGAAAGAAAGAGGAGGGAGGGAAAGAGAAGGAGGGAGGGAGAAAGACAGATGGAGGGAAAGAAAGAGGGAGGGAAAGAAAGAGGGAGGGAGGGAGAGAAAGAGAGGGAGGGAGGGAGGAAGAGTGAAAGAGAGAGAGAGCAGGGGCCTTTCAAGGAAGAAAGGAGCCATTTGGGGACTTGTGTCCGGAGGAGGCGCATTGCGTTCCCAATCTGGGAAATTTTCTACTGTTAGCTGAATTATAAATTAGAAAGGAGGTTCAGGAGAGCAGCTGCAACCGTATTCTGACTCCAGAGAAAGACACAGGCACAGCAGCCTCCTACTGTGTCTTCAAGCAAGAGGCACGAGGGGAAGCCAAAGGGGGTGGGGGGGGGGGGGGGGGGTGGAGGTGTCACAGGAATCCAAGAACTTTTGATAAACAGTTTTTATGGAAGGAAAGTTAGGTTAGGATGCATAACAAAGGAACTCCAGCAACTCTTTTTTTGTGTGTGTTTCAAAAGCTGAGGATTTAAATACAAGAGACAAATCCTTTTGGTGACCTTTTGTCCTGCACATCCTCCCACAACTCTTCCGAGTTTTGGCAACCTGTTGGTTGGGTCCGTTAGCAAACTATTTTGATCAGTCTGGATAAGAACTAACTCATGCAAGACGACGCTACCATCTTTGTAAAAATTTATATATATATATATATATATATGTTTTCTTAGGTTTTCGCGGGTACTTACATGTGTGCTGTTTAGCTTCCTTCGGGTATTATCCCACGTCATTGTAGTTCTGTTAAAGTTGTAGCAACGTTTCAGCAGAATCTCATCTGCCATCCTCAGGCTTCTGTATGGAGATATATATGTATGTATGTATGTATGTATGTATGTATGTATGTATGTATTTATGTATGTATGTATGTATGTATGTATGTATGTATGTATGTATATCCATACAGAAGCCTGATGATGGCAGATGAGATTCTGCTGAAACGTTGCCACAACTTTAACAGAACTACAATGACGTGGGATAATACCCGAAGGAAGCTAAACAGCACATATATATATATATATATATATTTGTTTTTTTAAGTTTTCGCGGGTACTTACAAGATGCCAACAGAAGCCTGATGATGGCAGATGAGATTCTGCTGAAACGTTGCTACAACTTTAAAAGCACAAGTACAATGACGTGGGATAATACCAGAAGGAAGCTGGTATATATATATATATATATGTGTATATATATGTTTTCTTAGGTTTTCGCGGGTACTTACATGTGTGCTGTTTAGCTTCCTTCGGGTATTATCCCACGTCATTGTAGTTCTGTTAAAGTTGTAGCAATGTTTCAGCAGAATCTCATCTGCCATCTATATATATGTGGATCTTTGGTTATTCGGGTTTTCTCCCACGTAGAATGGGAAGTATCTAGGCAACGTTTCAATGAAGTCTCATTCATCATCTTCAGGCTTGTTTCTTCAGCTCTGTGCTTCTCAGAGTAATATAATACCCGTGAAAACCTCAGAAAACAAATATATACACACACACACACACACACACACACACACACACACACACACACACACACATATATATAAAAACATGCTGGCTGGGGAATTCTGGGAGTTGAAGTCCACGCATCTCAGAGTTGTGAAGGTTAAGAAACAATGCTCTATGATAAGGTTAGGAAACATTTCATCTTTAAGGCCATGTTTGTTCATTTCTTTAGCAACAGCAATAGCCCTTACTTATACACCACTTCACAGTGCTTTCCAGCCCTCTCTAAGCTGTTTACAAAGTCAGCTTCTTGCCCCCCCCCCGCCCCCCAAACAATCTGGGTCCTCATTTTGCCAACCTCGAAGGATGGAAGGCTCAGTCAACCTTTAGCCTGGTGAGATTCAAACTGCCAAATTGCAGGTAGCCAGCAGAAAGCAGAAGTAGCCCGCAATACTGCATTCTAAGCACTACCAGGAAGGAAGGAAGGAAGGAAGGAAGGAAGGAAGGAAGGAAGGAAGGAAGGAAGGAAGGAAGGAAGGAAGGAAGG
>BLBF01000045.1:6897544-6911187 GCA_015471245.1 Laticauda colubrina
TGTCTGTCTGTCTGTCTGTCTGTCTGTCTGTCTGTCTGTCTGTCTGTCTGTCTGTCTGTCTATCTATCTATCTATCTATCTATCTATCTATCTATCTATCTATCACTGGCCCGATATTTTTTTATTTATTTATTTAATTTTCTCAAGCATGCATTTGAATGAATGTATGTATGTATGTATGTATGTATGTATGTATGTATGTATGAATGAATGAATGCAGTTCAGCTTCCTTCGGGTATTATCCCACGTAGTGCTTTTAAAGTTGTCGCAACGTTTCAGCAGAATCTCATCTGCCATCATCAGGCTTCTGTATTGAGTTCGTATGTGTATGTCTATATGTATAGAAGCCTGATGATGGCAGATGAGATTCTGCTGAAATGTTGCGACAACTTTAAAAGCACTACAATGATGTGGGATAATACCCGAAGGAAGCTGAACTGCATTCATGTAAGTACCTGCAAAAACTTAAAAAACAAATATATTTATGTATGTATGTATGTATGCATGCATGTATGTATAAACATGATTATACCTACATGAAATAGATACAATAAAAGGGAACATTAAGACAGAGACAGTAGGCAGGTTGGTACGCTTATGCACGCCCTTACATACCTCTTAGGAATGGGGTGAGGTCAATAGTAGACAGTCTAAGGTTAAAATTGTTGCAGGTTTGGGGAAGGAACCACAGAGTCAGGTAGAGGATTCCAGACATTGACCACTCTGTTGTTAAAGTCGTATTTCCTGCAATCAAGTTTGCTGTGGTTTACCTTGAGTTTGTATCTATTGTGTGCTCTTGTATCTGCAATACCTTTGCAAAATAGTTATTTCAAATCTATTCCCTTCCCCAAGCTTTTATTTCAGAATTTGACTCCCTTCCTTTCCCTAAATTTTGATTCTAGCCTCCTTTCGCAGGAGCTATGCAGACCACCAGCGCTTGTGAGCTTACTGGCCTAAGGTATTCATTTTAAAAATATTTCATTTGGAGAGGGGGGAACTTCTTCCCCTTCCAGAAGGCTAATTGATTCCATTAATTTAGGTTTTCGGTTTCTCCTCTTCTGGCCAAGCGCTGACAGGCAGGCGAGGTCTAGATTTCCTGCTTGCTATTGATGGCAGAGGGGAGGTCAGAGGTGAAAACTCTCCGAGCCAAGGAGAAGAAGGGAAAAAAAAGAAAGAATGAGAGGCCCACAGAGAAAGCTGGAGGAAAGACAAACAAATGGAACCAAGGAGGAATGTTTTCCACTGAGACCCCAAAAAAGAAAAAAAAATCCATGGCAGTTAAGTAAGGCCAAGGAAGCTGTTTCAACACATATTGTTTGAGGCTGCTACCTAGTGATGCTGGCTAATGGCCACACTCAGATGGTGACCATCTGGAGCTGTTTTCAACTCTCCGCTGGTCCAGAATGTGTATATATTTCTTGAAGATTCAATCTGTGTTTCCAAAGCCACTGGATCCCTTCTAACCCGAGACCCACATTTTAATGCAGCTATCACAGGTAGACATGTGACAAGTAGTTTGTAGGTATCACTGCAGTTGTCCCAAAGATGCTTTTTTCAGGAGACAACTGGTCTTCTTGGTTTTTTTTTTTTTTTTTAAAGACGTTTTACTTCTCATCCAAGAAGCTTCTTCAGCTCTGACTGGATGGTGGGGAATGGAAGCATTTATACTCCTTGCAGACAGCTGGTCATTTGCATCCTTTTAGAGGGTCGTTGAGGCCACTTGGAGGTTTATCTGAGTCCTCAGGGTCACCTGAATAGCACAAATGGTTCCTGTAGTCTGCAAATATTTTTCCTCTGGAAATCCATTCCACACCATTCAAAGAGTGTCCATCCCAAATTGTATAGCTAAATCACTGCAGTTGTTAAGCTAGGAAACAGTTATTAACTGAATCCTGCTTAACCGCTGACTTTTCTCAAAAGGGGATGACATGACATTTTTATTTAGCCAAACCCAAATCCTGCAATCATTCTTCCTAGGATTTTATGTCTCCAGGCCTTTAATCGTCTTAGTTGCTCTTCTTTGCACTTTTGTTTTGTGAAGCTCTCCAATCAAGACAAACACACTTTGGGTTTTGCCCCCGAGGCCAGCTGTTTGACTTGCATGAGTTTTCAAAAGCTTCAGAGTCTAGTGAGGGAAAGGATCCACCTTTGCAAGGACTTTCCTACCAATTGAGCAACAGCCGATTTGCACAAGCCGCACAGCCAACCAAGCAGAGCAAAGGTCCCCGAGCAACAGAAGAAAACCAAGAAGAAGTTGTACCTCCAGTTCATACATTGGTGGGCCCAGGATGTCCTTCAAGGCATGGAAGTCAATTAAAATGGGCATTTCAGGGGGCAGAGCTAGGTCGGAGGCATCATGGAGGGTTTCCGGTTTTGGCTCTTCTGCGTTGTGTTCTTTCCAATCTGGAAGATAATTAAAAGGAAAAAAATATTGTTCATTTTTGTCAGAGGGTTTGCAGCATGACTACCATTATGAGATGAACCAGAAGCAAAACGTAGCACATAGAGATACATGGTAAGCAAAATAACTTACAAGCAAACTTTCTTTCTAACTCTACATGGAGAACTCCGCAATGAATATTGGACACAAGGAGAGAGAACACACCCTCTATAACGGCTGCCTTATATGAACACCTCTTAAAGGGACAGAACCCATCCCCAATCTTAAAGGGAAATACCCATGCTATGCTGAATCACCTTCATTTCATCGGCTTAACATTGCATCAGACTTACAGCATCTGGCAGCTATTACTGCTGCTGGTCAGCTCTTAAATTTTAATACCTCAACAGCTTTCCTATCTGAAAATGGGAGGGAAAAAAACCCATTTTGATGGCAGCTTCCAAACTGAATGATCATATTCCATCGAAGAACAATATTCTTGACTTAGCAATAGACCATTTAATGACCAAAGTTACAACAGTTCATTCAGTGACTGCTGAAACTTATGACTGCATTGAAAAAAAAAGTGACATGACTATTTTTTTGCAGTTATGGCTGTTGCAGCATCCCTAGGGTCACATGATCAAAATTCAGATTCCTAGCAACTGATTCATATTTATGACGGTTGCAGTGTCCCAGGGTCACGTGATCCCCCTTTGCGATCTTCTAAAAAGCAAAGTCAAAGGGATTCACTTAACAACAGTTTCACTCATTTAACAACTACAGGGATTCACTTAACAACTGTGGAGAGGTCGTAAAATTCACTTCGCAAATGTCTCACTAAACAACAGAAAATTAGGGCTCAATTGTGATCATAAGTCAAGGACTACCTATAAGAAGCCAAAATATGACTTATCCTTTGGGTCATGCATGCAATCCGGACAAACAAACATTGTTTAAAACCCGTCAGAATCTAATCTTAATATATAAATGTTATGCTCCATGAAAATGAATTCATCTTCTAGACCAACTTTTATTCCAGACCGGGACAGAAGTTCAAAACAGACTGGGATTTGATACCACACCTGAAGCCATGGTTTGTTGAATAAGTCAGGGTTATGTCTTTCAATCAAAGCAAACTAACCACAGCTTCCTTAGCCAATTTCTCATTTGTTCTCCCTCTCTGCAGAAATCTGCTTTCACTTGGCAATTTTCTAGACTGGAACAAGCCAGGAAAACATTAAAACTAAACACAAATAAACCATGTAGCCTGTGTTCACACCTTGGCCTAAACTACAGCATCGGTTGGTAAACCAACAATTAACTTTGATTTCAATCTGATTTCTTGCCTGCACATGCACTACTATTGCTTCCCTGAGCCTTGTTTGCACATTATGTTGTCCACAAAAGCATAGTGGGCTGAGCTTCAAACAATATCTTGGCCATAATACAATTTCCTTTTGTTATTTTTGGCGTAATGTCAGAGCCAAATGTTTTGTTTTGGCTCTTGTTTAGTTCGGACTCTTGAATTAATGTCTCATGGAAGAATTTTTTTGATGGATTGTGCCAAGTTTGGGCCTTACAGCAAGGTTCTCCAAGCTTGGCAACTTTAAGATGTCTGGGCTTCAACTCCCAGAATCCCCATCTAGCCTTTGTTAGTTTATAAATAACTCAAAATGCTGAACATAGCTAATATTCCTTCTTTCTCCGGTTTTCCCCACAGCGACAATCCTGCAAGGTGAGTTGGGCTGAGAATGACTGCCCACAGTCACCATGCTTTCATGCGCATGCCTAAGGCAGGAATAGAACTCTCCATCTCCTGGTGATTGGCCAAAAGACAACCAACCTGGTTTCATGGGTATGGAAGGACTAGAACTCCCCATCTCCTGGTGATTGACCCAAGTCACCCAGCCAGCTTTCATGCCGAAGGCAGGACTAGAACTCACAGTCTCCTGGCGATTGACTCAAGTCACCCAAGACTCCTATGTTTGCTGCCTACCCAACTGGAATTGAAGCAAGGTTTCACCATTCACAATTCATGGCCAGTAATCTGGATTCAGCTTGATGGTTGAAGCAATGCATGTCTCCATGACAAATTTCATGTTCAGGACAAATCTGATTCACTCAGGCATTGGCACAGACGCCTCCTCTTCCTCCTTCTCCTCTTTTCTCCTCCTCCTCCCCTTCTTCCTCCTCCTCCTATTCTTCTTTTCTCCTCCTCCTCCTCTCAAATTTTTAAAACAAAGGCGAAAAAAACCCCCCTTTGCTTGTTTGGGAGACGGGGATGCAATTCAAATGCCAGCACCAGGCAAAGGGCAAGCCTTCTCCCTGCCCATTTCGGCAGCTTCCCTTTCATTGCTCTGGTTTTGCCGGCTGCCATTTCAGACCACACAAAGGCAAGCCGGTCGGCAGATTTCCTCCAAATGGTCAAACACAAAGACCAAAACGGGGTGGTAAAAAAAAAAAAGAAAAAGAAAAAAGCCACCCTTGAATTTTACACCATTTGGAAAACATTCCGCTTGCTGTTCCTTTCCTTGCTGGCAGCAATTTCCAGGTCCAGTTTCTGCCCTGTGAATAGCTTTATTTGCTGAATTGGGGGGGGGGGGGGGGAGGGGAAGGGGGGGGGGGGGAGGAGATGCAGAAGACAAAGCTGCCTTTTTGTCCTGCGTTTAGTAGTAAACACGTCCCGCTAATGTTGCAAGGGAGAAGCTTTCCGCCTCTTCCACTGGTAACCACAGAAACCTTTTAAAAAAATGCATCTGGAGCTGGGGATGTTTTGAGAAGGGATTAGAGTTGACTTCAGAATCAGACTAGAGCCAGAAGGGACCTTGGAGGTCTTCTAGTTCAACCCTCCGCTCAAGCAGGAGACTCTATTCCATTCCAGACAAGTGGCTGTCCAGTCTCTTCTTAAAAGCCTCCAGTGTTGGAGCATCCACAACTTCTGGAGGCAAGCTGTTCCGCTGGTTAATTGTTCTCACTGTTAGGAAGTTTCTCCTCAATTCCAGGTTGCTTCTCTCCTTGATTAGTTTCCATCCATTGTTTCTTGTCCTGCCTTCTGGTGCTTTGGATAAATAAGTGGGTTATCTCCATCACAGGTCATCCTCAAATTACTACCATAATTGAGCCCAAGACTGATGTTGCTAAGTGAAACATCTGTTAAGTGGAGTTTTCCTCAATGGATGATTTTTCTTCGCCAAGTTTAGGATTAGGGAATGGTAGATCAGCAGAAAAAAGAACTCTACTGCACAGGGCAATCAGGTTTTGTATACAAACCTAGATCAGGAATGGGGAATTATGGTCTTCTTTATGACCTGTGGACCTCAACACCCAACAATGGAATTCCGGGAGTTGGAAGTCCGTAGATCATAAAGGGGGCCATCATTGCTTACCCCTGCCCTAGATGGGGAGGGGGAAATCTGAAACGTATACACATGGATTTTTCTCTGACCATTCCCATATGAATGGAAAGTCCTCCATCTGTGACTGCTTTGGTTTGCTAATCTTGCTTTCAAGAGTGACTTTTAAGCTTTCCTATTTTAAGCTGGGCCTTTTGATTTAGGCTAAGAATAAATTCAGCTCTTTTTTTAATTGCTCCTTTCTCCTTTGGAAGAAAAGAGGGCTTGGAACAGAAATACGACAAATAATTAAAATGTGCTTTAAAAGTTGCTTTCGAAATATATAGCCACAATTATTAGATGCTTATGTAGGCATAGCCAGTAAGAAAACATGAGGAATATGCCAATAAAAATACTTGTGAAAGACGCAGGCTGACATCTGTTTCTCTCTAGAGTGCTGAGTGTGTGAGTCATACAAACCTATGGGTAGCAAACTCTTCATCAACTTCTCTGTTGCCACCCAAAAGAGTCCCATCTTTGAAAAAAAGATTTGAGGTACAAGTTCAAGAGGTTAAAATGTTCTCACGTTGCACAGAACTCTGTAAAAATATACCTTCAAGTCTGGAGACTTGGTGACAGGATACGTTCTCTTCAACGTCTAACAAGTTTTCAGCCAGACATTTAAAAAAAAAATCACAGCTCTAGAATAATGGTAAGTTTGCAGCCAATATAAATATGCCTGAATAATCAGTGAGTCTTAAATCTCAGGTTATATTAATATGTGGGAAACACATGTGGGTTCAAAGTTTTCATCGTAATAAAGACAGGCACATTTTTCAAGAGAGCTTATAAAAAAATTCTGAACGTACATATTGTAAGTGTTGGAGCTCATAGATAAAATACCTGCTATGGCAGATAATTTTCTGTTTCTATGGCAATCCACTGGAACAAATACAAATCTCCAGCAATGCTATCAGGATCGAACTCCAAACCAAATCAGAATAGGATATTACTTTTAGCCAAAAAAAAGTTTTTAATCTTGTGAGGCTGGACAGTAAATGGAAGACAGAGTGAACAGGAGAAATCTTTCCACAGTGACAGACACAGTTAAACCAGATATTTTCAATTCTTTTTGTTTCCTTACAAAAAATTGTTACCTTGCAGAAAATGACTGCCTTATTCCATGGCAATTGGGAGGCTATCAAATAGTAGAACATAGAATAATAGAGTTGGAAGGGACCTGGGAGATCTACTAGTTCAACCCCTTGCCCGAGCAGGAGATCCTACATCATTTTTGCAAATGGTTGTCCAGTCTCTTTTTGAAAACCTTCAGTGATAAAGCACCCACAACTTCTGAAGGCAAGCTATTCCTTTGGTTAATTGCTCTCCCCGTTAGGAAATTTCTCCTTCATTTAGGTTGCTTCTCTCCATGGTTAGTTTCCAACCATTGTTTAGTTGGAAACTAACCATGGTTAGTTTCCAACCACCTGAGAACCTCAGGTGCTTTGGAAAATACTTTGACCCTCCTGGTTTTTTGTAGGAGCCCCTCAAATATTGGAACACTGTTATCATGTCTTCCCTAGTCCTTCTTTTCTTAGACTTGACATACCCAATTCCTGTAACCATCCTTCATATGTTTTAGCCTCCAGCCCCCTAATCTTTTTTGTTGCTCTTTCTCTGCACTCTTTCCAGAGTCTCCGTTAATAACTAAGAATTGATAATAATTAAGATTAGTATTCCGCTCGCCCCTGGGTAGCAGCTTTATGAGCTGGAAGCACAGCCTTTGAAAAATAACACAGAAAGAGGGAAGCAAAGGGAGAAACTCACAACACATGGAAGATATAAACCCACCCCTGCTTCAGAGATCAAATTGTGAGTCAAGCATTCACCTCTCAGCTATATACTCAGCTAAGATTTTCTTCTGCTAGCAGATGTGGGGCAGATAATTCTCTTGTCTGCCACGAGAGATGAATGCCAAAAACCGGGAAACACTGCAGTTTTATTTCAGCAACGGACAAAACTATGCAAATCTAAAACTCAAAACACAGCAAGGCCCCTTCTTGGGAAACTATCCAAGCTGGCGAGAGAGCTCGAGATCGGCCAGAATTTTTAAGAAAGGAGAAAGACAAAAACAATTTTTTAAAAATAAACAAAAATAAGGCAGCTTACAAACCTCCTTCTGTCCCTTCTGAGCGATCCAGCCTCGTCTCCTTGTGCTGGCTTTCGGCCACTTTGACGGCCACTGCCCGGCAAATGGCTCCCAGTTTGCGATCCAGAGAACGAACTCCAGCCTCTCGGGTATAGCTGGCAAAAAGCAACAGACAAGGATCGCCTTTAAGTGTGTGAACGGAAGCAAACTTCACCCAGAAATCTTGGAAATGGCTTTGGACATTACTAGCTACCCTGAGGGGTCTGCAAATTATCTAAATTGCAAAACAATACAGGCCAAGGGTTGCAATGAAGCCTCTGTAGTTCTGCAGAGAATGCCAATTGTGTTCCCTGCAATTGTGGGGGTGAAATTCACAATGAAGACACGGTAGAATTTATCTATGGAGATTCGCGGTCATCTGGTTCATGGTTGCCCCAAAGGTACAACTGGACTTTGTTTTTCCTTGAAGATGTTTTGCTTCTCATCCAAGAAGCTTCTTTAGTTCTGACTGAATGGTGGAGGATGGAACTATTTACATTCCTTGCAGCTACCCCCCCCCCACCACCACCACCATTCAGCCAGAACTGAAGAAGCTTCTTGGATGAGAAGAAAAATGTCTTCAAGGAAAAACAAAGTTAGGTTGCCTTTTGAAAAAAACCATCTTTGCGACATGGCAGAATTTGGTTCTCAAAGTAAATTAAAGATAATCATAGATGATAAGCACACAAATTGGAAATGGTAAGCTAGGATCACTGATCAGCCCTAAACTCTGCTTCTTCTAAAACAACCTCAACAAATACAGCTACTATTACGTTGCTTCTCCCTTGCAAATCTCTTTTCCTTTCTGAAACCCAAAATGAGGAGATCTGTTCAAAGACTCAGCATGAAAAAGTCATTACCTTTGCCTGTGGGGTTTTTTTTTTTTTAAAAAAAAAACACATTGTCTGCCTTTTCTGCTAATCATCCAACTAGTAACAATAGGTAACTGATGTTTGGTATTATTACTGCTATTATTGTTACACCGTCTGAACTCCCAATGACCCTGGGAGTTTTGCAAATTTAAAATATAATTTAAAAATGAAGACCTTTTAATGAGCAGGGGTATGGATGCTACCAAACCCTGCTCTTCCAAAGCTCTCTGATCGTACAATATTCCAAATTTAGAACTACTCATTTCCCACAAGCAACAACCACCAAAAGAATGTTGCACAGAATTGAAAATGCAGAAAATAATTACCGGGTGATAATCACCAGCGTTGTTTCTTGGGGTATCTGAACCTGTTGCGGAGTGAGACCATGCTGTTCCAGCTGTTTCGGAATCAAATGCCGATGTGCAATTTCTATCTTCTCTTCTTGTGTGTATCCTTTGAAACGGTGCGTGAGAAGAGAGAGGAGCTGACATTTAGAAATGCCATTTTAAAAGACAGCAACCTTGGTGTGAAAGTGAGAGAAAAGGCCGAGACGAGATATTCCAGACACCTGTTAAGGTGACTTAGTGTAGTTAAGTCCTTGACTTGCAATTGCAACCAGGATGGGAACTTCTGTCACTCAGCCACGCGGTTGTTAAGTGAGGGAATGCCCAATATTTTATGACCTTTTCGCCATGGTTGTCAGGCACATCGGTGGAGTCGCTGAGCGAACTTGACTTTCCCTCAACAACTTTATTTGTCAGAAGGCCTCCGGGAACAGAACGGGGCAACTCGCTGAGGCCAACTTGTCTCCAGCCAACTTGACCCCGGGAAAACTCACCGCAGGACAATTCAACATGGATGTCAACTCATAAAACATTCCTATGCCTGTTTTAGTAGCTGCCATTAAAAAAAAAAAAAGTGGGGGGGGAGAGGAAATCTGGAAGAGCAGTGGAGCAGTTTGGAAACAAAAGTCCATTCCAACTCTTATCTTTAAAAGATTGTAACTAAAATACCAGACCTTTTGCTCACAAATATATATAATTGGAGAACGTGAATGATGACACCCAGCCCGTGAACATGCTCAATTGGAGAATTTGATTTATGACACATCCAGGGGGGAGAGGGGAAACAGGGTCACAGGGGACTATGAATTACCTATGCCAGAGTTGGCTTCACACAGGGCCGGTATTTCGCCTCTCATAAATCCTTTAAAGTTTTTTTAAGTTTGGCTCAAGAATCATGATTTAATTAAGGCAATTGCTGGAATCCTGACAACGGGATAACTCAAGGGAGGGACAAACAGAATTGCAACTCACCATCCCCGCCCAGCCTTGAGGACTTCCAACCTGAGAAGGTTCAAAGCAAGACCAGTCCCTTTGCAATTCACTTATCTCTCTCTTGAGTCATGCCATGTTTGAATTATCCCACAATGGGTTTTTCATGGGGAGTTGTCCCATGGGGAGTTGGCTGGGGTGAACTGTCCTAGCCCACCCTGCCCCAGGAAGATTGCAAATGGCGATCGCATATGACCCTGGGATGCTGCAACCATTGTAAATACTTGATGCCATTCTTCAGGGCTGCCATAGCTACGCTGGTTGGAGCTGTGGGAACGGGACGGGCAGGGGTGGGATTCCATTGGTTCGGGCTGGTTTGGGTGAACCGGATGTTTTCATCTGGTTTGCTGAACCGGTATTTCTACCAACCGGCTGGCCTTGCCCACCCCTCCCCTCTGCGGAGGTCTCCACTCAATGCAAGTAAGTGCAGGATCTGTGTGGCGGCTCCGGGAGGGGGAAAAATGGGCCTTCCGGAAGTCCAGAAGCAGGCCTGTTTCTGGCTTCCAGAGGGCCTCCAGAGCCTGGAGTTGGCCATTTTTCGCCCTCCCAGAAGCCCAGGGGAGGCCTCTGGACCCTTGGGAGGGTGAAAAATAGCCCTCCCAGAAGTACTGAGAGTCCAGAAATGGGCCTGTTTCTGGCTTCCAGTGGGCCTTCAGACCCTGAGGGAGGCCGTTTTTGCCCTCCCAGAGGCCCAAGGAAGCCTCTGGACCATTGGGAAGGCGAAAAACATCCCTCCCGGAAGTTATGGTAGGCTATACCTACCATGGCCACGCCCACCCAGCAACGGGCAGCGAACCAGATGCTGGGATTTTTGAATCCCACCCCTGGGGAGGGGGGTTCTATAGGGAGCTCTGGACTTGTAGCCAAAATAGAATTACTTCTCCTAGGAACCAAGGATGTTCTCACCAGGTGCCGGGGAGGTGTGGACTGGAACCAACTGGATTTGGGGATATGATTGGATTGGACCCTGTGATGGACACATGGATTGGGGAAAAGAACTATGATTTTTAATTTGGGTGGGGAAAACCGTGGGACCTTCAGAGTCAGGTTTTCACCAGATGGGCCAATATGACACACCTAATAAGTATGTACTTTGAGGAACTCTTAGGCCTCAACAAGTTTGATTGCATTGGGTCTATTACTTGGAACTCTGACATACGTCCTCTCTCTTGGAGATGCGCACCTGTGTAGTCACACCTACACATGACAGTGATTCGTGCTTGGGTTACCTGGAACCTGAATGATCTCCATTCTGTCCAACAAAGCCGCTGGGATGGTGGCAGTGGTATTAGCAGTGGCTATGAAGAGGACTTGAGACAGGTCAAATGCTACGTTTAAGTAATGGTCGGTGAAGTTATGGTTTTGCTCAGGATCCAAAACCTTTTAAAAGCAGAAACAAACAAACAAAAAATAAGTTGGTTTTTTTTTAAATTACCTTGCCTATTTAATTTGTCTCATTTAGCTAAATACATACAGCTACATTTTTTTTAATGCATCATCACATCACACAAAAAAGAAAATATAATTGTAGGATGATTTCTAAACAGTAGCCAAAAAGATCTTTTCTTTTTTTTAAGGCTCACTTGGCCTCTCCATAGTTCTAGATATGCAGTATATTTCAAATTCTATTCGTTGTTTTAACCTCTTCAGAAGAAAATATGCTTCAGGGATGGAAAGAAAGTGACAGTTCAGAGAAGGCAATTGGGCCAGGTTTTTTTTTTATTTAAGCGGATCCTTGTAAAAGGACTAAGACGGTAGAAATATGGGCCATACCATTTCAGTCCAGAGATGGGACTGAAATGGTATGGTCTAGATACCTTTCAATTCTGTAACACTGAGAAGAAATTTGAGGTTTCCAACTCTCCTTGATGAGAAACAGTTCCAGTGCTGAAAAAAGAATCATGTAAAATTAGGATATGGATATAAAATTAGGATGTGGATCTGTATGATCCCAGGGACGAGCTCTGTTACATTAAGACATGATGAACAAGATCCACTCCCAATGGGAAGACAAGACTTTGCAGCTGCAGCTTTGTTTTGGAACAAGGCACTCAACCCACAATCCAGAGAACTTGTCAAGTCAACAAAACTGCTCGAGGGCAAGAAAAGAAGACACCCAAAATGAATCATACATAAGGGATTTAACATTCTATAGATGGAAAGGAGCCAGAAACTCTGACAGCTTTCAGAGTCTATTCTAGGATCTCTAGCAATCTTCCATAACTTCCAGATTGATTGGAGCTATGCCTTCCAAGCCAAAAGAGAGAAAGCTGCTTTTCAGAAAGTATTTCCAACTTTAAATTGACCGTGTTTGCTAGTAAAATATTTATCTGCCTCTTACGATTCATAAGCATACAGCCACAGGTTAGTCTTCCACTTAAAGGCCACAACCGAGCCCAAAATTTATCTTGGTAAGCAAGACAGTTGTTCAGTAAATTTTGCCTCTTTTTACGACCTTTCTGGCCACTGTTGTTAAATGAATCACCGCACTGACTTTGCTTTCCTGAAGGTCGCAAAAGGGGATCAGATGACTCTGGGACAATGCAACCGTTATGAATATGAGCTGCTTACCAAGCGTCTGAATATAAATCATGTGGCCATGGAGATGTTACAACGGTCATAAATGTGAAAAATAATCATAAGTCACTTTTTTTAGTGCCTTTGTAACTTTGAAAGGACCACCTGTATAGGAGCATACAGACACACAATCTACAAAATATGGATGATGGCCAGCAACCAAGGCAAAGTCTCACCTCAGTATGGTAATGTTTGAGACGGCAGCTCCTCCTGTAAATTCTAGGTAACTCATGGAAGACCTCTATGGAAAAGTTATGATAGTCTTCCCTTTTAATGTATATATATATATTATATATCAACTCATTTAAATCTACTTTTATTCTATAACTATCTGGTTTGGTTCTGCAACCCAACAAGACAGACACAAACTTCAGAGGATAATTAGGACTGCAGAATAAACAATTACTACCAACCGGACTTCCACGGAGGACCTGTATACTGCATGAGTCAAACAGAGGGTTCTGAAAATATCTACAGACCCCTCACATCCTGGACATATATTGTGTGAACTCCTACCCTCAAAACGACACTATAGGGCACCGTACACCAGAATAACTAGACACAAGGACAGGTTTTTTCCCAAATGCCATCACTCTGCTAAACAAATGATTCCCTCAACACTGTCCAATTATTTACTAAGTCTGCACTGTTAATCTTTTCATCATTCTTTATCACCCATCCCCTCCCACTTGTGACTGTATGACTGTAACTTTGTCGTTTGTATCCTTACGATTTATATTGACTGTTTCCTAGTATGATTTGATTGTTTATTGTATCCTATGACTATCATTAAGTGTTGTACCTTATGATTCTCGACTCTTGATGAATGTATCTTTTCTTTTATGTATATTGAGAGTATTTGCACCAAGACAAATTCCTTGTGTATCCAACTACACTTGGCCAATAAAGAATTCTATTCTATTCTATTCTATTCTATTCTATTCTATTCTATTCTAT
>BLBF01000045.1:6911197-6933028 GCA_015471245.1 Laticauda colubrina
ATTCTATTCTATTCTATTCTATTCTATTCTATTCTATTCTATTCTATTCTACTCTATTCTACTCTACTCTACTCTATTTCTAATTCTATCCATATTGCTGCACTGTAATAGTTTTTATTCTGTCTATGTACCACTTCAACAAATGTAAATGAAAAACTATGTAAACCACTTTGGAGAAATAAATATTGAAATTTATAGTTATGCCACTTAAGCCTCCCTCAATTTCTCAATGTTTGGTATTAATTCCCTTAACTCCAGCCAACAAGCGGCATTCTTGCAATTCATGCTTTTCCACTTCAGTGTATTTCTTGCGATGTGTTAAGCAATGTGTTAAGCAAGCCATGTTACATTACTGTGAATAATTCTCACACATGTAATACAGGATGGAAATTCCACAATGCCTGAGCTATGGCATGCTGCTGTCAACATTATTTATCCTTTCCATTATGGAATGAACACACATCCTTTTGCTTATCGGCTTGAATTATGGCCTGGAAGAGTGCTGCTAATTAAAATTATATATCACACATGAACAGTGCTGGGGTTTGAACATTTGTCAAAGACAGAAAGCCATCTCAATTAGCTTTTCTTACTACAACTTTTAAAATTAATATAATACACGGGAAAAGTTGAGGGAGAATCAGCAGCCCTGCCAGACAACCAAATCCTAATATTTGTGTCCAAAGCTTGTTCCGTAGTTATTCAAAATAGCAGAAAAGGCACCAGAAAATTGTTTCTTCCCTGTCTTTGTAATATAAACCAGCTACTTGATCAACTACTTTTACATTGCAGAGATCTCCAGCTACCAAGAAAGCTTAAGACCCAAAGGTGTTTTTTTCAAGAGGCAATTGGGCTTTCTTGTTTGTCTTTAAAGATGTTTCACTTCTTATCCAAGAAGCTTCTTCAGCTCTGACTGGATGGTGGGGAAATTGAAGGATTTATACTTATAGATTCCCCATCATCCAATCAGAGCTGAAAGATGAGAAGTGAAATGTCTTCAAAGAAAAACAAGGAAGTCCAGTTGCCTCTTGAAAAAAAAAAATCTTTGGGACAACTGTGACCTGGATGACTGAGAAACTTCATAGAGAAAGCTTGGAGTAATTTGCAGTTTCCAGCAGTTTCCCTTCTCATGAAGTGAAACTTTCATTCACAGGATTCAAGACAGAATCACAAACTTTGCACTAAATTCATTGGCATACAAGTGAAATTGCTCAGGGGGGAAAAGTTGCTTTTTTCTAAGAACGGTATCACTGCCTTAAATTAAGTTTTATTTAGCTTGACTTTCGGTTTTCAGTCACGGTGGAGGCTTTGCAAAAGTCATAAAGAAGGTGTGAAGGTAATAATCTGCCCCATTTAGTTTACTATCAAAAGACTGTTTGCAAATACGAAAAGATTCCAGGGACCGCTGCAATCCTTTATCTCCTGAGCGCGAAAGAAAGATATCATTTTCAGGCTCTTGGTTGCAATGTTGTTGTTGCTTTGGGGTTGTTGTTGTTGTTGGCATGAAAATAAGAGTAAAAAAGAAGCCTTTGTGCATCTGGAATTCCTATTCCCATAACAAGCAGAATAATCTCTGCAAACATTTAAAGGCTGGCCGGTACTTTCTGCATGATTTCTCTTGTCTACAAACGTTCTCCATGAAGTAGCACTCTGATTCCTTTTTGTCCACTCTGACCTTCAAGAGAGGACATCTAAATATAGAATGAATGTTTCCTTGTTGAGAACAGAACTGGAAATATGAAGACATTCCACTCTGATCAAGCAACCAATGCACCTTGACCTTAAAGCCGAGACTATCAACACATTGAAAAATTCCAGCCTTTTCCCCAGCTACATGTGGCAGTATCTATTTATTCAATTGATTAGTATTTAATTGAACCCCATTTTTCTGAATGCTTCCGGTATGTTAACAGCCTTCTGAAATATCATAGCTGAGGATGGGTGACCATATACACTCAATGCTGGTATTTAGGAAAGTAACATATTTCCTTACGTGTATAAGGGCAGATTGTTGCCAAACAGTTAGAGAACTGCTTTGACCATCTGAAGCAGTTTCAGAAATATGAAATGAATTATTCTAAGGATGCCTCCTATAAAACAGGGGTGAGCAGGTTCCAGTTTCATTTTCAATATAATGCCGTGACCCACAAATCAGAGCATAATGCAAACATATGTTTACTTGGAATTACTCAAAAGAATTACAAGCTCGGGAATTTGCTTTGAAAGCCAAAATGAAATGCACAGCAACCACAATTCTTCCCCACACCAATAAAATCCTAGTTATCCACAACCTTCACAAGTTTCTTTTTAATATATAAATTTCAGCACTATGTAAAGATAGGATAAAATGTTTGTTGCAGACACTATTTAACAACAGAGAGATGTTAGCAATCTACTTCAAATCATATAAAATACCCAGATGTAGAATCTCTCTGATTTAGCCACAAGACGAGTAATAATCCTCTCTGTTTTGTTGTCCCAAACAGAAGCAGCTTTGTGATATAACACACTGAGAAAGTAAACAGAATGACTTTTTACGTCTAATTATAACAATTCTTAACACCACAGCAATGCCAAGTTGCACCAAGCCACCCATCTTGTTTCCAAGGGAAAACAATGGTTTCCTAATACAATGGGATTGTAGTACTTGAGAAATATTTAATGAGGGGAAAAAAACTTGTCTAATGGCAAATGACTTGTAATTTTGTCCAGCACCAAATACTTGCTATTTCACCAATGCAACTGATCTGTTCTCCCTTTGAATTCCTGTTAAATAAAAATGCCCCTCCTTAAGACTATTAATCCCACGTGCTTAAGTGCTTACTATCATGAGCTTCTCGTCCAAAATAGCTATCATTATTAACATGTTCTCCTATATTAACTTAATTGGACTTTTTTTTTTAGAAAATAATGGACGGTCTCCAGTTGCATTTCTCTACCAGACAGCCAATATGGATGCAGCAGGGTTGTTCTGTTAAAATTAATGGATTGAAATAAGCATACTTTTCATTTCACTTCAAAAAGCTAATCACTCCCTGTTTTAATAGTTTGAGAATAAACCAGAGATTCTCCTCTCCCGAGAGCTGAAACAAACATCAAGGATCCAAAATGTGATATTCTTTATGACGTGTTTTCCTTAAGAGATGAAATTTACCTCAAATGTCTGTCAGAAAATCTATTTCATAACTTCCCTGTGTTGGAACCCTGACCCAAATATAATTGTTCTGCTTTTCTGTACAATCAAAGTGTGAAGCTCTGTGGGGTATTTGGAGTTAGAATAAACCCGGAAACTTGGCTTCTTGTTTCTCAAATCAAATACCCCTCTCTTCGGAAGACTTTCAAAGGGTTGAGCATGTCATGCCACGGAGCACAGTCCTTTCAAGGCCACAGGCCTGCCTTGGTTTCTTAAACTTTGCAGAAAGAGTCCGTTCCACAGGAATTTGGGCCTTTTACATGTCCTGCTTGAGCAGGGGGGTGGACTAGAAGACCTCCAAGGTCCCTTCCAACTCTAATGATGTTCTATGTCAGGGGTCTTCAAACTTGACAGCTTTAAGACTTGTGGACTTCAGCTCCCAAAATTCCTCCTCCAGTCATGTTTGCTCAGGAATCCTGGGAGTTGAAGTCCACAAGTCTTAAAGTTGCCAAGTTTGAAGACCCTTGTTCTATGTTCTAGTGCAAGGGTGTCAAACTCAAGGCCTGGGGGCTGCATCCGGCCCATAGGATGCTTAGATCTGGCCTGTGGGCCCATCCTGGAAACAGTGAAGGACCAGCCCGTGGTGCTTCCGGGCTCTGTTTTGGGCTGCGTTGGCCTCCTGCAATCCTCTGCCAGCAAAAACAGAGCTCAGGGAAGTCACACATGGCCCTCCTGAGCTCCGTTTTTGCTGACAGAGGGTTGCAGGAGGCCGTCATGGCGGGAAATGGAGCCTCGAGTGACATCGAGCTGGCCATGCTCCCCCCGGCCACACTGCCCCCCCTCTCCAGCCAAGATCAACCCTGATGTGGCCCTCAATGAAATTGAGTTTGACACCCCTGTTCTAACATATAACTTGCAGAATTTTGGCTGAGAACATTGGAACTGAGATCCTGACCCATCTGGACAGCATCCCAATTCTTACCTCAAGTAATGCAGCTGCGGGATCACCTTGCAAGCTCTTTCCAAGCTTGTCCACCTCGTCCAGGAGAAAGACAGGGTTGTTGACTCCAACGGTCTTCAGGCCATTGATGATACGGCCAGGCATGCTGCCAACATACGTGCGCCTGGCAAAAAAGAAAAAAAAACGGGAAAAGTTGAGACGTTAAGAGCATTGAAAAACTGGAGATGTGAGCACAGCTCAAGTTATGTGTGCATGCCATCCCACAATGGCTGCCAAAGTGGATGGAGTTTAGCAGAGATGGCTAAACTGACGGCTTTGATTAAAGAATAGACACAATGAAATTTGTTTCCACTTGGAAATCGCTTCTGGACTTTGTGCTCAAGGTGGGAGAAAAAAAAATAAAACATTGATTTTGAGTTTTGCCAATCAAATAGGTTCAGTGTTACAGATATGGCTAGGATATACTATTATATAGAAGTAAAAAGTTTAAGGTTTATGCTCTTATCTTATTCACCAAAAGGAAGTCTAGAAGTCAATTTTTTTCCTTCTACCCTGTACTTTTCTTTCTTCCCTTTTCCTCTCTCGTTTTACCTTTATTTTTTAAATACATTTTTGTGCTTTATGGTTTGTTCATAATTAATAAAAATTTTGAACTACAAGTTATGCAAGCACATCAGCAAGAGTGAGAAATTGCCCAAAAAGACAAAAATACATGGACTACGTTGTGATCCTGAAAAAGATTTATTCAAATGAAGTAACATAATCAGAGCTATGAAAATGTATCTAAGATAATCGGATCAATTGTCCAGATTTATCTGCTTGATGGGAGCTTTGCAAGATCTCAGCAAAGAGTCTCTCAGCAGCCCCGAAATTAGGCATTTTTGTGAAACAGAATTATTTCTGAATAATTTTCCATTATTTCAGAAAAGTCACTTAATAAAGGCACAAAAAATAAAATGTCCCCACTGATTTTTTCCTCTGAGTGAGGGCAAAACTGGACATTCAAACATCCTCGCATGAGTTTTTGAATGCCAACTGATGGTGCTACCGATTTTCTTTACATTGTAAATTTGATTAAACAATGAGAGGACCAGCTCAAATCTGAATCAAGAACAGCTGGAGAGCAGGCCTATAAGAAGGGTTATATTCAAGCATTAGGATAAACCATACTTTACGATAGCAGAAATAAATCCAGCCTCTGTTTAGACTTTGGGACAAGAATGTTTTTTTTATTTACAATAAAAATCTTTGTATAAATGTGTGTGCATAAACAGAGTGACTAATTCTTATTTGCAATTTATGATATATTATCACTAAAATCACCCAGTAACTTCACATAGTGAATCCTTAGCAGAGTTCATGAATTTCCTGCAACTAAATCTCACGCACCCAAAACATAAATCAAATAAGGTGGATGATTATAAAACACTGTGTAACTTTCATTTAGCTAAAATGATGGAGAAAATGTTGTGTTATATAATGGGGGGGGGGGTAATAAAATCCAGCTGGGGATGGAATGTTTTGTCAGCCTCCTTCCCAGGACCCAAATGATGTCAGAGGGCAGGATATAAGCCAAGCTCCACCCCAAGTATAGAGAGAGAGAGGGAAGAAAAGACACAGAGAGAAAGAAACAGAGAGAGAAAAACAGAAACAGAGATGGGGGGGAGGGAGAAAGAAAGAAACAGAGAGAGAAATAAAGAAACAGAGAGATGGGGGGGGAGAGAGAGAAAGAAACAAAGAGAAAAATAGAGAGGGAAACAGACAGAGGAGCAGAAAGAGAGAGAGAGGAAGAGAGAGAGAAAAAAACAGAGAAAGAGAAACAGAGATAGAGAAAGAGGGAGAGGGCGAAACAGAGAGAGAGAGAAATAGAGTCCCGAGGGGGCGGGGGAGGGAGAGAGAAAGAGACAGACACACACAGAGAGAAAATATCTTGTTGCTTCTGCACTTTTTTACCACTCAGTGAGACTGATTAAAAACTTTCCTTCTGCATGGAATAAGAAAAATAATTCTTCAAAGCAGCTGACTTGTTTATGTTCTCCTGCCATGTGTTTTCCCCCTATCTGTAGCATCCGAGCCGCCTGGCCAGAAGGCTCAGAGGGTGTGTCCACCAAGTCCATACAAACAAGTTCCTAGCCCTTTTTGGGTCTATTATTAGACCTAAAGAATGCAGACAATAAAAGAGATGTTTTCTTTTCCTTGGCCTGGCGCTGGCCAGGCTGGCTGGGACTGCAAAGCCTCTGGGTTAGTAAGCTGCCTCCCGGGACCAAAACACAAAACAGAACCAACATCAAACTTCTCCCAGACAGGATCCAAGTCTAAGATTTCCACCGCCTCTCTCCAGCGTGTCTGGAGGAATTTAATAAGGACATGTTGTTTCGAAGGGATAAATGATGAGAAACTTTCTAAGCTCAGGGCAAAACCATTCAATATCTGTTTTCACAGAAAAGGATGAAGAGCCTTTCTTTCAAGTGAACCAGGCTAGGTAACCTGTGAGATTTTGACCTTTTTTTTGCCAGAAATAACAAATACAGGTAGTCCTTGATCTACGAGCACAATATTGCTAAATGAAACATTGGTTAAGTGAGCTTTGCTCCATTTTATGACTTTTCCTGCTTGACAACTGCAGTGATTCAGGCAGGTCGTAAAAGGGGGGGAAACTCATTTAATAACTGTCTCACTTTAGCATAAAAAAACCTGGGTCATAAATCGAGGACCACTTATATAAGAAGTTGAAAATTATCGTGTTTTCCTCAGGAGCCATTTGGTTTGTTGAACAAGCCCAAGAGCCCAAAATGACAAATGAAGCGAAGGCATAAAGCACGGATTCTCATTTGCAAAGCTTCGGCTGTCATATATGCTGAAACAAAATTAAACAAATGGAATTCTGGCTTAGCTGTCAAAATCTGAACCCAGCCAATCTGTCCCAACTGAAACAAAAATTTATCTGAAACTCTCTAAGCCGTTGAAAGCCGGTGCAAAAGGAATCAGACAGTGATTGAACCTGGGGAAAGTCAGGAAGGAGGAAATTATTATAAAATGTACCTGCCCTGAAACACTTTCTCTATTTTTTTTTCACTTACCCAAACCCTGTAAACTATTAAGAATAGATAAAAAGGATAAAAAGGATTTTTAGGGAAGGGCACCAGAGAACAGTGGATGTCACAAAGCAGTTTAACAACACATATTCCCTCAAATCTACTGCAGTGAAACAAATCCACCAGACATTAAAGTGATTAATTTTAACTGGACTGCATTCCTAGGAAGGTAGTCTGATGCATTTGGACTGGGGAAGAGCAATGATCAAAATCCTACCAAGCCACAAAGGTCACTCTGCAACTCTCTCATTCTCTCTCTCTCTCCAAATTACCTTTGAGTTATTGCGGGGAGGAAATTCCACCATGTAAAGGGGAAAGATTTCACTTCAATGCCTAACTTGTAGAGCCCCTTGGAAGGGGAGGGTAAATAAACTATGAACAATGCTGCTGCAAATTGCACTCACTGAGTCAGCAAGGAAAAGCTCTCATTATATCCAAAGCACATCCTGCTTCATGTACATAAACAAAATGTGTCAAAAAGGCATCACGATTGATGGAATCATATCTGGATAATGGATATTACAGGGAGGTTCCTTTTCACAATTCAGATTTATTTTCACTTGATGAGCTGGTGGACAGACCCAAGAGCTTCATACAAAACTTTACACAGTGAAAAAGGAAGACAAAGGAAAATGCAAGGGGGGGGGGGGGGAAACCTGTGGTTAAAGAGCTACCATTTTATTAGATTTAAATTAGAATATAGTATAATTCTTTACTGGCCAAGTGTGATTGGACACACAAGGTCTTGGTGCAAATGTTCTCAGTGTGCATAAAAGAAAAGATACATTTGTCAAGAGTCAAGAATCATCACATATAACACTTAATGATAGTCATAGGGTACAATAAGCCATCAAATCATACTAGGAAAAAGTCAATAAAAATTGTAAGGATTCAAGCGACAAAGTTACAGTCATATGAGCTCTCTTGGCCAAAAACTCTGTCCTAGTCATTCCTTCACAGACTTTTAACCCTATGTAAATTTCTGTTACTTCATAATGCCTTAGTAAGTTCACACTTGGAATATTGCACCCAGTTTTACTCACCATCATAAACAAAATACGGAGAGCCTCTAGAAATACAGAGAAGAGCAACAAAGATGATTAGGGGACTGGAGGCTAAAACATATGATGAACAGTTGCAGGAACTGGATATGTCTAGTTTAATGGAAAGAAGGACTGGGATAACATGATCACAGTCTTCCAATATTTGAGGGGCTACCACAAAGAAGAGAGAGTCAAGCTATTTTCCAAAGCACCTGAAAGCAGAACCAGAAGCAATGGATGGAAACTAATCAAGGAGAGAACTAATAAAAAACCTGGAATGAAGAAAAAACTTTCTGACAGTTAGAACAATTACACTCTTCAAAATACTCATTGTCTTTAGGTTCTTCAATGAAAGGCATAGAACATCCTCTAGTGGTCCTCATTTGAAAAGCAACCTTACATGTTTTGCTTTTCAAAAGTCTAACCAATAGATGAGAGATGTGTAAACCAAGTTACCAGCTTTCCCCTAAGCCTGTCATCAAAATGTGACAAAATTGGAACTGAGCAAATGGTAATTTTATGTATATTTATAATGTATTTGACTTACTGGGAAATACATGAACATCAACCTTTGGAAACCCTTGCTATAAATTCCAGCAGGTTTCAGGTGGTAACAAGGTGGTACCTGTTGTGCCAATCAGTCCCACTATCCCAGTTCCCAACTCTCCTGCACTGGATTCAAGAGTCTATTGAGGAATTCTAGGTGTCTTTGATAAAATGCAACCATTGGAAAATCTGATCAAGAAACTCTAGGTCAGTGTTTTTCAACCAAAGATAGATGGACTTCAACTCCCAGAATTCTCCAGCCAGATATTTGCCTGAACAAGTTTATTCATAGAACAGATAAGTGAAGTAGTGCAGATGTTCTAACAAGCTAACCTGAAGCAGGCTGACATACAATCATTATTAAGACATGGTGGTTTCAGTGATCAGCACGAGAAGAAATTGGTAGTGTCGCGGAAGCTTGGAACCAACTCCCAGTGGAGGTAGTGGGACAGTCATCAGTAGCTGAGTTTAAACATGCTTGGGATAAACATTGTCTGACAAAAATTAAAAATAAAATTTAAATAAAATATAAAAATAATTAAAAATAAGAAAAAGAAAGAAAGAAAGAGGGAAGGAAGGAAGGAAGGAGGAAGAAAGGGAAGGAGGGGGGGAGAGAGAAAAGAAAGAAAAAGAAAGAAAGAAAGAAAGAAAGAAAGAAAGAAAGAAAGAAAGAAAGAAAGAGGAAGGAAGGAAGGAAGGAAGGAAGGAGAAAGAGAAAGAGAAAGAGAAAGAGAAAGAGAAAGAGAAAGAGAAAGAGAAAGAGAAAGAGAAAGAGAAAGAGAAAGAAATCAAAGGGTAAACTAGGTCTTTTTCTGCCCTCAGTTTTCGGTTTCTATGAGACTTTATCCAGGTTACGATCAGCAGTGCAAATTCAAGCTGCACCCAATGTGAACAGAAGGGGTCTCACTGCATGGAGAAGAGTGAAGGCCTTGTTTCGCTTGACCAAGGTTGCCTTCCCTCCTTGCATAAACACACTTTTTTTCCCATGCACTCAATTCAAATCTTTACCTCACCCTAATAACACCTTATATGTTGCCATACACTTGCCCTGTTCCAACTTGCAGTCATGAACATAAATTTCAGTGACGCAGTCAGCACATCCTGTTCCAGTTGAACACCGAATGGCAACTGCCAAAACTAAAAACTATCTCAGGCTCCTATGGATGTATTTCATCCCCTTCAGAGGGAATGTATTGAGTCTTTCTAATGGCGATTCTGAACGGTCTTTTTAATGCCCCATACTTAAACAGCTCCCAAATCCCGCTACAACTAGATCCTTGGCACCACATGAACTCCTTAAACTTTCCATATAATCTTCCTTTAAATAATAGCTTTCTACGGTCACTACAGTTACGATGACTGCCCAGGGATCAGTTTTGTCCTACTTGGGATCTGTTGGACATAGATAGCCAGATGCTATTCTATGTGGGGTTCAAATCCCCTACCATGGATTAAATTCATGGATATCAGTTCTTTAGATGACTAGAGTTTTAGAAGTGTCCAGGGGTCACAGTCAACAGGAGCACAACTGGATATATAGAATCTGTTTATCGGAAGGGTATATACAGCCCATCTTCACTTTAGCTGTCTGAGCAGACCAATGCAGAGGTTACATTATGTCATGTCCCCATGTATGGATTTAGTCACACAATACCCTCTAGATCAACAGCCCCAAACCTTTGGGGCTCGAAAAACCCATTCCATAGAGGGCAATTTTTCCAAGGATTGGCAAGGCATGGTTTTGCACTCTGCCTGAATCCTGCATTTGTGTCCCTGCGTGCCTGAGGATGGAAAGGGGATGGGGCTGGGTTTTCCTCTGACTGTTCAGTTGGCCTCTGCCCTTCCCCAGCCTCCTCCACAACCTCCGGAGCCACACTTCCACTCCCTGTCGCCTGTTCCTCCTCTCCCTCAGAGTCAGTCTCCACCAGGGGCATGACACGCAGCCTCTAAATCACAACAATAACAACAATAGACTAATAGAATAAAGTACCTATGACCTCGGATGTCAGATTGGTCACACACTCCACCCAGCGCGATGCGGTGGAACTCTCGACCCAAAGTCTTTGCCACGGATCGCCCCACACTTGTCTTCCCAACTCCAGGGGGTCCCACGAAGCAAAGGATGGGCCCCTTTAAATTGTTCTTTAGTTGCCTGACTGCCAAGTATTCCAACACTCTCTTCTTCAGCTTCTCCATGGCATAGTGGTCATTGTCCAGAAGAATCCTGGCAGCACGGATATCCAGGCAATCTGTTAATCCAAACATAAAACCTTTTTACACCCTTAAGCTAAGATAGTTCTTCTGGCAACAAGAAGAGTATCACTGCAGGTAGTAATTATCGACTTACAACAGTTTGTTTAGGGACTGCTCAAAGTTACGA
Organism: Laticauda colubrina; assembly: GCA_015471245.1. NCBI lineage: Eukaryota > Metazoa > Chordata > Lepidosauria > Squamata > Elapidae > Laticauda > Laticauda colubrina. Next base: position 6,922,356 of record BLBF01000045.1, read on the forward strand.
CGGCACTGGAAAAAAGTGACTTAAGACTCTATTTCACATGACTCCCATGGTCACGTGATAGAAATTCAGATGCTTCGCAACTGGTGTGTATTTATAACGGTTGCGGTGCCCCCGGGGATCACGTGATCCCCTTTGGTGACCCTTTGACAAGCAAAGTCAACGGGGAAGGTCATAAAATGGAGCAAAACATGCTTAACAGTCTCGCAAATATGGGGCTGAATTGTGGGTCGTAAGTCAAGGACTACCTCTATTTAAATAGTGGGTGCTTCTACGATCTTTGGCAGGAAATACTTTAAGAGCTGACCAGCTGCTATGATGATGTAATGATGTAATAATACGATGATGTAATGCTAGGAAGGAGTCAGCAAGGTTTTGGGGCTGATATCACTTTAAAAGCCTGTAATAAGAAGAGGCCCTGTTGGGGGCATATCTCTCTCTCCATGTGTGCTTCCATGCTATAATTGCTTCTTGCTTGAGGTCTGACTAAAGAACATGTGTATATTCTTTGTAGATAAAACCACTATTTAAATACAAACCTGTTTGTTGTATTTGCTCCTGGGTTGTCTCACATAGTCAAAAACTGTGTGCACTCTGACAATCTTTTTTTTTTTATGAGATTCTCATTCGAAGGAAATATCCACCGACCTTTAGTACTCTTGCTCCAAGGTAATTCCACCATCAGTTCCAAATAATTCCGAGTTAAGGCATATTCTGGCATGGATTGAGGCATCTTTTTTAACCTAGAAAAATAGACAAACCTGTTAACTGAAGAACTGAAATCCAAATCTACAGAAAAAACTGCAAAGAAATGAAAGTAGATTATTGGAATATTTGATGACACTAATATGACACTGTATTAGCTTGCATTAACACAGGCAGTCCTCGCTTTATAACCACAATGGACTCCAAAATTCCTGTGGTTGAGCGAGACATTTGTCAAGGGAGTTGTGCCCCATTTTTATTATCTTTTTTGCCACGGTTGTTAAGAAAATAACTGCAGTTGATAAGTTAGTAACCCCTTGTGAAGTGAAGCTGGATGGTTGCTCATCGGAAGGTCGCAAAAGGGAATCACGAGACCTTGAGACAAAGCAGGTTCGTACTGGTTGCCAAAATCTAAATTTTGATCACATGATCATGGGACTGCTACTAAGGTGGTCAGTGTGACAAATGGCTGTAAGTCATTTTTCAGTGCCACTGTAACTTCAGTCACTAAGTGAACCTTTGTAAGTTGAGGACTACCTACATAAGGTTAGCATTCAGTTCGTCTTAATGTTCAGAATGTTTGCCAAAGCTTACAATCTGGGGGCAATTAATGCTGCCAAAGAGACACAGGTCTTTAATGTATCCGAAAAGGGATCTCTTCTGTACGTAAAATAAATCAGAAACATTTCTAATTCTCAATATAGCAACAGCAACAGCACTTAAGATTTATATACCGCTTTTCAGTGCTTTACTGCCCTCTCTAAGCAGTTTGTACAGAGCCAGCACATTGCCCCCAACAGTCCTCATTTTACCAACCCCAGAAGGATGGAAGGCTGAGTCAACCTTGAGCCAGTCAGCATCGAACTGCTGGAGTGAGCAGTGTGTTAACCTGCAGTACTGCATTCTAACCACCATGGCTCTTATCCAGTTCTTCTACTTACAAAATCCTATTTAGTGTATGTGAAACATAAAAACCACATCTCAAGAGCAGCGTTATGCAACTAAGACTCTCATCCCAAGCATGCTTATTTGGAAATAAGATTTACCAAATTTAATGGGAGTGTCTTCTCAGAACAGCTGGCCTTTGATGCCTCTTTATTTTTTATTAATCCGAATTATACCCCACCCACCCACCCTTTAGGTATTCAGAATTACAGCGACTCTTTTAAACGTGCACAAAATAAAGAGAGGCAATCTTTACCAAAACCAAAGGCAAGAAATACCCCTACATTAGAAATGTATGCTCTTGCCATCGATCAACAGCACACGCTTCATAATAGAAGGGGATCTGCAAGAAAAGTAATGGAAAACTCACTGGACCTTTTAACTTCTTTGATACAGACTTTGAGAGCTTGCTCGGGCATGCGAGAGGCTCGGATTTTTTTCTCAAGAATAATAATATCATCGTAATCTTCGTCCTCCTCATCTTCCATAGCACCTGGAATGTGGCCGATCCGTCGCATAGGACGTATTGCTACAATCTAGGAAATTGAAAGGTGGGAAGAGTACAATCAATCAATCAATCAATCAATCAAAATAGAGCTGGAAGGGACCTTGGAGGTCTTCTAATCCAAGCAGGAGACCCTATATCCTTTCAGAGAAGTTGCTGTCCTGTTCTCTTCTTAAAAACCTCCAGTGATGAAACACCCACAACTTCTGAAGGCAAGCTATTCCACTGATTAATTGTCCTCAATGTTAGGAAGTTTCTCCTTAATTCCAGGTTGTTTCTCTCCTGGATTAGTTTTCATCCAATATTTCTTGTTGTGCTTTCTGGTGCTTTGGAAAATAAGTTGTCCCCCTCTTCTTTGTGACAGCCCCTCATGCTATAATGTCACCCCTAATCCCTCTTCTCTCTAGACTACCCATATCCAATTCCTGCAACCATCCTTCATATGTTTTAGTATCCAGGCTCTTCATCATCTCAGTTGCTGTTCTCTGCATTTTTCCCAACTCTTGACATCTTTTGACCAAAACTGGATGCAGTATTCCAGATGTGGTCTGTAACTAGGATCAAAGGCTCCCACAATCTCTAAAAGATTGCTGTAGAATGTGAAATACGGGAATATTAAACCCCATATCCCATATTAAAAGTGGGAAACCTGTTCCTATATCAAGTCAGACCATAATCCACCCAGTCATGTCTCTGTTACCTGTTTGCAGTTCTCCCATTTCAATCAGACTTGCCTGGCCTTATCTGGAGATGAGAAGGCTGAACTGAATTCACAAGGACAATATATATTTTACTGCTGAGTTACAGCCCCAATTTAGTTCGCCTCCTTATTGCTTTTCGCTATTGCTAAATCAGTCCTGTTGCTAATGCTTATCCTATGCCAAATAAATTACACCCACACAGGAATATTCACACATTTTGAAGTAAATCATTTTGTTACTAAAGTACCTGTTTGTCATCGTCCTGCTTGCGTTTTCTGGTCTTCTGCAGGAGCTTCAAACCTTCAATCTGTCTTACGAGTAAGGGGATGGTCATTTTGAATCGTTCTTCTAAACCCACAGCATCCAGGATCTAAGAGAAAAAAATTCAAAAACATTCTTAAGTGTGTGTTCCTTGCCTTCTCCCTGGATTCTTAGAACACCCCAGATTCTACCACAGAATGTGCTTTCCTGATTTGAAATGGATCAGAGAAAATTAAAGCAACCTAAGATATTGGAATCCATCTCGTTTGAGCTTCTACTCCATTATTCATGAGGGGGGAAAAGAGCAGGTGGGACGTATCCTGTCATAGAGATTTGTTGAATGAAGGATCTCTCCTGCCTGCTGACTTTGTAATATTACATAATGTGACCAATTATGTCTGCTATTTGCATTGGCTGGGCGACCATGAAAAATAACAAATAAATAACAATACTATTCCCCCTTAGGAATGTTAGAAAACACTGAACAGTCCTGGATAGCAGGGGAACGGTTTGTTTCCAAGTATGGAACTGGAGAAAAAAAAATGCAGGGTTTAGGAAAGGATACTAGTGGAATTCAGACAGGCACAATAAATCAAATTTGAGCAGCTGTCTGATATGGCCCATCTTCCTCTGTTCCAATTTTTCCTCAATCTGGTGCCATGGAGATGTGCTGAAGAACAGCTTCCATCATTGTGGAAGACCCCAGATTCCAAAAAGCCAGGAAAGCATTTATTCCAGGTCCTTGGAATCCAACCCCCCAGCTCCCAAGATGCCTTCCTGAAGGGTGGTCAAGGGGGCCTTAGAATCCTTAATCGTTTGCTCGACATTCTGAAATAGAATGTTTCTCCACCTTGCAACTCAACTGTAGACCTCAACTCCCAGAATTCCCCAGTCAGCATGAAGTTGCCATGGTTGAGAAACAGTGATATAGACAAATGCCAGTTGAGTTTCCTTTTAGACAAACAAAAACTGCTGACATCAGGGAAAGTGTGCTGTGGTAAACACCACCAGTGTTTACAGGGTTTGGGTGACGAAGATACCATGATCTAAGTGCTATATCTAAGTGCTACGTAACTACATAGCCAAAAAGGCATTAAGAGTTGTTAACCTAATCCTGCATAGCTTTTCTCTGGTAATATCACACTACTAACTAGAGCATACAAAACATTTGCTAGGCCAATACTTGAATACAGCTCATCAATCTGGAACCCACATTACGTATCTGATATTAACACAGTTGAGAAAGTCCAGAAATATTTCACAAGAAGAGTTCTCCACTCCTGTAATTGTTGCAGAATACCTTATGCCACCAGACTTGAAATTCTAGACCTAGAAAACCTAGAACTACGCCGCCTTTGATCCGATCTAAGTATAGTATATAAAAATCATACTTTGCAATGTCCTACCTGTCAATGAATACTTCAGCTTCAATCACAATACAAGAGCACACAATAGATACAAAACTCAAGGTTAACTGCACCAAATTCGATTGCAGGAAATACGACTTCAGCAACAGAGTGATCAATGTCTGGAATACTCTACCTGACTCTGTGGTTTCTTCCCCAAACCCCCAAAACTTTAACCTTAGACTCTCTACTATTGATCTCACCCTTTTCCTAAGAGGTCTGTAGGGTGTGTATATAAGGACACCAATGTGCCTACTGTCCCTGTCCAATTGTTTCTTATTTTTCTTATATGTATCCATTTCATGTAATCATAACTATGTTTATACGTATACCTATTATCTTATAAATGATTGACAAATCAAATCAATCAATCAATCAATAATAGAAGGGAAGCACACTGTCAAGAGTACAGAACTTAGCATATGATGCCATCCGAAACCTATAAAGTGAAAATCATGACCAGAGATATAGCTTGCAGCAAAATAAACAATGAGATCCATCAGCTGCTGGTATATTTTTTGTCATGTGTTTCATAGGTGAAGGACTATTATATCAATGCTTGGGTAACACATTGGTTAATCTTTTAAAGGAATTGACAAGAAGCCTGTTGTTGTTTTTTTTGGCTTGTTTCAACTTGGCAGTTTTTTGGTGGATATAAACATTCAAAATTAAAATGGCCTTTTCCTCTATGAAGCCAGAAAGGAAGCAGCACTTGATACCTGAAGCTTCTCCTGGTTGCTGGTACGGATAATCGAGGTGACAATATCTGGTAGAGCTTCTCTGGGTAGGTTGTCCAACAAGCGTCTCAGTTTTGCCACTGCTGGGATGGACATATCCAACATCTCCACCAGCTTGGTTAAAGATGGGGAGGGGAGGAGGGGAGAAATACATAGCAATATTTTAATACTGGTATTCATTCGTATCACTGATATCATCAGAAAACACTGAGCTCTATTCAGTTGCCCAGATTCCATCCCAATGCAAGGAATTACAGTGTCATTAAAAGAGGGAAAAAATCATTTGTCTTATTCAGCAGGATAAACCAATACTATTGGATAGGACAAAAAAAAAAAAAGGACCCATCCATTTCTTATATTTCAGCTGTGTCAGGGTCATTTTTTTGGAGCGATTTGCCCAACCAACAGAAGAATGTGACTCAAAATCTGAAGGATGCTTTTTCTATACCATTTAAGCACTTTTCAGACACAACTATCTTCAGGATTCTACATCGGTGAAACTTCTTCCTGGGGGCAAGCAGCAGCTGTTTTAAGAGTGACGACAGAAATCTCATCCTCAAACGATTTTATCCGAAAAATAAAGACATAAACTTTTTGTGCTCTTGGTCAGAGAAGCAAGCATTTGAATGCTCCAGCTGCCAGGACTGAAGAAGCTTCTTGGATAAGAAGCAAAATGTCTTCAAGGGATAAACAAATTCAGTTGCCTTTTTTAAAAAGCACTTTTGGGACATTTGTACTGGATCCAATCTCTCTGGCATGGCCTGACCTCTTTTTTTGCAGCTTGGATGAAAATGTGCTCTTCTTATCTACGAGAACATGTCCTCCTGATCCCAAATGCCTGAGAATATTTCAACGGGGAAAGTAAACAATTAACGTTGCATCAGCAACAAAGCTTGCACTTTGCCTCAATTCCTTTATACCCAGTGATTGTTGTAATTTCCTCAACAGATCTTTCAGATATTTAGCATCATTCCAAGGCACCTAACCTGCACTGCGTATTTATAGAATTGCTCTGGCAGCTCTCCCAGCTCCTCCTCGGACTTGTTGGTAAATTGTTCCAGCCGATCCAACTGTTCAACATCGGCAACGGGATAAGGTTTCTCCTTCACCAGCTGCAAAATCTGGAACCTGCAGAGGCCTGTTAACAGCAGTGTATAATGGGGCTTCGGCCAGTTGCTGCCAACCACCTGAATTGCCAGTGCAGCTGTGCCAATCCTGAAAGGGCCAAGAAAAAGCAAGGGTTATTTGCCATGCCACAAGAGGAATACACTTGAACACTTCATTACCTATGGAACTGTTTTAGAAGATGTTGCCCCTAGCAAAGGGGCTAACTTTTATAGGCAATCTTCGACTTAGGACTACAAATTGAGCCCAAAACTTCTGTTGCTATGCAAGACAGCGAAGTGAATTTTCTCCCATTTCAAGACCTTTTTTCCCACCGTTGTTAAGTGAATCACTGCAGTTTTTAAGCTAGTAATTTGGTTGTTAAGTGAATCTGGCTTCACTATTGACTTGTCTTGTCATAAAAGGGGATTGCAACAGTCATAAATATAAGTTAACTGTCAAGAGTTTGAATTTTGGTTGTAAGTTGAGGACTACCTGTCACCACAGAGCTCTTTTAGAAGGTGTTTGTCCACGATAAAGGGGTTAACATTATCATGTTAGCAATGTTCGTCCTAGCCACAGGAAAGACTTAAAGATACTTTGGAAAACTTTCCTGTTTTAGACAGGCATTTTCCTTTGAGATGTCTGTGATTGAACATGGAATATTTTGCATAGGGAACCCTTTCAATCTTTTTGACAGGATGAAACATTTGACCATTTATAGACCCAAATAAATTCAAGCACTAAAAAAGCAATACACACTTTTGTTCATCGCATTTCTGCAGTGACTTTTTTTTGCTGAAAAAGAAAGCTGCTTTTTAACTTGACCAATCACTTTCTTTCTCTATGGCAACTTTAGTTGTATGGAGTGTTTTCCTTAAAACTATGTCCCTCCTTGAGGATTTGACCTACATAAATGCCCATAATCTTCTGAAGCTACTTTCAAGAACAGAACACAAGACTCTCTGGTACTGGGGGTTTTCTCACACCCTTTCATTTTAATCCTTTTCCAAAGCAGTTTCTAAAACTTGCAAGCAAACACTTTTAAACACCTGTTTCTATAAACTCCACATGTTCCTGCCACCGAAACAGAAAGTAAACTTCTCATCCTAACTGGGCTCCACTCCTCAAGCACCATGAAACTAGATTGTCAGGCAAATTCATGACATATTTATTACATTTCCAGAGTTGCCCAGAGACACCTTAATAGAGAAGATGGGCAGTATAAAAATTTAATAACTAAAAAAAATCTCACATACACGACTGCTGCTGCTGATACACAAAGACCAACCAATTTCGTTGTATACATGTGTACAATGACCATAAAGACTATTATTACAGATGAACAGAGTTGGAAGGGACCTTGTAGGTCATCTAGTCCAACCTCCCCCCCACCACACAAGCAGGAGCCTCTACACCTTTTCTGACAAATGGCAGTCCAATTTCTTCTTCAAAGTCTCAATGAAGCTCCCACAACTTCCAAAGGTAAGCTGTTCCTATGATGATGACGATTATGACGATTACTGCAACCTTGAACCCCTTTTGCGGGCCAATAGAAAAATGGATAATCCAAAATCTATACAGGATATGGACAGCTATGACATTGGATTAAACCAGCAATAAAGCTCAATGTTTCAACTCTGATAAGGTAATAATTAGCTGCAATTAGTCAAGGGGCAAAGAGAATCCTGAGCCAGAAAGAAGAGAGAGGAGGGGGGCTGCAGTCGCCATGGCAACAGTGAACCTAGGTGTGATGGGCGGCCCGAAGAGGGAGGGTAGCACCGTGGCAACAGGCCGGACGGTGACCATGGCAACACAAGGGAAGGTCTCGGGATGAAGACAGGTGGCGTGAGGAAGGGACCGAGGGGGCGTGGCCTTCCTTCACGACCGCCATGTGGGGAGGGGCAGCGGGGGGGGTGGGGGGGGGGGGGGGGGGGCGCCTGTTGCCATAGAGACCACGGCGGGCAAGGCCGGATGCCGGACCTGTGGAGCGGCGGGAGGGCGTCGAGGTCGCTGAGCGGGTCCTTGGTGTCAGGAATGACGCCGAGGATGGTGCTCTTGAGCGACGTGCCCTTCAGCAGACGGCTCCGCACCAGCTGCATGTTCCGCGGGGAGTCCACGCTGGCGCGCATGGTGGAGCCCGGCAGCAGCACGGCTTCGGGAGTCAGCAGCAGCGGCAGGCGGGTCGGGATTTGGATGGCGCTGCCTGAGGACGACGCCATGGCCGGAGGCTTCGGATTCGTCTCTTCTGTCTCTCGCGCAAGCAAGGCTCACCGCGTCGCGTCCGCGTTTACAGGCCGCGCTACGGCGAGCGGCGAGGGGCAAACGACGTGAGCCGCGCGTGCGTGCGGGTCGCGGCTGCCCCCTCTGGCCGCGGCTGGCATTGCGCCTGCCTCTTTTAAGCCTGGAGGAACGAAAACGTAATAAACAGTATAGAAGAGATAGAATAGAGCTGGAAGGGACTTTGGAGGTCTTCTAGTCCAGCCCCCGGCTCAAGCAGGAGGAGAACAAACATTGCATATGAAAACTAACAGCAACAAAAAACACAGAACAGTATCAGTTCAAGTGTGCATTTTAACGGCGTTTCTTGACACCTTGGTTAAGCGAATCCCTGCCGAAAATTCGTAACGTGGTCTGAATCTGGATTCCCCATTGACTTTGCTTGCCAGATGGCTGCCAAAGGGGGAAATCACAGGACCCCAGGGGACACGGCGACCATCATAAATAGGAATCACTTGTCAAGCATCCAAATGTAAAATCATGTCACCAAGGGGAGGCCACAACAGTGATAAGTATGGAAAATGGTCCTAAGTCACTTTTTTCAGGGCCGTTGTAATTTTGAACGGTCACTAAATGAACTGTTATAAGTCGAGGGGTTATCTGTATTTGCCTGAGAGCTAGGGAGGGAGAAAGGAATCAGGCAAGTTCAAAAAAAACCTTAAAAACGTGATTTGCACAATTAATTGCACAACCATAGGGATGTTTCAGTACAGTATCTATGGAGATTCTCTGTCTTCCAGGTAATAGTTGTTCCAAAGATGTTTTTTTCAAGAGAAAAGTGGACTTTCTGTTTTTTTTTTCTTTTGAAGACGATTCACTTCTCATTCAAGAAGCTTCTTCCGTTCAAACCTAACCCAGAACTGAAGAAGTGAGTTGAAGAAGTGAAAAGTGAAATCTTTTCAAGGAAAGCAACCAAGTCTATGGAGATTCTCCATCATTCATAGTTGTCCCAAAGATGCTTTTTCAAGAGCAACTGGACTTTCTGGTTTTTCTTTGAAGATGTTTCATTTCTTATCCAAGAAGCTTCTTCAGCTCTGACTGGATGGTGGGGAAGCTTCTTGGATGAGAAGCAAAATGTCTTCAAAGGAAAAAAAAAACTAGAAAGTCCAGTTGCCTCTTGAAAAAGTGCCTTGGGGACTTGAAACTTTGAACCAGAGATAGTATTCAGCCAGTTCTGACAGGTTCTGGAGAACCGGAAGCAAAAATTTTGAGGAGTTCAGAGAACTGGCAAATCCCACATCTGACTGGCCCCTCCAACCCCATCTATTCTCTACCTCCCAGCTGACTGGCTGGGTCTTCTTTGGTTGCCCTGCACAGGAGAACAGAGCTGGAAAGCAGGTTAGTGGGACGGGGAGGGAATGGGATTTTGCAGTAATCTTCCCCAGAAGTGGGGTGGAAATGGAGATGTTGCAGTATCCTTCCCCTACCACACCCAACAAACCACACCATGCCCTCCAAGCCACGCCCGCAGAACCGGTAGTAAAAGAAATTGAATACCACCACTGCTTTGAACGCTTGCTGAATAAATTGTCTTAAGTCAAGGACTTCCTGTACATTTTTAAGCCTTCAAGACAAGGAAATGCAGAGTTGCGAAGAGCAGTTCAAAAGTTGACAATTTATATGAAGTTTGGACTTTCAAATTACAGAATTATAGAGAGACAACTGCTGTGGTCAAGGAAGAAACCAATTATTTTTCTCGGAAAAATTCTAGATACGGTGAAACAATTCCAGACTCTTTCCTCTTGCTATATCATCTTATGACCACAAGGTGTCAGGGCATGACACATGATTGGATTTCCCAAGCTTTTATAAAGACCTATCCCCCCCCCCCCCCCCCCCCGCCCCCCATTAAATAAATCCTTTAAATGCTTTCTTGGGACCCACTGAAATCTGGTTTCATTATGTATATGTATTAGCTCAAAAAAATAAAAGATTAAATCTCTCTCTCTCTCTCTCTCTCTCTCTCTCTCTCTCTCTCTCTCTCTCACACACACACACACACACACACACACACACACACACACACACACAC
>BLBF01000045.1:6938370-6960087 GCA_015471245.1 Laticauda colubrina
TCCTCCTCCTCCTCCTCCTCCTCCTCCTCCTCCTCCTCCTCCTCCTCTTCCTTTCCACAGACCCCCATCCTCTTGTGTCACTGATGATGTTACCTGCTTGGGTAATGAAACACCTACAAGAAAACAACCAAACTCCGAGAACACCAAGGACTCAGCAAAAAGCTATTGTGCCCTGTGGCTAACCTTGCACTTCTTAAACAATGCTAGTCTTGTACATTCATCAAAAACTGTAGAGTCTCAAGGTTCTACTACAAGATGAAACAAGATCTACCAAGCCTATATTCTTCTCATCCTTCTTGCAATTCACTCGCCAGTCAGAACCTGATTTAAAAAGTTCCACAGAAGCCCGGAGGGAGAGCAGGAAACGTTCTAGAATGTTCTTTATGAATCCAGAGTGGCAGTTGAGTCAGGCAGTTGCGGAGAGACAGAGGCTGCGCCGGTTTGGAAGATCAGACAAAAAAAAAAAAAAAAACTTTCAGGTGGAAGTGAATTGAAGGAGTAGCAACGTGAAGGGAGAGTGGAACATCATATATTCAATATCCGTCAGTCATCTCTTAGGAGAGCATTGGCACATGCAGGAGAGAATTGAGCAGCGCAGTCTGCCTTAACAGAAGGATGAAACCAATCTTATCAAGAGGAAGAGTGAAGTTCTCAAATTTGTAGTGTTAACTCAGGGGTCTGGGAGTATTTGCATGCCTTTCTGCTAAACTTTTATCCTGCTGGCCAATCCGTTACACAAAGTGGCCATACAAAACTCCTGAGAGTTTTTTTTTCGTCTCCGATTTCTGCTTGTGGAAAGGAACTCATTTCAAAAGAGGGCAGATTTGCAAAAACCAACATTTTGATGTGAGATCGAAGTGGTTTTTTTAAAATATATATATAGCATTCATATCCATTCTCCTCTCTGCAGCCTATACTCTTTTCCACTCCAAATTCCTGTCGGTTCAGCAAATTGGACAGAATGGCAAATGCTGTATTTGAAAAATCTATTCTTTCATCACAACCTTAGCTCCAGGTTTAGGGTTCTTCTTCTCCATCTCTCAGTGCTCATAATTGTTTTCCATTCTTTTCTCTCTCGTTTCTGGACCATGTCCAGAAGACAAGGTCACATCCTTTCATCTCCATAAAATGGTGAGATCTTCCCCCCAGAATGAATGGCTCAGTGTGACCCAGAACAATACATTTAACACATTCCAAACTTGAAGCATGTTCTCCATCAAAGGGAATGAGAATCAGTAGCAGCAAATATATTTCCACAGCACAACCAACCAGAGGCAGCACTGACCCACACACAACCCACACACAACCTCTCACCACCAGCAGATTGCCTCCCAATGACTCAGACCTGATGTAATCTTATCACAAGACCCATCACAAGAACCTCACTTGACACACCCACTCCTGAAGCCCTTATAAACAGAAGAACACAGACACTGACACCCTTTAAACTCTGCTGAAGATGTTACCTGGCCTGGTAATGAAACATTCAGAAACCAACCCATAAACTCAAAGACTGAACCTTCGCCCACAAATGTATTTTGTTGCCACTAGGTATGCATAGAAAACAGAGGGTATAAACCATGCCTGAGGAAAAGTCCCACCAAACTCTTGGCCTAGTTTTGATGCTGCTACTTCTTTTTACTTTAGAACCTGCCTTTCATTGTATGCTGCACGAGTCAAAAAGAGGGCTGTGAAAATATCTACAGACCCCTCACATCCTGGACATAAATTGTTCCAACTCCTTCCCTCAAAACGATGCGATAGGGCACCGCACACCGGAACAACTAGATGCAAGGACAGTTTTTTCCTGAATGTCATCATTCTGCTAAACAAATAATTCCCTCAACACTGTCAAACTATTTACTAAGTCTGCATTACTATTACTATTAATCCTCCCATCCTTCCTTTCATCCATCTGCTCCCACTTATGACTGTATGGCTGTAACTTTGTTGTTTGTATCCTAACGATTTATATTGACTGTTTCCTAGTATGATTTGATTGCTTATTGTGCTTTATGACTATTATTAAGTGTTGTACCTTACGATTCTTGACGAATGTATCTTTTCTGTTATGTACAGTGAAAGCACATGCATCAAGACAAATTCCTTGTGTGTCCAATCACACTTGGCCAATAAAGAATTATTTATTTATTTATTTATCTATTTATTTATTTATTTATTTATTTATTTATTTATTTATTCATTTATTTATTTATTCATTTATTCATTTATTTATTTATTTCTATCTGTCTGACTATCTATCTATCTATCTATCTATCTATCTATCTATCTATTTATCTATCGCTCTAAGCTGTTCTTTAGAAGAAGAACACATGCAGAATTGGGGAAGGGAGGAGATGAGAAGAAGGCCACACAGACTAATGGGACAGCCTTGGTTGGGCTTTCATTAAGTTATAAAGGCCCAGAGTCTAGTTGCTTTGGTCTTGAAAAGTAGAGGATGGTTGCCAAACAGACTCAATGATCAATTGATAAATATTTGGGATCTTTCCATTTTTGCTGCTGAAAAAAATGATTTAATGCTTCTGAAATTAACATGGCTTTGCAAAAAAAGATCTATGCAGGTATATTTGCCTTTGACTGGCAGAGATTTCTGTCAGATCTTCTGACTCCAAGCATTCCAGCTTTTAATTTTTTTTCTTTTTTATCAAAAGGAAAGTGAAAAGAAATGGTTCTTAACTGCCTTCTCTCTCTCTTTTTTATTAACTGCCTTCTCTCTCTCTTTTTCCCCTTAAAAGAAAAAAAATGGCTACGAACAGCAAACCCTGGTACCTTCAGAATGACGGTATAATAGTGGAACATTATCTGCCTCCCACTGATTTGAACAAAACAAATATTGAAAAGACCTTCTACCAGAAATATTCACAAAGCTTAAAAACCATGATTCCCATCCGCTTAAGAGCAAGGCAAGTTCCACATTCTCATACTAAGAATATTGCACCAAATAATATCTCTATGATTGGCACCACGACTTCTGAATGAATCAATCATCTAATTTATGATTATCAGACCTGGTTTTAGTTATTACCATTCACTGAGATGTAGTAGATAGGCAGAGTATTTAAATTAGCCTCATAAATTGATGCACTTCTTTTAAAACATAAGGGGTGATCAACCTGCAAAGTAAGGGAATTACAATTCTAAACTGATTTTTATTGGCCCTTGACTAATTTCAAATTGGCTTCCAATTTGGATTTGTAAGAAGGGCAATGTGATGATCCGGGGCGTGGCACAAAGGCAACACAGTCAGATATTCAATAAGAGTCCCCTTATTATCTTCAACTTTGCCCCCAATGTCCAGGTTACCTTCTGGCTGGAGAAAAACTCTCTCAAGAACAAACAGCCTTTGACTACAGAAAATGAAGTCCAAAACAGGGTAAACATAAACTGTAACTTAAAGTCCAAATAAGCCAAACTGAAGTAAAACTGAAATAAGCCAAACTGAAGTAATGAGTGTAATAGAATTTCAGACTTGAAAACACAGCAAAACTCACAGAGTTGGGAAGATGCTAGGAACACAGATAAGCCACAACAATACAAGATAAAGTCACACTTGCTCCCAACTGCCTGCTGCACACAGCTTGCCTTTTTTATACACTGTTTTCTCAGCTGCAGCTAATCAAGGGAATCAGGGCCCTTTCCTCCCCTGTAAGCCATGCAACCCATGTTGTTCTCTTTTTCGTTCCTCCCTGCATGCTCTAGGATGAAGAGGAGATGGGCTTGGTTCTTCCTCTGAATTCCCTCTCCCTTGTTCAGTCTCTGTCCTGCTCTGCCCAGCCAGACTTTGCCCTTCCCCAGCCTCCTCCACAGCCAAGGGAGCCACACTCCCGCTCCCTGTCAGCTGTTTGTCTTCTTCTCAGATTCAGACTCTGAAAGGGGCATGGCAGGCAATCTGCCTGTTCTTTGGGCACTTATGAGGCAGAAGGGTTAAAAGGCCATAAAAAGGCTATCAAAGTTGGAGAAGGAAGTCTTCCTCACTTTAAAATCCCTACCTTCTGAATGCATCATCTTCACTCTTCACTCATCATGGGCACGAAGTTTTCAGTAGGCTCCCCTTAATAGTAAGAAGGTTGCTCACCCCAATTTAAGCTTTTGGCATGCAGCATTTTTTTTTTTGGCTGCTGAGCACACCTAAGTGATGCACTAGATGGTCACATTCTAAAATGTAGGTGTATCTGTCAAGCACGGGAGAAATCAGGAGATTCAGGCAGTTAAAATGAGTATAGAGATTTATTGCAAGCTTAAGCTCTCTACAAAATTCTGAGCTACTAACGGTCAAAGGAAATGAGCAAGAGATATGGGATTCAAAGTTGGCTGGACTTCTGGGAATGCAGGAATTCGTGATTTATGACATGTTTGACCCCTCCCTCGATCTCAGCCTGGTCATCTCATACAGTATCTTTCCCTTTTTTTGCCATCCAAAATTGCAATTTCTGGGTAACTGGTAAGCTTTTGGTGTTTTCTTAAAGTTTTGGAAAAAGAATCAGGCTAGCATGTTGGTTCAGGGATCTTGGATTGTGCCAACTTGTGGAAAAATACACAGCTGGTTTTGGAATGGGAAAAGCACAGATGAACCATTCAAGGGGAAACTTCCAAAAAAACCCAAAACCCTCAGTCCTGGGAAAGAAAAAAGCATATGAAAGAACCTCAATAATCCCATTTTGATTTTTGTTTGGTGTGAGATGGGGCAGAGAGAACCTGATACAGGCATTCCCCAATGTATGAGCACAATTGAGCCCAATATTTGTTAAGTGAGTTTTGCCTGCTTTTTCAATCTTTCTTGCCACTGTTAAGTGAACCATAGCAATTGTTAAGTTAGTAACCGTGTTGTTAAGCAGTTTAACCATTGACAATGCTTGTCAGAAGGTCTCAAAAGGGGATCACATGATCCCCGGGGCATTGCAACCATCATAAATCTGAATCAATTGCCAACCGTCTGAATCGCATGATCACAGGGATGCTGCAATGGTTGTAAGTGTGAAAAATGGTCAAAAGTCACCTTTTTCCCATGCCATTGTGACTTCAAAACGGCCACTAAATGAATGGTCATAGGTTGAGGAAAATCTGTAATTGTTTCTTTTTTAAAACAAAAAAACAAAAAACCTTGTTTGCTCAGCTGTTCCCCATTCCTGAGGCCAGCTTTACATTCTTCACACCTTCACAGCCTGATGTTACACTTATTGTAGAAATTAAATGATTGGCAAGCATGGCAGAATTGTTGAGAACTCAAAGCTGGAGTAAGTAAAAAAACAACAACCCATGTCTTACCCATTTTCACTGCTGAAAAGACAACCAAAGAGGCTGACTTCTCAGAGACAGCTATTCAATATCCCGTGAAAAGATTAGAGAACTCTTTCTCAAAGGCCATGGCCGCCGGAGATGAAGAAAAGGTCTCACTGATGAACAAGTGTCAATCAAAGCGATGATTAGGGGAACCAGATGGGCAATAATCCAAGGCATATGGGAGCTTTTGATCCCTGCAATATCTTCCCCCTTCTCCTAGTGGCTAATTCCCCTTTTTTTGCCCAACCTACAGGTCTTCCAAGAACCCAGTGGACAATGCTGGATTTTTCTCGTTTGCAACCTATTCTTGGTTTTCCTCTCTAATGCTCCAAGGATACCAGCACAAAATCAATATATCCATGTTGCCTCCTATCTCTTACTACGACAGTGCCGAACCAAATGCCAAAAGGTATGGCTGTTGGGGATGCGGATATTATTTCTAAAATCTCTCTCAGCCCACCCCAATCTTTCTGGAGTGAAGGAGGTGGCCTGGTTTGCATTTATGGGACTTTGAAGATAACAAACCTAATCTCCTGTTTCCCCAAAAATAAGACTTATCCGGAAAATAAGTCCTAGTGTGATTTTTCAGGAGGCTCGTAATACAAGACCTACCCCAAAATAAGCCCCAGTTAAGATAATTAGCCAGTGGAATGCATTTTAGTACCATATTTTCCTCAAAATAAGACCTAATGTGTTTTTGGAACAAAAGTTAATATAAGACCTAGTCTTATTTTTGGGGAAACAGTTGTTTATAAGAAAATAACAAGTCTGTTGGCATCCTGCTGTATCTTTCCCAAAAGGAGAAGGAAAACAGGGCAGTGGGCCAAAGCAACACTTTGTAATTTCTACATGATTTCGGTTGCATGTGGAAAATTATCATCCTGGTTTAAGTCTTCTTGACAGACATTCTTTGGAGAAGGTGTGCATTAAGAAGAGACTGGACAACCATTTGTCTGAAATAATATTAGGTTTCCTGCCTGAGTAGGGGGTTGGACTAGAAGACCTCCAAAGGTCCCTCCCAACTCTGTTATTCCATTATTCCTTACAAAGTGGAAGACCAGTGAAACAAACAGTGGAGTAAAATACCAACTTTGAGATAAGACATTGGCCAAGCCCTTACTGATACTTATCCAATTCTGGATTTGAATGCCTGTTTAAAATGAGATACCCTGTTATAACTTGTCAATTTTTTATCTGGCCTTTGTAATAATGGACCACAGAGACTTTAACAAGGGTGGGCATGGAAGAAATAGGTAACGTGAGTTGTTTGCTTTTTTTTTTTACAGATTTCGACTCCTTTGGGAAGCTGAGGTTGCCAAAGTCGGACTTGAGAAAGCTTCTTTACACAAAGTGTTTTTTCAATTTCAAAAGACAAGGATTTTCATGGACATAATTGCTAATATTTTTTATACCAGTTTTGGTGTTTTGGGGCCAGTGAGTAACCTGGAAGTACATGTCGAGAGCTGGCACCGATAACCTTTCAAAAGATTTGGAAAGAGAATTTGATGGGGTGATTTCTCAAAAAAATTCTCCAGGGGAAAAAAGGACATTTCAAACCCTTGTTGGAGGCAGAAATTTTGATAAATCCACCCCTCAATTAAAAGGTTACCCTGGAGTGGGTTTCTGATGTCTTTCTCTGGGACTGAAAGAATAGGTGGGAAGCCAAATAGCCTGGAATGGGACAACTTGGGATAGCCAACGCACCATGGCCAACTCACTGCAGCCAACTTGATGTAGCCATCTTGCCATGGCCAACTTGCAGGGGGACAACTTGCTGCAGGACAATTCAACAATTCAGTTTAAGTATTTAAAATAAATTTAAAAATCATCTTAATTTTTGTAATTCATATTTCATTTTATCCCTCCTTTGGCATTCTTTCTTTAATGATTCCATTCCACCATTTCTTTGATAGTAGTGTAACTCTTGTCCTGCACTGAATTATCCTATGGTGAGTTGCCCACAATGAGTTGGCTGGGGCAAATTGGCTGCAAGTTAGTCATGGCAAGTTAGCCATGGAGTTGTGGAGAGTTGGCCATGGAGAGCTGATCATGGCGAGTTGGCCACACTGGGTTGACCATGCTGTAGATTCCAGTTGCTTTGTCTCTAAGATCAAAGAGAGAGAGAAAGGAAGAGAGGGGGGGAGGGCGGGAGAGAGAGGGAGGGAAGGAGAGATGGAGAGAGGGGGAGGGATGGAGAGGAATGGAGAGGGAAAGGGAGGGAGAGGGAAAAGGAGGGAGGGGTGGAGAGAGAGAGAGGAAGAGAGAGAGAGAGAGAGAAACCCATTTTACTTTTAAGACACTCATTGCAATTGGCATCTGCTTTGAAAGAAATTTCAAAATCAAATCCTCTCTCATCAAATTGAATGAGAATCAATAGACCAACCACCGGTGCATGTCTCTGCCTACTGCTATTGCATTTATAAATGAATTTTTTAAAAGGGAGAGAAAGAAAGATCTTATTTCAGTGAAACACTCACACCATATACAAAAAGATCCTACTTTTGGTTCTTTGACACAAACTTGACAGAATTATTTTCTTAGGCTAAGAATCATATCAATCTTGGCATTGCCATCATCCTGAGTAATCTAGAACCACAGCTCGAGCTTGTGATTTTTGCAGCAGAACAGTGTTTTGATGATAAGGGTGATGTCCGTTCTGATGACCCAAACATTGCTAAAAGATGTCTTCTCCCAATTGTGCTTCAAATTATAGAAAAACACTCAAAAGAAATTGACAAAAAAAAAAAAAGAGAGAGAGAATTTAGGTTGCAAATAATACTAGATAGAAGTAATCTGAAGATTATTTTATGCTGGGAGAGTGATGGTTACACCTCTATTGCCTGGGAAACCTGTCAATCATTTTGCACAGATTTTAAACTGATTTTCATCAGGCAATATTGAATAATATCAACTGGTTTAAAAAAATATCAGCTTAACAACACAATTTCCCTCCAAAAAAAATACATGTTTATGTTTTGGCAGACCCTGATCTTCCATAACATCCTCCAGTACACTGACAAAGATTCAAAGGACTTGCTGGAGGGTATTGGCCTCTGCACGGCACTTTTTTTCATGGAAGTTTCTAAAGTTGTGTTGTGGTCATTGACGTGGGCTATCAACTATCGCACAGCCATCAGGGCAAAGGTTGCTGTGACAACGATCGCTTTTGAGACCTTGCTGACTTGTAAGTCCTTGAAACACGCGTCTTTAAGCAAGGTAAGATTTGGAGATCACATCTTCTCCTGACTTCTTATCAACATTTAATTTGCAAAATGGTACATGGTGGAGATCTTGTGAATTTCTGATTAACGGGTGGAATCAATAGTGATGGCTAATCATGATACAATACAGAATCTTTAGAATTTAATGGAAGGAATAACAGCCGAAGAGGACAATGCAATGGCCTTCATGTCCCTTTTCATAGCTTCCCAACATCTTCTTCAGAGGTAGTATTCAGCAGGTTCTGAGAACTTGGTAGCAGAAATTTTGAGTAGTTCAGAGAACCGGCAAATGCCACCTCTGACTGGCCCCACCCCTATCTATTCTCCGCCTCCCAAGTCCCAGCTGATTGGCTGGGTCTTCTTTGGTTGCCTTGCACAGGAGAACAGAGCTGGAAAGCAGGTTAGTGGGGTGGGGTGGGGAGGGAATGGGGATTTTGCAGTATCCCCCTGGAGTGGAGTTTTTGCAGTATCCTTCCCCTGGAGTGGGTGTGAGAATGGAGATTTTGAAATATCCTTCTCCTGCCATGCCCACGAAGCCATACCCACAGAACCGGTTACAAAATTGTTGAATCCCGCCACTGATCTTCTTGGCTATTGTGCCAGTGATGGTCTATAACTGGGGTCTTCAAATTTGACAGCTTTAAGACTTGAGGACTTCAACTCCCAGAATTCTTCTTCCAGTCATGTTAGCTCAGGAATTCTGGGAATTGAAGTCCATAAGTCTTAAACTTGCCAAATTTGAAGACCCTGGGTCTAGAAATCCTTCGTTGTGATCCTCCAGGACTCTTACATTCTCATGATATCTCCATTTTGGTATTAAGCTAAGAGCACTTCCCTAAGTAGCCATATATGTTTGAGAATACTGCAAACTCACAGAGAAGGACAAAAACTGCAACTGTATAGTACTTAGGCTTTCATGTCCTCTTTGACACGTTAACAATACCTAAAACCCACTCTTGCCTCATTTTTATAAGTACAACAAAACCAAAGGTTAGCAACTGAATTATTCCCATTGAAATCTATATAGAGCTAAGCCATTAATCACATATTCCATTGATTTCAACAACAATGGAAGAATACTCTTTATTGAAATATTCTTCATTGGCCCAGTGTGATTGGACACCCAAGGAATTTGTCTCCAGTGCATAAGCCCTCATTGTACAATGTACACTTAGAACTTATGTACAATATGCAATGTACATACAAACAACAAAGTGATAAATCATAAGATACCAATAGGAGAAGGTAATAGGAAAGATGAGAAGGATAATAGTAATACTAGTAATTATTATTGTCATTGTATCATCATCACATAGTAATTGTTGTTGTCATTGATTTCATTAGAACCAAAGCTCAAAAGTCTGGAGACAATCAAGAATTCCAACTTTAACTTTTATTCTTATTATATGTAATGGTATGAGGGAAAGACCTTGGGAGACGGAGTGAAGAAAAGTTCCATAGATAAGAGACAGCCTAGCCCACAGCTACATAGTGGGTGAGGCAAGAGAAGAGGACCCCGTCAAATTCTCAAGTTGTAGAAGGGACACTAGGAGAACTGTACAGGTAGTCCTCGACTTATGACCACAACTGAACCCAAAATTTACGTTGTTGAGTGAAACATTTGTTAAGTGAGTTTTTCCCCATTTTACCAGCTTTCTTGCTTCAGTTGTTAAGTGCATAATTGCAGTTGATAAGTTAGTAACTGTTGTGGTCTGCCAGCAGCTGCAGCAGAGTCAGACAGTGGGGAGGAACATGAGCCAGTCCGGGAGTCTGGGGAGGACTCGGATGAGGGATCTGCGTCCGACACAAAGATGAGGCCAGGGCCATCTGAGAGTTATGTGTTAACTCCAGAGCCTCCAGAACCTGACATCAGCGAGGCAGAGGAACAGGGGGAGCCTGTTCCCAGTGTGTGCTTGTGCAGAGCTGCCAGAAGGCAAGAATAGTTAAGACAAAAGGAGCAACTCAGGAGTAAGGCTTGGAGATGATTGGCCCCTCCATAAGACATAAAGGAGGAACAAAGGGACATGAAGGGACATGAGCCTTTGCAGGAAGCAACTTTGTTCATTCTGGTTGGTTTAAACTCTGAAGCTCCTTGTTGAGTTTGTGGTCTGTTTGGCCTTGTACAGCTAATTGGAAATTTAGTCATTGGCAGCATTTCAAAGGACATAAAGGGGGTGCTTATCAGTCTTATCCCAAAAGACTGTGGCAGACTTCTGTTGGATTATTCATAAACTGTTTGGGACTTATGCATATAATTATGCATATAATTCACAGCCGTTGAAATAAAAAGGGGTTTGGGGGACGAAGTGTGTGATTGCTACTGTCTCAGGAAGCTTTAGTCAGAACAGTAACCGGGTTGTTAAATGAACCTGGCTTGCCATTGATTTGTCAGAAGGCCGCAAAATGTGATCAACCTAACCCCGGGACACTGCAACCGTCATAAATGTAAAAGTGGTGAATTTTGATCCCATGACCATGTTGAGGATGCAACGGTTATAGCTTTGAAAAAGAGTTTTCAATCACTTTTTTCCAGGGCTGTTCTAACTTTGAATGGTCTTTAAATGAACTGTTGTAAGTCGAGGACTACTTTTGGGCTTATAAGTTTCCATTAGTACCATTCTTGCAATAAAATAGAATTAGCTCACTGGGTCAGGTTGCCTGTTCAGTCTACCTGGGAAGGTAGACATTATCCAAATCGGGAATGAATGTACATTGTCATCTGTGATCTTTAGAGTTGACCATTCTAGACATACTGTATGAATTGGCCATCAGATCCTGCCATTCACATTGATTGACAATGATTTGGACAGCTTTTCATGCAGGATCATTTCTTTCTATTTTTAATTTTATTGAACAAAAAAGGAAAAAAAAACATTTAAAAACAATGACTGTGGTATAATCCTCCTGACCCAGCTAGTTGTCTTACATTGCTAATTCATATGAAGAATAATACATACGTAATACATAATATATGTTTACATTCTGTATACATAATATATAATAGTTAGTCATGTAATAATAATTACTAATAATTAGTAATAATTAGTCATTTTTAATACTTCTGATCCTTCCTTTTTACGAACTAGTGGTAAAACTTTTTCCATATTTTATAATATTCAAATTTGTCCTTATTTTTTAATTCTTGGATCAATTTGTCCATTCCTGTGCATGTCCAATTTTTTCTTATTTCTATTTCGTCTGGTATTTCCTTACATTTTCATTTTTTGGGCCTAAATTAATCTTGCAGCTGTGATTACATGCATTATTAGATATATTATATCTTCATTATATTTCTCTAAATTGATTCCCAATTTAAAAAAATCCGGTTTTTATTCTACTTTAATTTCACACATCTCTTCTAACCAACTCTGGATTTTGTGCCAAGAAATTTCGGCTTTTCTACAATTCCACATATACAATCCATTTTCCTGAACACATTTCCAATATATAGGGGATAAATTTGGGCACATTTTAGCCAATTTTGTTGGGGGGATATGCCACATGCAGGATCATTTCTGAGCAGTTTCCTTGTTGCCTTTCAGTTGATTAATTTCTTAGCCAATGATGGTTTCCGGATATTTGAAGCTGCTTTGTTTGGCCCCATGCCCATGTTGGCACCTCTTTTGATCATAGTTTGCACCATCTATTCCTGTGTCCTCCTTGGTCCGACAGCACTGATGGGAACATTCATTTATGCTGCATTTATACCATTACAGGTGAAATCATTTTCCTTTTCTACAAAATGGTGATGCGTCGTTTGTACCAGAAGATCTCACCGACGGTTCTCTGTGTTTATTAAAATAAGAAAGAAAGAAAGAAAGAAAGAAAGAAAGAAAGAAAGAAAGAAAGAAAGAAAGAAAGAAAGAAAGAAAGAAAGAAAAAACCTCCCATTTTAAGGAAGTTGTTAGTGGCAACTAGATGTGTAAAGTAGGGTGTGGAGAAAACATTCCAGTCCACAGGTGTCAAACTCGGGATGTTTTTATCATTCATGGAACCGGTGTGGGTGTGGTTTGTGCGTGACACTTCCAGCTCACGGGCTGCCATTTTGACACCTCATCTGTTTCCATCATATTTTCATTTTAATGGTTTTGCTTCCTAGCAGAAACAGATTCCTTTCTGCTGGGGTTTTAACAGGTTTAACAGATTAACAGAATTGGAAGGGACCTTGTAGGTCATCTAGGCCAGTGGTCACCAACCAATGGGCCGGGGATCACTGGTGGTCTGCAAGAAAATTTTGGTGGTCCGCAGGAAAATGTCATCCCCCAAAGCACATCCCCAAAGCACCACCCCCCCCAAGCAATTAATCAAGGTTGTGCGGGAACACAAGGCTGTGACACCTACATGGCCCATGGAAACACAAGGCTTGCGTCGCTTGCATTATAAACAACAAGAGGTAGTGGTGGGGGGAAGGGCAGAGTGGGGAACTTGCTCTACTTGCCCCACGCATCTTGCCTTGCCACCGGGCTGCTTTTTTCCGCTTCTTTCTTCTGCTTTTGGCTACACACAAGGAAAGCAGCAAAAGTCTTTCTTTCTCTCCCCCAAACTCTGCCAGGAATGAGCCTTTGGAACCCTGCAAGGCCTCCTGCTCCAAGAGGCTGTGCCAGCGTGACAAGTCTCACCAAGACTCATTTCTGGTAGAGTTTGGGGGAGAGAAAGAAAGACTTCTGCTGCTTCTGCTGCTTTCTTGCACAAAGCCAAAAGTCTCTCTCTCTCCCCCCCCCAACCCCAAGAATGGAGCTGGAGACGGTATCCTGCGAACCCAAATAAAGAATGATCGATCGGTAGGAAAACGGGGTTGGGGAATTTTCCTGCAGACTTTTCTGGGAATTTTCCCACGGTCTGTGGTCCATGGGATTTAAAATTATGAGTTTGGTGGTCCTGAGGTCCAAAAGATTGGTGACCCTTGGACTAGTTCAACCCCCCCTCTCTAACTTAACAAACAAGTTCCTAACTTAGCAACTGCTGGCATTCACTTAACCACTGAGGTAAGACAGGTGGTAAAATGGGGCAAAACTGACTTAACAAATGTCTCACGTAAGTTGAGGACAACCTGTACTCACAGCCTAAATCTGAACAACAGAAGGGATAGCAATAAAGGAGAATATTTGGAACTCAGGGTTTAAATGAAGGCTCTTTAGGACTCTCTGAGTTGCTTGTTTTCTTGCAGACATTTCATGACCCAACTAGGTAACATCATCAGTGCTAGTAACAGAAGGGATAGCTATGTTTGTACTCTTTGAGCCATGGGTTTAGCTGTCAGGCCTGCAATGAAATCTATGCTATTGTTCATGTCAGCTTTGGAAGCCATATTGAGATCAGATGCTCCCAAGCTGCCATATTTGAACCTGGGAAATTGGGAGGGGAAAATTTATTGTAGTATATCTAGTTAGACATAGCAACAATCTTTTTCTGATTCAAGGTCAGGTTGTTTTGCACATAAGTGAGAGGAAGTCTTAACTTGGGATGGATGGTGATTGGGGCATGTGATGTGATGATGGGTGCAGGGGGTCGTTTTGTAATTTTTACTTATTGCAAAGAAGCCCAGAACTTTCAGATTTGGGATTCACCAGTTGTGCCAGTTTATTATCCAAAATAAAAAGGAATCTTTGAGAAGATGTCTGTCTCAGAGTTATTGGGTGGAATGGAAGTTTGCTGGAATGCTGACAGCTCACCTTTTGCTCGCCTTCCTTGCAGATGCTGATGGCCAAATTAACGTCTGTTTTCCGAAGACGCTCCATTTTGCTGACCGACAAACGTGTGCTAATCATGAATGAGGTTTTGACGTACATTAAGCTAATCAAAATGTATGCCTGGGAAAAATATTTTGCAAAAATTATCACAGGTACCTGAAGTGGGGAGGCAACTCTACCGTAGTTGGTTTGCGTTTCAGTGGAATGCTTTAAAAGTGATCCTCCACGCCCCGATTTATGATTCACCTTCAATTGAAGGCATACAGGGTATAATTTGTAAAATTATAGACCACAGTCTAGAAAAAATGTATGATTTATCCCTTTGTTCCACGTCATTACAGGATGATGTCTTTTTACCCTTTGCAGGCATCAGGGAGGCAGAAAGAAAAATACTGGAAAAGGCAGGATATGTCCAGAGCGTGAACTCTGCCCTTACCCCAATCGTTGCCACGTTAACTATTGTTATGCTGCTTTCCTTCCATACCCTGTTAAAGCGTGAACTCACAGCTGCTGCTGTAAGATGATGCTTCTCTTTCTTAATTGCCCCGTTGTCTTTTATGATGGCTATCAATCCCAAACTAAGATGATCCCAAAATAACAGATCAACAGTCCTGCATTAGGCTGCATTAGCAGAGGGATAGAATCAGGATCAGGTGAAGTAGGTAATACCCTTTTATAATGCCTTGGTAAGACCACACTTGGAATACTGTGTCCAGTTTTGGTCACCAAGGTGTGTGCGTGTGTGTGTATATACACACACATGCCCCCCCCCCACACCAATATCATCATCATCTTTTAATGACCCCATAATCCTTTGTGGGATGGAGTCAGGGCAACTGAATGGAGCTGAGTGTTTACTGGCCAGATGCCCTTCTTGTTGCTGATGTGGAGTTATATTCAGCAGATATATTCTCATTGTGCTCAAAGAGAGATAGTAGCTATGTTGGGATTCTAGAAAAAGTGTAGAGAACAAAGATGATTAGGGGACTGGAAAACATATGAAGAAACCTATTCTCCAGAACAACTGAAGGCAAGACAGGAAACAAAGGATGGAAACTGGAGATTTTAAAGAAGAGATTGGACAGTCGCCTGTCTGAAATGATATACTAGAGGATCTCCTGCTTGAGCTGGGGATTGGACTAGATCAGGGGTCGCCAACCTTTTGGACCTCAGGGACCACCAAACTCATAATTTTAAATCCTGTGGATCAGAGACCCTGGGAAAATCCCCAAAAATGTCTGCAGGAAAATTCCCCCACCCCGTTTTCCTATCGATCGATCATTCTTTACCGTCTCCAGCTCCATTCTCAGAGGGAGAGGGAGAGATACTTTTGGCTTCATGCAACAAAAGCAGCAGAAGCAGCAGAAGTCTTTCTTTCTCTCCCCCAAACTCTGCCAAAAATGAGTCTTTGCTGGTACAGTCTCTTGGAGGAGGAGGCCTTGCAGGGTCCCAAAGACTCATTTCTGGTGGAGTTTGGGGGAGAAAAAGAAAGACTTTTGCTGCTTTCCTTGCATGCAGTCAAAAGCAGAAGAAGAAAGAAGTGGAAAGAAGCAGTCCGGTGGCCAGGCCAGGCACATGGGGTGAGTGGAGCAACTTCCCCCCCTTTGCCCTTCTCCCCCCTCCCCTCACTATCTCGTGTTGTTTGCAATGAAAGTGATGCAAGCCTTGTGCTCCCACAGGCTATGTGGGCGGAGCAGCCTTGTGTTCCTGCACAGCCTGGATTAATTGCTTTGTAGGTGACATTTCTCTGTGGACCACCAAAATGTTCTTCTGGACCACCAGTGGTCCCCGGTCCACTGGTTGGCGACCACTGGTGTAGGGTATCCTGACTAAGCAGAGAGTTGGACTAGAAGACCTCCAAGGTCCTGCCTAACTCTCTATTTACATCCCTATGGTCACATGATCAAAATCTAAATGCTTGGCAACCGGTTCACATTTATGACGGTTGCAGTATCCCAGGGTCATGTGATGCCCTTTTGTGACCCTCTGAAAAGCAAAATCAATGGGGAAGCCACTGAGCAACCATGTTGCTAACTTAACTTAATGATCCTGGCAAGAAAAGTCACAAAATGGAACAAAACTCAGTTAGTAACCATCTTGCTTAGCAAATGTTGGGCTCAGTTCTGGTCGTAAGTCGAAGTCTACCGGAAATGTGTGAGTAAATTTTTGCAAATTCTGGCTGACTCCTGAGACTAATTTGAGACAATATGGAGAGTCCATCCTGTTTAGCAGCACCAAGTTGGGGTAATCGATGACACCAAATTTAGGAAAATAAAACTTGGGGGTTGGAAGTTAGAACCTCTGAAAGGAATGAATCTCCCTCCCATGTGATATGAAGAAACCTTTTAATTCCTTCTCTTTTACAGGCCTTCAGTGTGATTTCAGTATTTAATACCATGAGGTTTTCAATTGCCATTTTGCCATTTTCAGTGAAATCCCTTGCAGAAGCCAGTGTCGCCTTAAAAAGGCTGAAGGTAGGAAATAATGCTTTTTGAAGACAGGGGTGGGGGGAAATGTTTACAGATATTTGGGGATATTTAAGCAAGTAGATAAAAAAAAAAAGAATACCCTGTGTTATTTATAGAGTACACTGGATTCCTTATATTGGATCATATCTGCTTTGCTGTCAATGCCCCTTAATCTATTCTTGAAAAATTATACACACAACGATGTGAAATCACAGTTCTTTATGAGGTACAGTTGCAGGAATGGAGTATGACAAGCCTAGCAAAAAAAAAAAAGGACCAGGGAAGACATGATAGCAGTGTTCCAATATCTAAGGGGCTGCCCCAAAGAAGAAGGAGTCAAGCTGTTCTCCAAAACACTTGAGGGAAGGACAAGAAGCAATGGGTGGAAAGCAATCATGCCTACTGTTCCTGTCCTATTGCTTCATTTTATTTTTCTTATAAGTATCCATCTCATGCATTCAAAACTATGTTTATTCTTCAACCTGTACCTTGTAAGCGATTGATAAATCAAATAAATCAATAAAATAAATAAAATAACCGAGGAAATAAGCAACCTAGAACTAAGGAGAAATTTCTTGACAGTTAGAACAAACAGTGGAACAACTTTCCTCCAAAAGCTGCGGGTGCTCCAAGACTGGAGATTTTCAAGAAGAGATTGGACAAGCATTTCTCCGAAATGGTTTAGGGTGTCCTGTCTAAGCAAGGGGTTAGACTAGAAGACCTCCAAGGTCCCTTCCAATTCTGGTATTCTGTTTAGCTGGTTTGGCCTTCATACGCATTGAGGTCCTCCAAAAAACCTAGGATGTCAAAAACTATTAATGTAGTATACGTGTACATTCAAGCAGTGTGGCCCTTTGTAATTGACTGAATGGAAATTTGGCATCGCACAAATTTTCTAACTGCCATCCAAGATTTTTTGGTATGGCACCCAATGTTCTGTCAATCACTGGGACCAACACAGCCAGTTTATGCCTTAATCTTTCAACTTCAGTTTTCTTATCTTATACTTGACACTTTCTGATATTCTCCAATTCTTAGTTTTCTATCCTACTATGCCCTGTCATATCAATTATCCACACTTTCTTCTTTTTGGCCACAGTTAAATCTTGGGTGTTATGAGCCAAGATTTTACCAGTTTCTATTCAGAAATCCCACAATATGTGGGATTTCCTGTGCATTTTAGCTATTTTCCCAACTCTATGTTCCCACACTGATATGTCAAAATATATTAACTTATATATAAAAAGGAAGATAAAACACAAGAGTCCCGTTGCTGATTTTTCCAAAATACAACTAGACTTTCTTGGTTGTTTTTCTTTGAAAACATTTTGCTTCTCATTCAAGAAGCTTCTTCAGTTCTGAACTGAAGAAGCTTCTTGGATGAGAAGTGAAACCTTTTCAAAGAAAACAAACAAACAAATAAGAAAGTCCAGCTGGAAAAAGCATCTTTGGGACAACTATGACCTGGATGATTGAGAATCTCAAAGAGGTAAGGCACAAGATTTGCAAGTTTCTGTTATTTATCAATAAAATATTCATATATATTATTCAGTCAAGGTGGACTCAGCTTTCTGTCCTTCCAAGGTGGGTAAAATGAGGCCCCAGATTGTTGTGGGGCCATAGGCTGACTCTGTAAACTGCTTAGAGAGAGCTGGAAAGGCACTGGAAAGCGGTATATAAGTCTAACTGCTACTGCTATATCTTAGTTCATTTTTTTTTCCTCTTGTAGAAAATTCTCACTATGAAAATGCCTTCTGCATATGTGACGACCATGCAGGGCTCTAGAAATGCTGTGATGCTGAACAATGTCACCTTATCTTGGGAAAGTGCTTCTGGGGAACCCACCCACAGCAAAAGTGGGAAAGGAACACTTCTCTATAGGGAAAACGTCTGCAAATCCCCTCCCAGAATAGATGCGGTCATTTCTCACTCTCAGATATCAATGATTAGGAGCAATATCGACTGCAGCTTTGTCTTGAGGAATATAAATATTATAGTAAAGAAAGTAAGTATATGGGAACAATAATATTTTAAACCAAAATCAACCAAGATGATAATTTAACTCTTAAGAGGTTAAAATTTGGTCTGGATATTAACAACCTCTGGACTGATTGGGAAGATACCTTACTTCTGTAATATAGCTTGCCTTCCATAGATGAACTGTGTACTGTATGGGTTATTATGTGTATTGTGTGGGTCAGAAGGAGGACTGAGAAAATGTCTACCAACCCCTCACATCCTGGACATAAATTATTGCAACAATTCTTCCTTTGCCAAAACAACTAAACACAAGTTTTTTCTCTCATGCCATCACTCTGCTGAACACCTATTTCTCACAGTACAGCCATAGGTCTATTTAACCTTGTGTATGGGTGTATCTGATATCAATAGTAAAGGTAAAGGTTCCCCTTGCACATACATGCTAGTCATCTCCATTACAAAGCCGAAGAGCCAGCGCTGTCTGGAGACATCTCTGTGGACAAGTGGCCGGTATGACTAAACACTGAAGGTGGACGGAATATGCTCCCTATTTTTCTACTTGCATTTTTATTTGCTTTCGAACTGCTAGATTGGCAGAAGTTGGGACAAGTAATGGGAGCTCACTCCATTATGCAGCACTAGGGATTCGAACAGCCAAACTGACAACCTTTCTGTTCTACAAGCTCAGCATCTTAGCCACTGAGGCTCTGCATCCCACAGCTGATATCATTATAATGATTATTATTACCCTGTTGTTTTGCATGTACACTGAGAGCTTCTGTATTGGAGACAAATTCCCCATGTGTCTAATCACACTTGGCCAAATAAAATATTCCAATTCTAAAGTATTCTAACTTTACTGCTATGTATAAATTATACTCAATTTTTTTCTTCCCAGGGCAAAGTTTTGGGGATTAGTGGCAATGTCGGAAGTGGAAAGACCTCAATCCTCAAGGCAGTATTAGGACAGGTACATAAATGTCTACATTTTTTCTCAGTTCAACTCTAATGTAATATTTTTACAATATTTTACAGTTAACATGGCTTTGTCCCCTGATGATGCTATGCTGATCAAGTCAAAACTTCAGTAATTCTTTGCTAGCCAAAGTTAGGCCTATCGTGCATGAACTATACATCATTCTGGTAATATGCTGACCTTCTCAGCCCTTATGGTTAATGCATACCAACATTATCCTGTCGGTTGCAGGTGTTTTACTATTTACTTAAACAGAGGAAGCAGATCTAAAATTTCATGCATTTGCTCTCCAACTCTGTATACAAATTGCATTTTGGTGCATTAAAATGTCCAGGACAGAGCCTTGAACCATTAAAAAAAAATGGTTAATTCAATGGATAGTCAATTTTCAGTTTGTGTATAAATATAAGAGGTCCTGATGAGATAGTATTTCCAAAGATCTGGTTTCGTAAGCTCCCTTGAGAAGACGTAGGAAAGTTTGTAGAATTAAATATTTATGTAACTGCAAACTGTGGGAGGGATGAAGAAAATTCAATCTGTCCGATAATTCTTGGTGTAGGAGACATAAAATCTTTCTCCAATCATAATTCCAAAATTACAATAAGAGAAATGGTGTACAAAAAGAAAATGGTGTAGGTCTGCTTGGGCAGAGGGATTGATCTACCACTAGATGACCTACAAGGTTCCTCCCATCTCTGTTAATCTGTAAAATGATCACTTCCACTACATTACACAAGGCCCAAATTTGGAGAGTAGAACTGATGTCATATTTGGCCCTGATGGGAGGGCTGGTCTTGGTATGCAGAATTTTCTCTCCCCTTTCCTAATTTTCCATTATTTTCAAGTTCTCCATCAGAAGCAAAATAGGTATCTAAGAACTGTGATTTATCACAGATAACAAGGAGAACCACTGGAGCAGATCTGACATCCAACCATTCCTTCTGTCCACTTCAGATGTATCTGTATCATGGGAATGTGGTGGTGAATGGCACTTTGGCGTATGTGTCCCAGGAAGCATGGATATTTCATGGAAGTGTCAGGGATAATATACTGTTTGGAGAAGACTACGATGAACAAAGGTAACTATAAAAAAATGTCAGCAAAAACAGAGTTCATGAGGGCCATGTGTTGCCCACCTGAGTTCTGTTTTTGGCCATGATGGCCTCCTGTAGTCCTCTGCCAGCGACAACCGAGCATGGAGTTTTCGCTGGCAGAGGGCTGCAGGAGGCCATCAGAACAATGAATGATGTCGAGCCGGCTATGCCCACCATGGCCATGTACGTCCCCCCTCAGCCATATTCCCATAATAGTCAAAAGTCAAACACAACCCTGATGCGACCTTCAATGAAATCAAGTTTGACTCCCCTGGCCTATAGCAATGCAATATGGCATCCAGAAGGTCCTAGTTCAGTTGCTTCATCTCCTGGAAGGGTTGGAAGAATCTTCTGTGAACCAACACAAATGGTCGTGGTTGGAGAACTTCCAAACTGACATTGCAAATACCGTAAGGGAAGTCTCATTATTGCATGAGATGCATGCCCTCTAAAACAACTGTCTTTGGCAAAGTTGAGAAGAAATGAAGAACATATCCCTCAATCCCAGAGATCTGTGGGTTTGAGGGTTCTGTGCAGTATCACCTGTTCCTAGCATTGCACTCCTCTAGACACATCAAAGACTACTCTCCTTGAAACACTCTACATCAAGAAAAAAAAAAAAAAACAGTTGCTGGATCTTTGTTCTGCAATCTCTCAAAATTATAATTTTTTCAAGCCTGAGATCAACCTTAACCTATGATTATGAGCTGTGGTAGCGCATTGGTTAGAATGCAGTACCACAGGCTACTTCTGCTGCTGGCTGCCAGTAGTTTGGCATTTCAATTCTCACCAGGCTTGAGGTTGACTCAGCCTTCCATCCTTTCAAGTTCATGTAAAATGAGGACCCAGATTGTTTGGGGCAGCAAGCTGACTCTGTAAACCACCTAGAGAGGGCTGTGAAGCATGGTGAAGTGGTAGACAAGTCTAAGAGCTATTGATATTCCTTCCTTCCTTCCTTCCTTCCTTCCTTCCTTCCTTCCTTCCTTC
>BLBF01000045.1:6960097-6971683 GCA_015471245.1 Laticauda colubrina
TTCCTTCCTTCCTTCCTTCCTTCCTTCCTTCCTTCCTTCCTTCCTTCTTGGTACAATGGTTAGAATGCAGTATTGCAGGCTCGGTCCACAGCCAGCAGTTCAATCCTGACTGGCTCCAGGTTGACTCAGCTTTCCATCCTTCCAAGGTGGGTAAAATGAGGACCCAGATCGTTGGGGGCAACAAGCTGACTCTGTAAACCACCTAGAGAGGGCTGTAAAGCACTGTGAAGCGGTATGTAAGTCTAGGTAGTACTGCTATTGATATTAGCATGATAGAGGCTGTATTTGTTAGGAAGCACTCAGTCAGGCAGGGAGGAGGACTCAAGCAGGGGATTAGTTTTGAATCATTGTACAGTCACAAGAGATCCACAAGTGACACCCCTCTTAAACTCTAAAACTTATCTACCCGTGCCCAAGAGAAGGCAAGCAATCTAGGGAGATTCCTGTATAACATGCAGAATGTAATAAAATAGTTAGCTTGAACTCTACATGTGTGGATCTGGGTGCTTGTGCCTGGTGGTATTTTTAACCAAGAGGTGCTGTCAAGACAAAATAATTTAAATGGGTTTAATTGAAATGTACATACTTGAAATTTTAGTGAGGTAATTAGGTATAGTTAACCTTAACACTCCCCATATATTTAATGTTCTTTTTTAAACGTGTCAAGACCAAAATTACAATTTGGTTGGTCATTTTAGAAGGTCTTTGAAGGCTTCACCCAAGGACATTAAGGGCCACAGGCAGGTCCTCAGCTGAACAACCTGCATTAGAGTAATCACGATAAGACATGTCTTAGCTTCTCATTTTCAAATAGAGTTTATGTATTCGTTTTCTAAATATTATACCTGACCAGTGTACTCAGCTGTGTGAGAGTAAGTGGTTGCTAAATATCACTTCTGTCGTTTCCTCAAATTATAATGGAGTGGATCAAAAAGAAACAAAAAAGAAGAGAAAAGAAAGAAAAGTCTATTCCAGCTTAGCAGGAACAAACAAACAAGCAAACACATCTCCCAAGAGCACATTTTAACACATCTTCAAAATGGCTCCAGGGAATATGACTAGCATGTCACAAGCCATTAGACGCTGCAGGAAAGCATTAAGCTTTGCTGAAATGATATGAAATAGAAAAGCAACCCTCAGTTTAAATATTACATAAAATATCTAAGGGTAAAATAATTGATAAGGCCCAGTTATTCAAGTGCCTTCTTTGCTTAAGTTATTTCCATCTCAGCTGGTTATTGTAAGAGCTCTCTAGTTTGAAAATTTTTTTTGAAGAGGTGCTATCTCGGGAAGAGTCAGATAAGAGGAAACATAGCCCACAGTTACATAATGGGTGGAACAGGAGTTTTACGAGGGATCTTTAATGCTATGTAACAGTGACACTTCAGTACTCAACATTAATTGGTTCTGGTAGACACGATGAGTACCAAACAAAATTTTCCCATAAGGAATAATGTAAATAAATGTAATGTGTCCCAAATCCAAATGCACATTTTTAAAGGCAATGTATATAAAAAAAGGTTGTTTATAACAGAGTTGTACAGGACCTTGTAAATCATCTAATCCAATCCCCCACCCAAACAGGATACCGTACATACTGGTATCATTACTTTATATGAGAAATAAACCTAGAAATTAATAAATACTGAGATTAAATAAAATAAAACTTCAGTTTACCTGTAGTGATGAGGGGGAGAAAAGCACAAAAATACACAAATTGATCACAAAAGCTAAGACTGGAGGAGGATGTAAAAAGGGCAAGAGTTACCCCATGACTAACATGGCATCCTTTGTTTCGGCTGGAAAGGTTAGCGAGTCACGAGGCAACCAGCATCAATAAGTTCTAGCTTGCGCCTTGAATACTGAAGAAACGATGAGTACCGGGACAAAATTTTCCTATCAAAATTCATTGAGTACCAAATTCCATGAGTTTCAAAGCTGTTGAGTGCTGAGGTACCTCTGTATAAAGTTATATGGTGGGAAAATTGTACTTTCAAACTTGCAAGGTTCTATTAGTGCAGTTTTACAATAAAAATAGAATTAGGTTATTTGGTTATGTCTGGTTTAAGGCTGAGACTGAGTCAAGACTGGAGAACAGGCAATGCTCAACACTGAAGGGGTCTTCTCCAATAATAACCACAGTATTGCTACAAGGCTCATTTCAAGAAGTGAAATAAATTTGCTGAGAATCGTTGCTTGCAGTTCAGCTCAGTTTTAATATTTTAGGTATAATCATATCATCAACATTTGCAGTCTCAAGACAGATATGGAACGTTTATCCTATGGAGATATGACTGAAGTAAGTATAATGTATGTTTATTCAATTCAAGGATGCTAAATTAAACTGCCAACTTACTGTTTGCTTATTTTGTGTATTGGTATCTCATCTCATGGCAACATATTTGGAGAACTCCCCTGATTTTATACACATGATAACTCAGTGAGGTACAATGGATGGAGAGACAATGATTGATGTCAAATCTCCTACTGAGTTTCCTGGCCAGTTGGTTAATTAATGACAGCATTATATTTGCTTTTACAAGAAAGAAAAATGCATCACTGGGCCTGAAGCCAATTGGTAAAACTAACCTTAGATATTCTACCTAGTATGAAGGGTTCAAAACTTCAATGTTAATGCATGTTAAGCATCTTCAGATGTAACATCTGAAGATGCTTAACATGCATTAACATTGAGGTTTTGAACCTTTCAGATTTGTGAAACAGATGGGCTGCCTATAATTTTTGCAAAGAAGACTTAGGGGTGACATCAGAGGTGGTATTCTACCAGTTCGGCCTGGTTCTGCCAAGCCGCTAGTGGCGATGAGCAACAGAGACCAAACCAGTTGTCTCTGACTCTCTGCTGTTGGGCCCACCCACCCGGGCTCCCATATTCACCGTTATCCTCTGCTTTTGAACTGCAGCTGCTTTACGCGGTATAGCAGAGTGCTGCGCGGCAGCTGCTGAAGCGACTGGGAGAGTGCAGGCTTGGAGGAGGTGAGCTGGAATATGCCTCTGTGCCTGCACAAAGTGTGCATTTGGTATGCGTGTGCATGCAAAGTGTGTGCACACACGTAAAGCATGCCCCCAAGCCACGCCCACTGAACCGGTGGTAAAACTTTGTGAATCCCAACACTGGGTGACATGATTCTGATTTCAGGGCTGCTCCAGATATAGACTGACTTTCAGAACATACTAAGCTATTATTGGGTTAGTCATGGCTTGTTGGATAAATCACAATATGTTGTGTACAAGCTAATAAGCCACAAAGCATGGCTAATACACCCCTGGCTTCAAATAACATGGTAGGCTAATGTAACTCGACTTGGATCCAGCTTGCTGTGGGAACTCATATGTCAGCTGATCAGTAACGAGTAGGCCAAGATGTTAAACCAATCGTGTTTTGCTAATTTAATTTTGATGTGTTTCATAAACCCAGCATTTGTCATAATACATTGAGCCTAAATTGGGTCATGTTGTATTTTTATCACCAAAGAATTAGTGGATCTGAAGGAGAGAGAGAAAAAAGTTGCTTTAAATATTCTATTTTATTGTCTGAGCAGTCTGCTTGTATTTTCCTGGAAATGACTGGAATACTAGCAAGTCTGAACTCTGGGGAGGAAAAAAAATCTATTCTAACAAGATTTGGCATTTTGTCCCTCCAAGCTAGCTTGTCAGTTTACATTTTCATTCTCGGCACTCTGGCTTGCAACGTGATCAAACTTGGGGCTCATAGTTACGAAATAATTTTGCTCTGGCTACTCTGCTCAACATTTGTGGACGTTGTGAAAATGGCATTATGGCCTCACTGGAATTCTTATAGCTGCTATTGATTTCCAAGTTTCTGACATACTGAGAGATTCCTAGGAGAAAAATCTTGAACATATCTTTTTAGGAATTCCCTGTAAACATATATGCCATATAATTTGTTGCTTGCTGTAAATAAAATATGTGGTAAAGGGCCAGGATTATGATTAGTTATGGGGCAGGAAGGAACCACACAAATATTATCCACAGTCCCAACCCTG
Organism: Laticauda colubrina; assembly: GCA_015471245.1. Taxonomy (NCBI): domain Eukaryota; kingdom Metazoa; phylum Chordata; class Lepidosauria; order Squamata; family Elapidae; genus Laticauda; species Laticauda colubrina. Next base: position 6,964,123 of record BLBF01000045.1, read on the forward strand.
GAACTAATAGCACCTCACCATAACAATTTCCCAAAAGGAAAGAGATAGAGTCTTCTACCTTTAAACCAAGCCTCTAAGTCAAATTAGTCACTCTGCAGCTGTTCTTAGAAAAAAGTTTTTTTTTTTTAAAAAAAGAGAAAAAACTGGCAAAAGATCAGAGGTCAGGAAAATCTCATAATTGTCAGCCCTTTGAGGTCAACCAAGTCAGAAAATAGATGCCACCAGGACTGCTGTAAACTATAGTTGCAGAGTAACGTAAAAGAACTTGACCGAGAGTTTCTCCCCTGTGTTATACCAAAAAAAAATCAAGATGGGACAATCTTGAGTTTCTTTCTCACTCTCTCCTCTCTTGCAGGGCTAAGATATTGTTTTCCTAGGCTATGGAGTACCTTATTCAACTACATTCCTCCACGTAATTCAAGCAGCAATCAACTTCAACTCTTTAGAGGAAGTGATAGGAAGGATGTGTGGTGTGGTTGAAACCCCATTGTCAACAAGACAATCATAGTTGTGTGATAAATCTATGGTTGTGGATGTCATCTTAACTTTTTTGTTTTCTCTCTCCTCTTCATGCATGGATGTCCCTGTTCCCTTCATAATTTATCAGTACTTGGGGCCTAATAGTCTTCTTTTTGCCTGCTAAGATTTATCTGTCTCTCTGCAGAATACAACAGTTGGCCAAAATATTTTTCAGAAAATTAGGCTGACTCTAGGTTACTCTAAGATGAACACCTAGAAGCCCTATCTGCTCTAACAAAAAAGAACATTATGATCTGTGGAATAAAGAATCAGCCTTCTGAATGTTTGTCATAAATGCTGAAAAATTTCATAACCTGGCAATGTCACATAATGTTCACATTGCAATAAGGATAGAAAGCTGGGGTTTTTTAAAAGTGGTTATGTGGATATTATATATTTGGGTTAGACTGATGTCTCCCTTCTGTTTTTTAAAGATAGGAGAAGGGGCTCTGACCCTTTCTGGAGGTCAGAAGCAGAGAATCAGTTTAGCTCGTGCTGTGTATGCAAACCGTGATATTTATTTATTGGATGATCCTTTGTCTGCCGTGGATGCTCAAGTTGGAAAGTCTATTTTTGAAGAATGCATTAAGAAAGCTCTTAAAAAGAAAACCATCCTACTGGTATCACATCAGCTGCAGGTAAACAAATTGCTGAAAGAAATGGGAGAGAATTGTATAGGACCATGATGGTAAACCTATGGCATGCATACATGCCTCCCACGATCCGGCTGATCTTCAGGTCTCTGCCACACATGCATAAGGGGGTGCACATATGGGAGTTGAGCATACATACCTGGGTGCACATGTGTGGGGGCAGGGCTCAGGCATAGGGGTCTTGCATGCATGCTTGGGGTATCGGGGGTTGTGCGTGCATGTGCAGGGGTTGCATGCACATGTGTGGGGATGTGGGGATCATGCATGCATGTGGGGGGGCAGGGCACATGTGTGGGTTACACATGTGTGTTGTATTTTGGGGATACGTAAGCACACACACGCTCTGGGCACTTGGTGCTGAAAAGGTTAGCCATCACTGGTATAGGGAAGGGCTATGAGGAATGGCATCCTAAATCAGAAATTCACCCAGGGATGGAGTTTGGATGAAAGTAATCCAATATAGGTAGTGAGGGGGTTCAAAATAATTTAACAGCCGGTTCTCTGTTGTAATGATTTCTTTCAACAACCAGTTCGCCAAATTGCTCAGGAAGTTAACAACCAGTTCTCCTGAACCAGTGCGAACCGCTGAATCCCACCACTGAATATAGGTAGACACAATTGAGTCCAATATTTCGGTGGCTGAGGGAGATGATTGTTAAGTGAGCTTTGCCCCATTTTACGACCTTTCTTGTTGCAGTTATGAAGTGAATCGCTGCAGTTGTTCAGTGAGTAACTCGGTTGTTAAGTGAATCTGGCTTTTCCCCCATTGACTTTGCTTGTTACATGGCCGCAAAAGGGGAATCAGAGGACCCCAGGGCATTGCCACCATCATAAGATAGGCTCAAGATCCAGATGGACTTTGACAGACTAGAACACTGAGCTGTATCTAACAAAATGAAATCCAATCTAGAGAAAAGTAAAGTCCTACACTTAGGCAAGAAAAACCAAAAAGACACACATAGACTCAGTGAAACCAGGCTTAGCAGCAGTAACTGGGAGAGGGATCTCAGAGTCTTAGTGGACAACCAGCTAAATATGAGCCAGCAGTGTGCAGCAGCAGCCAAAAAAGCCAATGCAATCCTAAGTTGCATTAACAGAGGGATACAATCAAGATCAAGGGAAGTACTAATACCACTCTATAAAGCCTTAGTAAGGTCACACCTAGAGTACTGCATCCAGTTTTGGTCACCACACTATAAAAAGATGTTGAGGCTCTAGAAAAAGTACAAAGAAGAGAAACCAGTGTGATTAGGGGACTGGAGACTAAGGCATATGAAGAACAGTTACAAGAACTGGGCATGGCTAGTCTAGTGAAAAGAAGGACCAAGGGGGACATGATAGCAGCCTTCCAATATTTGAGGGGCTGCCACAGAGAGGAGGAAGGGGGTCAAGCTATTTTCCAAAGCACCCGAAGGCCAGACAAGGAATTATGGATGGAAACTGAACAAGGAGAGATTCAACCTGGAAATAAGGAGAAACTTTCTGACAGTGAGAACAATCAACCCATGGAACAATAGTTGCCTTTGGAAGTTGTGGGAGCACCATCACTTGAGACTTTCAAGAAGAGATTGGACTCCCATCTGTCAGAAATGGTGTAGGGTCTTCTGCTTGGGTGGGGGGTTGGACTAGATGACCTATAAGGTCCCTTCCAACTCTGATTATGTTATAAATATGAGTCAGTTGCCAAGAGTCCGAATTTTGATCACATGACCATGGGGATGCCGCAAAGATCGTAAGTGTGAAAAACAATCCTAAATCACTTTTTTTCAGTGCCATTATCACTTGAACCACTCTTTATGTACAGTTGTAAGTCAAGAATTATGTGCAAATCATTTTTGCAAGATGGATTCTGACTTTTTGGGAAGTCTTTTAAAAACTTTTAAAAAATAATTTATAACATGGTGTTGGTTTTTTAAAAATAATTTTAAAGACTTTATTGTCCTGGGACTTTTAAGACTTCTTTAGTCTCATTTTCTTCTGAGAATATGCCATTCTATTTCCCAAACCCCAATTTATATGTTTTTTTCATCTTTCTTTGTCAGTATGTCTTCAATATTTACCATGTTCAACCAATGTTCATCCCCAAGCTGCTTTCTACCACCAGCCCTCCATTCCCTCCCTCATTTTTTAAAATTCCTGCAAATCATTAGAGACTCTTCAGAGCTGCTAATATTTTTCTCTGGTGTGTGAATGTTCCCTTCATAATGACCTACATTTGGAGAGTAAGTGTGCTATTATTTTAGGAGTAACAAGCATTCTGGGTTTTATGCCCCTGGAGAGAAGCAATGGCACAGTGAGTCCAACATAACAGAACATGAATTAGAGCATTTGGCAATGCTCTTACAACCCTGAACAGGGAGGTGGTGGTGTGATTTGGTTTTTCAGGCAGTGATTGTTGGTTGGAGTATTGAGGTCAGAAACCATTCGTCCTTTCCACAGTAGATGCAACATTTGCGGGTCTTTTGAGTCTTTGCCACTGGGTTGTTTAACCATTTGTTGTGGTTAAAAGACTTCTCAACAAACACCCCCACCATTGTATTTGGTTGTTTCTTCTTCCCTCTTCCTCTCTTGGACAATAAAATATCTTTTCCATACCAGCAGAGGGCACAGAAGGCATGAAATTCTCTTTAGAGCCCTTGATCCATTTAAAACAGAACAGGAACAGAGATGCTCATTTTAAAGAATGGGGAGAATTTGTATCATCTGACCTAAACAGAGCCCTTGGGGCTTACAGATTGTACATTCTTCCCAAAGCAATAGCAATTTGTTGATATCTTTTTGTTTTCTGTAATAGTGCTTCAGGTCTAATTCAGCCAGGTCTAAGAAACTAGACTGTGCCCTTTTAACATATTTTTCCAAAATTTGCACTCTTTTTTCTGTTGAACAGAAGTAAATCTGTGCCTCTCTGTCTCTATGTATTTTATCTAACTACCTTTTTCCCATTTTGTGTGTGTGTGTGTGTGTGAGAGAGAGAGAGAGAGAGAGGGAGGGAGGGAGAAAGAGATTGAGAGAGAGATGGAAGTATAAATATCTGGCAAAATCCATTTTATTGGTTTGATTGAAATTTGTGGTCCAGTTCAGTTCCAGCTTTGAATCCACTTTGATTTCAAAAATCTTTTCAATTCACTTTGAATGTCGAACCTAATACTTTAATTCAAACTTCAAAAAAAAAAAATGATTAGAATAAAGGGGTCTGGGGCACACACAGAAATTCTTCAAAATGATCCAGAACAATTATTCAGTGGCATCAGTTTGACTGGGCGGTTGCAACTGACTTGCTGATTCAGTTCGGAAATCTCATCTGATCCAGAGATTGGTTTCCATACAGCTTTCAAATCAAACCTCCAAATTGAACGTCTTTATGCTGCCACAATACGGCATACTACAACACGCACCAGTCCATCCACCTTTTCTCTCTCTTTTTTTAATTGCTATGTTTTATTTAATTGAATCTCTGTATCTTTCAGAACCAACCATCTTGCAATCTTGCCTGCTAACGGCAGAGAGTCCATTCACAAGAATAACCAAAATTGGAGGTTTAAGAAATGGCTTGCTTAATATACTATCCAATATCCAATCTGCACGTATAAAGGTTTAGATGTTGGCTTCATTTCAAAAGGGGAAGACTGGGTGTGCAAGACTGATAAAAGGAGGGAGGGAAGGAGTCCAAGGGACAGAAGTTAATCCATGATAAAAATGCAAGACTGATAAAAGTGAGGGAGGGATAGAAGTTAATCCATCCATGTCCTTGGACGGCATCTAGATGCAGCAATAATTTGAGAGGTAAAGTGAGCTGCTGACACCTCTTCCTTTGCATCGGCATCCAAAACTTTTTCTTAATTTTAGCATTCTTCAAACATTGCTGTCTTATCTCTGACTTAACCAGGGTGGCCAAAGGAAGACTTGCTCTTTTTCTTCCTTAGCTTCATGTCCAGACTGCATAATTTGCCTATGAGAACTTTCAAAACTCTTATCCACCAAACAAGGATATACAGGCAATCCTTAACTTACAACGATCCGTTTAAGCTGTAAAATGGGGCAAAGCTCACTCAACAACAGTCTCGCTTAGCAATGGAAGCTCAATTGTTGTCATAAGTCAAGGATTACCCATACTTAGACCCAAGAAAGAGGGAGGCATGAGAAAGAAACTCAAAACCAGTGGTAGGATTCAAATAACTTAACAACCGGTTCTCTGCCCTAATGATTTCTTCCAGCAACCAGTTCATCAGTGGTGGGATTCAATCTTTTTTACTACCACTTCTGTGGGCGTGGCTTAGTGGGCATGGCTGGTGGGCGTGGCAGGGGAAGGATACTGCAAAATCCCCCTTCCCTCCTCACTAACCTGCTTTCCAGCTCCATTCTCCTGTGCAGGGCAACCAAAGAAGACCCAGCCAATCAGCTGTGGGCATGGTTTGGTGGGTGTGGTGTTCTGTGGGCATGGTTTGGTCAGCGAGGCTTGGTGGGCATGGCTTGGTGGGTCTGGCAGGGGAAGGATACTGCAAAATCCCATTCCCTTCTCACCCCACTCACCTGCTTTCCAGCTCCGTTCTCCTGCGCAGGGCAACCAAAGAAGACCCAGCTAATCAGCTGGGACTTGGGAAGCGGAGAAGAGATGTGGGCAGGGCCAGTCAAAGGTGGTATTTACCGGTTCTCTGAACTGCTCAAAATTTCTGCTACTGGTTCTCCAGAACTGCTAAGAACCGATTGAATACCACCTCCGCAGTTCACCAAACTGCTCAGAAAATTATGCGAACTGCCAGAATTCCACCACTGAAGATAACCTCACATTGATATTGTTTGATGTAGAGGGGTCAAATTCTGCTCTTCTCAACTACAACAATAAAGACCATTTAGAAAAATGATGACAGGTAATCTTCGACTTACGAACTGTTTGAAATTAAAATGGCCGTGTCTCTTCCTTGATCTTGTCTCTCTTGAACACGAACACCGATCCTGAAAGTCTACAGGCAGACCTCAACACACAACAGTTCATTTAGGAACCTTTCAAAGTTACAACAGAACTGAAAAAAGTGACTTAGGACCGTTTTTCACACCTACAACTGTTGTAGCGTCTCCGTGGTCACGTGATCAAAATTCATATACTTGGCAACTGTCTCATATTTATGATGGTTGCAGTAACCCTGGGGTGGCATAGTCCCCTTTTGCAACCTTCTGATGAGCAAAGATTATGGGCAAGCCAGATTCACTTCACAACCGGATTACTAACTTAATAAGTACAGTGTGTCAGGGCTCCGGTAGTTACTCTCCTTTAAATCATGAGTCTCTAGCCAAGAACTTAAAGAAGATTTATTAGGAGTAAACATGCAGGCACTGTCTGGGTGTAGCTGACTCTGAGATACATCATTCATTGTCATCCTTGACCATGAGTGCATCATAATTCATATTCTCCAATGGGACACATCCATAGCCAAGAGTCATCAATCATGTTCTCCAGTTAGAATTTTGCATGGCAGAAACTTTACTCACCTAGAAACTATCTTTGAAAACATTTATGGAATGCAAGCTGCCTGCTGCTCCCCCCTCCCTTTCTGTTGGCAACTCTACAAAGACCATAGACATATTTCATGAGTTGACACAGTGATTCACTTAATGAACTGTGGCAAGGGATGTTGTAAAATGGGGCAAAACTCACCTAACAAATGTCTCGCTTAACGAAACAAAAGTTTGGGGCTCAACCGTGATCGTAAATTGAGGATAGCAATATAAACGAAGGGCCCTGAAATACAAACCCTACAACCTTCTTATTAGTTTACTGATTCTTTTCTCTTTCCTCAATACCCACAGTATCTGCAGTTTTGTGATCAAATCATTTTGCTGGAGGACGGGGAGATGTTGGAATGTGGGACCCACGCGCAGCTGTTGAAAGCCAAGGGCCGTTACTCTCAACTCTTTTATAAACAGCGTGCAGAAGACATCATTGTGGGTTTTAGTTCTCCAGGCTTATTTTGTGCTGCTGCCTATTAGCTTACCCAAAATTAGTTTTCTGGTACTGGTGAAAGCTGGCTCTAGAAGATCTTTCTTCTCATCCAGCATAGAATTTGAAACTTTTGATGCCTTTAGTGATTTACCAGCAAATGTTGTATAGGAGAGAGACATCCAAGCAATTGGGCAAACATTTGTCTGAAAATGCTTATAGGCTTTCCTGCTTGAGCGGGAGATTGGATTAGAAGTTCTGAATGCTCCAACACTCAAAGTTTTTAAGAAGAGATTGGACAACTATTTGTGGTATAGGGTTTCCTGTCTGAGTATGGGGTTGGATTAGAAGACCTTCGAGGTCCCTTCAAAACTCTGTTTATTCTATTCTATTCTATTCTATTCTATTCTATTCTATTCTATTCTATTCTATTCTATTCTATTCTATTCTATTC
>BLBF01000045.1:6977123-6992133 GCA_015471245.1 Laticauda colubrina
ATAGATAGATAGATAGATAGATAGATAGATAGATAGATAGATAGATAGATAGATGTAGATATAATGATTTAGAGATGTAGAGATATGTAGATATAATATAGAGATAGATATAGAGAGATAAAGAGATAAAGATATCTAGATATAATGATATAGATAGATAGAGATAGAATGTAGATATAGATGAGATAGATAGAGATATGTCGATATATTATAAATAGAGATAGAGATAGAGATATGTATAGATGATCGAGATAGATAGATATAGAGATAGATATGTAGATAGAGATGATAGAGATAGATAGAGATAGAGATAGACAGAGGTGGGCTGCACTTATATTAACAACTGGTTCAGATATATAACTGATGTTCCTTTTTTTCTCCATCTCCTATTTAAGAAAAGAGGAAACGCTTCTCTTCTTTTTTGCTTCAAATCTGTTCTTTAGAATACGACCTGTAACCCTCCCCAAAACACAACCTGCGATGCGGGCAGCATCACCACCAATCCTCAGCTTCACTTCTACCAGCTGGTCTTTGGGATGAGCGTGGTCATCATGATTATCTTGAGTTTCATCAAAGGTTATGGTTTCACTAAGCTGACCTTACGAGCTGCCTCCAACCTCCATAACACCATGTTTTACAAGGTATCACTAAACTTCGGTTAACCATCCTCATACTTCCATTTATTTATTTTTTAACAGGGAGAATGAGACAAAGTTAATTTTATAAATCTAATTTGGGGTGTGTGTGTCAGAAAATCATCCAATGCCCATCAGGCATGAAAAACCAGACCCACATTTGTAGTGTTCAAGCAAGCTACTTTATTGTTCTAGGCCCATTCTACAGGAATCTCCACATTGCTAGCTTTTGCCTGGGAAACATCAGATAAGGCCCAAAAACAAGGGGGAGGGGGGACAACTTGTCCTCTTGTGTTCACATAACAGTTCCAGATATTGTCCCACTTAAGCCCCCCTTTCTAACCCAAACAGCTGCTCTCCAACAGGGCTTCAGCAATTATTCAATAAATTGTACCTTAATATAGTTGTGTGCATTAATCCAGAGTCCAGTACGGCCCATCAGAGAGTTTGTGTCTTGTCCAGAAGATGGAATGGAGGATTGCTTATTCCAAACTGGGCTACTAATAAGGATGCAACAGGCCTTCTCGATAGTGGCTGTCATTTATGGATCAATCTGCAGGTCTTCTGAACACAAGCCATTTGCCAGGGGTAAATGAATAGCCCCTTCCATAAAGGTTTCTCTTTGACTTAGTTGTATCTTTCTCAGAATCTGCTAGGATTGGCTCAGATTGTAAATATGTTAGATAGACAGACAGACAGACAGAAGATAGATAGATGATAGACAGAAGATGATCGATGATAGATAGACAGAGAAACAGAGAGAGAGAGACAGACTGACAGACATGTAATACAGCATAGACAAGGTCAGATCTGGATTCTTTAAAGATAGTATTTCCCCAAGGCCAAAAGAGCATTTCGATAGAAATCTCTCATGTCCCATTGATCCAATTTTAAAAACTAAAATAAAACTAAAATAAAACGAAAGCTTAGAAAAGACTGTAACTTTTTGATGAATTTCAGAGATGCAGGAAATAAAGTTTCAGGAAAGGTTTGTGGCCTGAATCCACTTACAGCTAACAATCTGGTACCGGAAAGTAGTTTTCTTCCAAGTCAATTAAATTCTCTGTTGGATATTGCTTTCCAGCAAAGGATCTGGTTGGAATGTTCTGCTCAAATGATGGCTGGTTTTTCAGACTGGGTTGATTGAACTCGGCCATCTGTTAAGCGCCTTCCCCTTTCTAGCTGCAATAAATTTCATCTTCCAAAATTTCTGGAGTTTTTTAAGGAACCACTTAAACATAAGTAAGAATTATGGGAATTGAAGTTGTCTAACCTGGAAGTCACCTTGGCCGAGGAAGACTAGCATAAATCAGAGGAGAGCATATGAGTTCTAGTCCCATATTTTATGAGAATCTAACAATGTTGTTCTATTATTTTGCACTTGGCTAAAACAGATATTAAGATTCACCCCCCCAAAAATCCCATTTCTAGCAGGTTTAATTTCTAGCACTGCAGTTCTAGGCGGGAATTCTTATTGATTACGAACTCTTTCTCCAAGCACATGTTATTAGAAATGAATCGAAACACTCTCTCTTCTTTGCGTCATCGTAAAAGAGCCTTTAAAATCTGTTTTGCACTGATGCTGAAGTTTAGGTGAAACCGGCTTATTTCTGCCATCCAAAAACTGAGTGCTCCATAAAGGCTTATCTATCGTCTCATGGCATTGTTATTGTTTATTTTATTTATTTATTTTGTCAAGCAATGATAAGATAACAGGTATAAATATAAACATAGTTATGAATACATGAAATGGATACATATAAGAAAAATAAAAAGAAACAATAGGACAGGGAAGGTAGGCACATTGGTGTGCTTATGCACGCCCCCTACAGACCTCTTAGGAAAAGAGTGAGGTCAATAGTTGTCATTCTGCGTTGTTTGTTGCATATAGTAGTGCTTTCTTCTTCCCCCAACACCTACCCCACTTATCTACAGATCTTGAAGAGTCCAATGAATTTCTTTGATACCAATCTCACCGGCAGAATCATGAACCGTTTCTCTAAGGATATGGACGAAGTGGACACGCGATTGCCATTCTACCTTGAGAACTTTCTGCTGCAGTTTTTCGGACTCCTGTCCATCTTTACAATGATCACCATTGTCTTTCCTTATCTCCTCATCAGCATGGCTGTCCTAGCGATCATTTTCATTCTGCTCTTCCAGTAAGTGGGATGCTCTGCACAGGTGGCTAATACCTTTCATAAATGGATGATTGACAGCAGCAGCACTTAGACTTATATACTGCTTTACAGTGCTTTTACAGCCCTCTCTAAGTGGTTTATAGAGTCAGCCTCTTGTCCCCACCCCCAACAATCTGGGCCCTCATTTTACCCACCTCAGAAGGATGGAAGGATGAGTCAACCTGGAACCTGGTGAGATTTAAACTGCCAAATTTCAGGCAGCCGGCAGTCAGCAGAAGTAGCCTGCAGTACTGCACTCTAACCACTGTGCCACTATGGTTCATATGATCATATGACAGATGATAGATAGATAGATAGATAGATAGATAGATAGATAGATAGATAGATAGATAGATAGATAGATAGACGGACAGACGGACAGATAGATGACATGATAGATTAGATAGATACATAGATAGATAGATAGACAGACAGACAGACAGATAGATAGACAGACAGACAGATATAGACAGACAGACAGATAGACAGGCAGGTGATTGATATATGATATATTAGATAGATAGACAGACAGATGGGGGATAGGTAGATAGATAGTAGATAATAGATGATAGACGGACAGACAGACAGGTGATTGATAGATGATAGATTAGGTAGATAGATAGATGATAGACAGACAGACAGACGCACATGATTGTGCACAACATACCTGCATTCCATCACAGTATTTTTCAGAGCACCATCCAAGACCTCAAACGAATTGAGAACCTCAGCAGATCTGTGTGGCTCTGCTTGATCACATCTTCAATCCATGGTCTTAGTACGATCCGTGCCTTCAACAAGACAGAGGACTACATCAATCGGTAAGTTTCCTGCCTGGATCCAAATCATGCTCTTGTTGGGGTTTACTCCCACCCTCTTTTTTCACTACCCATCTCTCTACTCTTCAGTATGGCTGTTTTGCTATTTTTGACCTGAGCACCAATCTTGTACCTGCCGCGAAATTGATGAAGCCTCTCCGCTATTGTGCTACCTAAGTGGGAGATATCCAGTGGTTTTCCATTTGCAGAAAATGCTGAGCTGCGGGGAAGCTGCCTGATTGTCCTATGGATTCTCAGGATGGCCTCTAAGTGCAGCCATATATATGACCCCCCACGAGAGCATTTTATATTCTTTTGCAACCATTAAACTATTGTTAAAATCTGGTTTCTAAAGCAACGGAATCCAACATTCGAGTCTTCTGCCCATTTCTGGCAGAACTGGAGGCTCCCTGGAAAAGCCTCTAACCAGTAACTCAGTGGGAGGATTGGCTGCCTTTTCTGAGCCAGTAGAATAGAGAGGAGTTGGATTGTTTTCTCACTATGCAACCTAACAGGGAGGGCTTCAAAAATTTTAGCAAAGGGTTCTTTGCCTGGTTGCCAGTGGACGTGGGCATGGTGGGTATGCGGTCTATTTGGCTTCCTGCACAATGGCAGGAGGGGGGGCATTTTTGTCTCCCGGGGCTCCAGAGGCTTTCCTCAAGCCTGTAGGAAGGCAAAAACAGTCTCCCTGAGCTCTGGAGGTTCTCTGGAAGCCAGAAATGGGCCCACTCCTGGCCAACCCAAACTTCTGGGAGACCCATTTTTTGCCCTTCCACATGCCCTGCACAAACCTGCATCCAAAACAGGCTTCAGGGGGACTCCTGGGAGGGATGGGGTGAATGGGGTGGGACCAGCCGGGATTTGGGGGTTCTCCCAACTGCACAGAAACATTGCTAGGGGCTCTTCTGAACCTCTGCGAACCTCCAATAGCCCAACCCTGAATCTATAGCTTCCTCGAGGGTCATCCAACCATGGTTGGCTGAAAATAACAGTAACAAGGACAGACTTCATATCAGTTTAGTGATAGATCGGTGGAGAAAATGCTTTAGCCCTTTTTTCCAAAGAGAGCTGTAATGGTACATGGGAATGGCCTTGGAGTCAGGAGGAAGAGTCTGCAAACGGTCAGATAAGCAGCATTTAAGCCCACAGGAGGAATTGGGGTGGAGAAAAGATCTCGGAAGAAACCCTCCCTAGTTTTCAAGAGAGTGAAGTTAAGGGAGGGGTTTTGTAAAATTGTAACAATACAATTAGTATTTATGGTAGGTCTACCTATGGTCTGGTCTACCTTCAAGGGCTGACAAAAACTTACGAATACTTTGTGTAATAAGCTTGTCTGACAAATCTAATGAGGTCACAAATACTTATAAAGGGACACAAAACATATTAAACTTAGGAACGTTGGTGCTCTCTGGACTCGGGGTTCAGTTGTTGTAAACATCGAAGCTCAGAGAGCACCGAGGACCCCACAGTTCAACCCTGAGCTACAAATATTCTTTTCCATCAGTATATTAAACTTCATGACTTCTGAGCTTCCTCGGCACGTCCTGACTTTGAACCAAAACATATATTAATTGAGCAACTAAGCTAAGCACGTTTTGCAAGTCTTGCCATGGAGACTAGAGACCTGATGTGGAGAAGGTTATGGGATCCCACTACCGTGGGGTCCTTGAGACAGAAGTTGCCCTCTGCAGCCCTCATCCTACGAGAGAAAAAAGGAAGCTCACATTAAAAGAAGGAAGAGGTGGAGGAGAAAAACATCCTACTTTTCCCACCCTGCCCAAGGATGAAGACCCTAATATCTTTTTGTTTTTTTTTTAAATTGACTACCATCTTATTCAACCAAACCTAAAAGTCAGTAGCTTCTTGGATTAACCTTCCTATCCAAGCTGCAGTCTCCACTGTGGATTGTATGAATATTCATGGCTGCAGTTGTAGTTTTTCAAAGAGAGATCTTGGCAGGATTTCCCTTACCGTCAAGGTAGTCCCAATTCTCATCACTGCCCAGAGGAAGCAGATGATATTTACAGGAGGAGGAATTTCTTATTTCTAACACTGCCTGTTCAGTTATTCGGCCTCTCTATGAAGGAGAAAGGAAGAGAGGTGATAGCTAGAAGGGAGATAAAGCCCTGACATAACACACATTTTGTGCATGTGCCTCAATAAAGGTTCGTGCCTCTTCCTCCTCCTTTTCCCTTCTCCTTCTCCTCCTCCTCCTCCTCCTCCTTTTCCCTTCTCTTTTCTCCTCCTTCTTCTGCTTTCCTCCTCCTCCTCCTCCTCCTCTATCTTCTCCTTTTCCTCTTTCTCTTTCTCCTCCTCCTGACTGCTAATTTCTGCATTTCAGCACCAGCCTGCTGGAGATATCAGTGCTGGAGACTATCAGGGTTGGTAGGAGTGTTTTTGGTGGAACAAGCAACCAGCAAGAATATCAAGGAACGACCAAGAATCTCCCACCATCACTGATTGGGCAAGCCACTTACATAAAGAGAGCAAATCCCACTCCCTTCTAGCATTGATGATGTCACCCAGTATGGTAGTGAAACATCTGTAAGAAAACCGCCAAGCTCAGAGAGCATCAGGTTCAACCCTGAGCTACAAATATTCACTTCTATCACCAAGACAACTATTGAACAACTGATTCTTACTTTCTTTTCAGTTTTAGGATCTTGAATAATGAAAACTCAAACCATTTCCTTATGTTTAACTATGCACTGCGATGGTTTGCATTGAGGACAGATATTCTCATGAGCTTCATGATGTTGACTGTAGCCCTGTGTGTGGTCCTTAGCCATTCTTCTATCAGTACTGCAGAAAAAGGCTTGGCTCTATCTTATTCTCTCCAGGTAAAAATTTGGTGGGTTGGATGTTCAAGTAACTCATCCTTCATTTTCTGAGTGTAGACTGGGGTGATATTAATACCATAAAAAGAATGGGTTTACAACATATGAATCAATATTGTCAAGAGTCTGGGAATTCAGGGGATTCAGGAAGTTCAAATGAGTATAAAGCTTTATTGCAAGCTTAAGTCCTCTACAAGAATCTAGTCAAGTAACTGTTAAGATAAATCCATAGGAGTTAAGAATAGCAAGGAATTCAAGGAGGGCTGGAGTTAGATCTCATGCAGGCATCTTCTGTATTTATCTTTCTCATTTTCCAACAAGTTCAGGAGAGCGAGAATATACAAGCACACAAACATACACACAGAGAGAAAGTTGGGGGAGGGAGAGATTTGTAACTGCAGGCTGTCCTTGACTTGCAATCACAAAAACTTTGGGACCAAAGTTGCATTGCTAAGCAATGCAGTCATTAAATGAGTCACACCTAATTTTACAACCTTTTTTTGCCACAATTGTTAAGCAAATACAGCTTCTTTTATTGATAGAAATTCTGCTTATATATAGCACCGCAAAGCAACAAAGAATACAGTCACCATGTTCTTTACTCCTCAACTGTTTTACTGAAACAGGAAACAGGAAACTCTACTTAGAACAAAAGAGCATAAAGAACATAGCATGGATGCAAACTTGTAGACACTGCCATCTACTGGCTGAATACTACTTACTTATTGCACAGAAATACATTCCAACGGTGCGTTCCAACACTTAAGTTAAGGATTTTGCTTGTCACAAGGCACCTGGGAAGGTCACAAATAGCAGTCATGTGACCCCGGGATGCTACAACTCTTGTAAATGCATGCCTATTATGAAATCACATGAATCATGGTCATAGTGACTATGGTGATTATGTGTTCCACCTAACAAACATCTCAGTTAGCAATAGTTCAAGTATGGTCAAAAGTCAAGGACTACCTCTGTACCTCCTTCCATAAAAAATGGGCCTGAAATGATGAAAAGCTTCAAGAGAAGGAAATGGCATTGTATTTTTGTATCGAACTCAGAATCAAATACTTAGACTTGGAATTCTTCCATCCTAAGCCCATCTCCTTTTTCAAACGCATACTGTAGCCCCCAAAGTGGATTGTTGAAAACATCCACAGAAAAAAGCCATGTGCAGCTTTCTCCATAAGGTGGGTCTCAGGATACCAATTAAAAATAACACACACACACACACACACACACACACACACACACACACACACAAAGCAAACCCGGCCCTCTGGTAGAACACTTTCCCACCTACCACTTTACTATACTCCTGCAAGTTTGGAAGCTTTTATCTCGTATTTGGGGGAACCTGCTCTGTCCTTTGATATTGTGGCTTCATCCTGTCCTGACCAATATATTCTGTATTGAGCTAGTGATGCTCAAAAATGCAAATGGCCTAAGCCAGTGATGGCTAACCTTTTCATCGTTGCGTGCCAGAAGTACACACGAGTGCATGAGCGACACCTCCCTCGTCCCCTGTGCATGCATGCATGACCCCTCCCATGTGCCCCATTCACCCCCGCGCATGCGTGGCAGATATCAGACAATCAGTTGATTGGCGGGAGGCATGCACACATGTCCAGTGGAGCAGTTCCAGGTAACTGCTCACATGCCAGTAGGAATGGCTTTGTGCCACTTCCAGCATACAAGCCATAGGTTTCCCATCACGGGACTTAGCAAACAATTTGCCACAGGTGAGCTGCCTTTTCTTTTAAGGTATTTTGCTTGCATGACAGCAATTTTAAGGACAATTAAAATTACAACTGTATGGGTATTCCCCCAATTATGACTGTTCATTTAGTGACTGTTCAAAGTTACGACGGTACTAGAAAAAGTGAGTTGAATGACCGTTTTTCATACTTACGGCTGTTGCAGCATCCCTGCATGGTCAGCTGATCAAAATTGAGAGGCCTGGAAATCGGTTTGTATTTATGACGGTCACAGCGTCCCAGGGTCACGTGATCCCCTTTTGCGACCTTCGGACAAGCAAAGTCAATGGGGGAAAGCCAGTGTCAGTTTTCCAAGTGATGAAATCCATTTTAAAAAAAAAGAGCAAAGTCCATCTTCCAAAACAATTTCTTTTATTTAGGAAAGCATCAAATTGGCAACATTTGTTGTAATTCTGGATCTGACACAACCCGGAATTATACCACATAATATTGGTAGTTAGAAACAGCCCCCAAAAGTCACATTCCCCAATAGAAGTAAATCAACATTTGGCTGGCGTCACCAGTCTCAACCTCCAGGTCTCAGCAGGGTCAGCTTTTGTTCCCATGGGAAGAAGAACCACCTAGTCTAAACAATTTCCTCTCTCTCTCTCCACTCTTCCCACCTTAGGAATGTGGCAAGCCTGAAACCCTCCCCCCCATAACCAGCAAAGAGAGAGAAAAGGAATATATAATAAGGCGAAATAAAATGGCTGTGCATATGTCAATTTTGGGCTTGACAGCCAGATTCACTTAACAACTGCGTTCCTAACTTAACAAATATGGTGATCCATGTAACAACTGTGGCAAGAAAAGTCATAACATGGGGAAACACTCCCTTAGCCAATGTTTCACTCAGCAACATAAATGTTGGGCTCCATTGTGGTTATAACTCAAGGACTATTTGTACATTTTTTTGTGCAATTTTAATCATAATTTTAATAATTGACCTACTCCCATTGATCCACCCTTCCAACATATTTCCAAAAAGGGAAATCCCAAATTACATTCATATGAATTCCAGAAGATGAGAAGTTCCATGTTGGATCGGATCTGCATTTATCTAATATTCTGGTGTCATAATAGTGGCCAGAATTTCTTAAACAGAATATGTGTACAGCCACACCCTGGCTAGTGTTCACCCACAATAGGAGTCAAGAGATTTCTAGTTTGTGAAATGGGATTTTTAATAAGCCAAGAGGCTTATCCTTCGTGGATTTCTCTATCTCCTTTCAAATTCATTCCTGATTTATTTATTGAGGCCATGTACATATGCTGCCTACCAGTGATGAGATTCAAAAAATTTTTTAGTTCCGTTTCTGTGGGCATGGCTTGGTGGGCACGGCAGGGGAAGGATACTGCAAAATCTCCATTCCTTCCCCACCCCACTAACCTGCTTTCCAGCTCCGTTCTCCTATGCAGGGCAACAAAAGAAGACCCAGCCGATCAGCTGCGATGTGGGAGTCAGAGAATAGATGTGGTTGGCGGGGCCAGTCAAAGGCAGTATTTGCCGGTTCTCCAAACTATTCAAAATGTCCACTACCAGTTCTCCAGAACTGGTCAGAACCGGCTGAATACCCACCTCTGCTCTGCTACCTACACATGCAAATCTACAGTACAGTACAGTGGTTTGTTTGTACCTATGAAACTGTGCTGGAACTGATTGGATTTGTCCCTTCAGAAGATCCCTCCATAGAGCAAGGTTTCCTACGATCTCTCTTTCCCCGTTGTTTTTTCTAGCTAAGTGGACTTCTTCAAGTATGTGTGAGATCGTGCATTGAAGTGCAAGCCAGATTTACTTCTGTGGAGCAGATAACCAAATACATTGTGGTAAGAAAGGTTCCCCGTCAGAGGAACGAATGCTAAGGTTTCCATGTTGTTTTTCAGGCACCCCAAACACAAAAATAATATTTGCAGAAAGCCAGAACATGATGCAAAAATCAATAGAAGTTGTTGTTGTCATGATTGAAGTGCTGGTGTAAATACAGTATCGAGTTGGCATTTACTAGTTTATAGATCTAATTTTCCATTTCTTCTTTTAACTGAAAGTGACTCAAATGTCAAATATCCACTGCTATAATTACGGAAAACATTAGTTTTAAGTAATAGGTGAAAGAAAGGGGGGAAGGGTTCTTTTTCATACATTTATCCCCCCAATTTTATTTTTAGAATGTCTCTTGGAACAAATGCCATAAATAACCAACCAATAGCATGAGCCTCACTTGAGCCTCAATTTATGGAAATGTTCAACTTCTGGTAATTCCAATCTCTAACTAAAGTTAGAGATTTTAGTTTATACTCTAACGGGCAGTAGCAATAACCTTGAGAAACAGAAGGAAAGTGGCCCAAGTAAAAAACCGGTCAAACAAAAGAAATTTAAGTTGAAAGCAGAAATGTAAATTCAGAAAGCATCTCATTTTTGATGCTCCCTACTTCTCTAGAAGATAAAAGAAAAGAGGAAGGACATGCATTCAGATTTGCAATACAGGCAGCCCTTGACTTACCACACAATTGAGCCCAAAATTTAGTGTCAGCGTTGGAAGCCATATTGAGATTCGATGCTGCCACAATTGAGCCTGAGAAAGTGAGAGGGAGGAATTCATTTGAGTATAACTAGTGAGACGAAATAAAATTATTTTATTGGTTCAAGGTCACGGAATGTGGTGCATAATGAAATGGGAATCTGTTATGGTTAGCTGGCAGCAAGTGCAGACGGGTGAGGAGAGTGAGGACTCAGATGAGGGTCCAGGACCATGAGAGAGTGGGCTGCTGCTTTCAGAGATTGTAGGGGCTGGCAGCCATGATGGGGAGGTTCCCGAAGAGCCTGTGTCAAGTGTGCATGCATGCAGGATTGCTCGGAGGAAAAACCAGCTTCAACAGCACAGAGGACTCAGGAGTAAGGCTGCAAGGCAATGGACCCTCCTTCAAGAAGATAAAAGCCAGCTGTGAATCGGACATTCTTTGCAGAAGGCAAAGATGTTTGAAACCCCAGCCTCATGGACATTCCAGTGTCCTGAATTTGTATTTGAAGATTCCTGTATTGCAAATTATTTCTTGTCTGTTATCTTTTGGCAAGTCTTGCACAGTTTGTCAAGGCTTGTGCTTATCACAGCTAATTATTTTGTAAAAGCATTGCAAGGTTTCTGTTCCTTTTGGATTGTGTTTGATTCGTTGGAAAAGAGCGTGGGTCAGAACAGAATCTTGCTTTGGGACAGATGGTGATTGGACCATGGGATGTGGTGATGGCTAAGGGAGAAATGGATGTGTAGTTTTGACTTTTTCAAGGAAGCCCGAAACTTTCAGATTTGGGATTCCACAGATGTGCCAGTTACTATCCCAATAAAGGAACCTTTGAGAAATGTCTGTCTTGGAGTTATTGGTTGGATTGGAGGGTTGCTGGAACACTGACATTTAAGCAGCTAAGTGAGACATGTGTTAAGGGACTTTTGCCCCAGGTTACAACTTTTCTTTGCACTGTTGTTAAGTGAATCACTGCAGTTGATCAATTAGTAACCGGGTTGTTAAATGAGGTATAGCTTCCCCATTGATGTTGCTTGTCAAAAGGTTGCCCCAAAAGGTGATCACATGATCCCAGGACACTCCAACTGGCATAAATACAAGTCAATTACCAGTCTGAATTTGGCTCATGTGACCATGGGATGCCTCAATGGTCATAACTATGAAAAACAGTCATACGTCACACTTTTCAGTGCTGTTGTAACTTTGAAGGGTCAGTAAGTGAACTGTTGTAAGTCAAGGACTACCTATATTCTTATAATACCATATATTATAGTAAATGGTATAATAAAGCTTATAATTGATTCTTGTCTCCCACAAAAGGCTGACAGATATGGATGCCAGATGCTCTTTCTTTGTTTCCATCAGAAATGCACTCCTGAAGGATCAGAGATCACTCCCGTGATCACCCCTCCTCCAGGCTGGCCCGATCAGGGGGAAATAATTTTTAAGAACTATCAGATGAAATACCGAGAAAATAGTCCTGTTGTACTCCATGACATCAACATCCACATTCATGCTAAAGAAAAAATTGGGATAATTGGCCGGACAGGTTCAGGTATAATCTACTCTGTCGATTGCTTTGTACTTTGTACAGATAATGAAATGCCTGTTTCTTTATTATTTACTCAAGTATGGGAATAAATGGGGAGGCATTGTAAAGACTGAGAAAGTGAACACATAACTTTTTGACCTGACCGATGTAAATCCTACATTGTACTGAACAATTTAAAAAAAAACAAAACAATTTCATCCCAGATACAGTTCTTCCTTTACCAAAAAAAGGCATGGCATTCTTTGGTTTTGTAATGGTATGTGAGAAGGACCTTGGGAAACAGGAGGAAGAACCAAGAGATTAAGTAACAGTCAGATGAGTCAGATGAATCCTCAGGATATGGGGGAACATGGCAAACTTCTCAGAAGGACCCTGTTTATTTTCTTGGATTGTATAGGTGAGGTAGGGAGAAATGAACTTTCAAACTTGCCAGATTTTGTTTTATGATAAAGTAGAGCTAACACTCCTAATTTTGCTTCTCGTCTGAACTACCATATATACTTGCATATAAGCCGATCTCGCATGTAAGCCGACCCTTAAAAAACTGCCCCAAAATGAGGAATTTTGCAAAAACTCGCCTATAGAGGGAAAAATACAGAGGGAAAAGTCGGCAGGGCAAAAGTTGCGGCTCATCGTCCATCCAGGGAGAAAGGCTGCAAAGGTCCAGGCGAGGGCTGCAAAGGGCCAGCTGACAGGGAGTGCAAGAGCCAAGACTCTCATCGTGCGAAGTCGCTGCTCGACTTCACACGATGGGAGCCAAGACTCTCATCGCGTGAAGCCGCCACGCTAAGTCACTGCTCCAGCGCAAATCGAGGCACGGCCACCTATAAATCAGATTTATGCGCGTATAAGCCGACCCCCAAATTTGGAAAAAAAAAAAAGCGTTCTAAAGTCGGCTTATATGCGAGTATATGCGGTACCTTCCAACTACCATCCATCTTACAGTTGGTCAGTCTTACAAATAGGGGATGGGAATGAACATTTCCTGCAGACCTGGAAAAAGTGATTATAATGTTTAATGGATTCAATTGTGGGTTCCCTAACTATAAGGATATTTCCTTCTTACAGACCATGGAAGTAGTAACAGTGGGACTTACACAACTATGAATGCAGCTAGAAGGCATTACCGGTAATAGATGTGAAATCTATGGTACCAATGCCACCAGAAGCCCCCACATTCAATTGACAAAATGTTAAAATAATTTCCTAGATATATTGTGGTATAGAATAGTTTGCATCAACCAACCATTTCCTATACTGCAGTTATTAATCCATACCTATTTTAGGATATTTCCTTCCAAGGTAGTTTTGGTTAATGCAAAAGCATTGGAATAAGCATATAGATTTTTACATGTGGAATTTTATATAATGATATACAAGCTTCCCTTACTTACACAAGTAAGTATCATATTCCCTCGGGTTATATCAAAGCATTTTCCCCAACCCAAAAGAAAACAAAGATAAGAATTTGAATTAACCTGAATCTATCAGATTCAGTTTGAATCCATTTTACTTCTAATTGCTGAAATTATGATATTTGGGACCAGTTGCGCTTCTGCAAGCTTTCAAACAAATTTTAACTCTTGTTCAGGTTTATGGTTCTCATTCTCATTCTCTCTCTCTTTCTCTCTCTCTTCTCTCTTTCTCTCTCTTTTCCCCTCCCTCCCTCTTTCCTCTCTCTCTTTCCCAGATCTTCCACTAACTATTTATTCTGTGCTCTTTCAGTAGCTTTTCAAGCATAGGTATCTCCAAACTTGTCAATTTTAACACTTGTGGACTTCTGCTCCCAAAATTCCCCAGCCAGAATCCTGGGATTTGAAGTCTTCAAGTTGCCAAAGTTGGAGACCCCGGTTCTAATGGAAAATAAGGAGGGAAGAGACCTTAGGGCAACACATCCTGGCATATGCAGAAGTAGAAAAATGTAGTCCCTCCTCAAAAATACATTCCTGATGACAGATGAAAAATGCTCTCTTACTATCTTCCAGAAGAATGTGAGTTCCCTCAAGGTCACCTTGCCTTATAGAGATCTGCACAAATTTCCATCATGGAATAATCCAACCTTGAAAGGATAAGATGGTTCTTAACTCAAAACAGATCCATTCTGGGGTTGGACGCAGCCTGTTGGAAGACCAGGAGGTTCTTTAATCAAATATTTCGCCATATCCAATTTACACTTTCTAAACCTAGAAGCACAAAGAGGATATCCCAGAAGGTTTAGTGCCATTTTTTTAAGCTTTGAAAGCTTAATACTGTACTAAAATGTGAGGCTTTGAAAGCTTAAACCTGCACAGAGACTTTTGGACACTGGTGTGAAATCTAAATAGCAGTCTAAATTCTCTTTCACTTACTGAAAAATCGTTGATTTCCAGAAAAAAATATTTCTTGGTTCTTGGATGTTGGCATCCTTGGCTTGGCATATATATTTTTAAAATTTAATTTTAATTATAATTATGCAGATACAACACAATGCATCCAACTTTTCCTTGTTTTATATATATATATATAAACCTAAACAATTTCCTAACACACCTAAACAACACACACCCCAAAATCAAGTTCACCATGGAAACGGAAATAAACAAACAACTAGCATTCCTAGATGTACTAATCTACAAAAGAACAGATGGCACACTGGGACACACCATATACCAAAAGAAAACACACACCAACCGCTACCTCAACGCCCAATCCCACCACCACCCAGCACAGATAAATTC
>BLBF01000045.1:6997399-7016823 GCA_015471245.1 Laticauda colubrina
ATAGATAGATAGATAGATAGATAGATTCAAACAAGTTAGCCATCATTGGATCGTTTAACACCCCAAGGCAAATTTTATGAGAACTATTCACTTCCTTGAGATACTAACCAAGTTTATATACCTGTTCTATATATGTCTGCATCCCTTGGAGTTTACTTGTTGGAAAGAGAAGATGTTCCTTATCCCTCAATGTTGCTTGCACTGAAAAATGTTATATGGGCCATTTCTTTCTTTCTTTCTTTCTTTCTTTCTTTCTTTCTTTCTTTCTTTCTTTCTTTCTTTCTTTCTTTCTTTCTCTTTCTCTCTCTCCCTTCCTTCCTTCCTTCTTCCTTCCTTCCTTCCTTCCTTCCTTTCTTTTTCTCCCTCCCTCCCTCTTTCCCTCTCCCTCCCTTGCTGCTGTTCCTTTCTCCTGTTTCCCAGCCTTTTCCCTTGCCTGTCACCTAGCATCTGTGTCACTTCTCGCACGCTCCATTTACATCCGCATCACTTTGACCCAGCAGAGAAGCAACGGTATCATTGTTAAAACCCCATAGCCCGCCTTCAGCTATTGTGAGCAACAAAGAGAACGTTTCAGCTGTGTGGTATTTTCCCTTCCTCCCTGCTCCCTTTCTTGCTTTAGATTTCCAAATTACCAGGAAAGCTGGAGGCAGAAGTGGTCGAAAACGGGGAAAATTTTTCAGTGGGGGAACGACAGCTGCTCTGCATGGCGAGAGCCCTCCTGCAAAACTCCAAAGTGAGTCCTGTGGATGATTCTGACATGATTCAGGCTGGTCTTGAATACTTAAAAGAGCCCCTTGAAGTTAAAAGATTGCTCAGCCTGCATTTCCAGCTATCAATCAACCAACCAACCAATCAATCAATCCAGGGCTGGGCTTCAAAAATTTTAGCAATGGGTTCTCTTCCTGGTTGCTGAGCGGGCGTGGCCATGGGTGGGTGTGGTCTAGTTGGCCTCCTGCACCATGGTGAGGGAGGGCGTTTTTGTCCTCCCCGGGCTCCGGAGGCTTTTCTCAAGCCCCCGAGAGGGCAAAAACGGCCTTCCTGGGCTCTGGAGGCTCTCTGGAAGCTGGAAATGGGTCTGAACTTTCCGGAAGCCCACTTTTCATCCCCACACAAAACAAGCCTCTAAGCCAGGGGTCCCCAAACTTGGCAACTTTAAGACTTGTGGGCTTCCAATTCCCAGAATTCCTAAGCTAACAGGACTGGAGGAGGAATTCTGGGAGTTGGAAGCCCATAAGTCTTAAAGTTGCCAAGTTTGGAGACCTTTGCTCTAAGCCAAGGGTCTTCAAACTTGGCAAGTTTAAGACTTGTGGACTTCAACTCCCAGAGTTCCTGAGCTAACATGACTGGAGGAGGAATTCTGGGAGTTGAAGTCCACAAGTCTTAA
This sequence comes from Laticauda colubrina, assembly GCA_015471245.1. Lineage (NCBI taxonomy): Eukaryota > Metazoa > Chordata > Lepidosauria > Squamata > Elapidae > Laticauda > Laticauda colubrina. The sequence goes on from BLBF01000045.1 coordinate 6,998,784, forward strand.
AGCTGACAAGTTTGAAGACCCCTGCTCTAAGTAGAAGTAGGAATGATTATGGGGATCGACAGTAGTTCAGTTTCGGGATTTGATTCAACCAGATCTCCAACTCAACTTAGATGATCCAATTTGATGGTTGATTCAGATCAGATTCATTACATCCAAATTGGATGATCCAGAAGCCCTTTGTTCCTGAGGGGAAAAAGGCTTTCTTTTCAAATCAAATGAACTTTTGAAGTGTGATGACTTTTTGGAGGATGTTGAAACATTTAGATGACCCTTTTGGGATTATCCCAGCACAAAGGTGATTCTTGTTATTTTCTTCTGCCCTGAAGGCAGGACAAAGAAGCAGTGAGGGGAAACTTAATCATGGAGGAAAGCAATCTAGAATTTAAGAGAAATTTCTCGACAGTGAGAACATTAACCAGTGGAACGACTTGTCTCCAAAAGTTGTGGGTTCTCCAACACTGCAGGTTTTTAAGAAGAAACTGGACAGCCATTTGTCTGAAATTGTATAAGGTTTCCTGCTTGAACAAGGGGTTGGACTAGAAGACCTTCAAGTTTCCTTCCAACTCTGTTATTCTGTTATGGTCAATTATGCTTCCCAGCACCTGGCTTTATAAAAACTCTCTTCAGTAACTTTATTGGCCCTCCCAAGTTTTTCTTCTAAGGGATCTTACCCTGTGCTTTATTTAAGCAATTGTTTGCCTATTTAAGAGACTGAATGTTTTGAAACACTCATTTTGGTGATTTGTTTCACCCTGCTCAAATGACAGACTGTTTAAACGATACTGCAGTTCCAACACTACCGTAATAATGTCATTTTGTTTTATTTTATTTTAATCTGGGCCTGCAGAACATTCCTGTCGCTATTCCAGCCAATTCTGGTTTATCCAAGAAGCCAGTTGTGCTCTTTGGGGTTGCTATTCTTTACAAAAAAAGGAAGATGGTGCTATTGTAAAGGCTCCATCTGCATGCAAAATGTCAACTCTACCTGATCTTGTAAATAAGAAAACCAAATATTTGTTTGGTTAAATAGGTGCTAAGGGACAACTGGCTTGCTAGTATTTCTGCTTGGCATCCTGCTTTTGGTTCTGAAAATACCTGTTCTGACATTTTGCTGCCTACCTCACCAAAAAGCCAGTGGTGGGATTCAAATTTTTTTTACTACCAGTTCTGTGAGTGTGGCTTGGTGTTTGTGGCAGGGGAAGGTTACTGCAAAATCCCCATTCCCTCCCCACCCCACTAACCTGCTTTCCAGCTCCGTTCTCCTGTGCAGGGCAACCAAAGAAGACCCATCTAATCAGCTGAAGGCGTGGCTTGGTGGGTGTGGTGTTCTGTGGGTGTGGCTTGGTGGGTGTGGCTTGGTGGGTGTGGCCTGATGGATGTGGCAGGGGAAGGTTAGTGCAAAATCCCCACTCCCTCCCCACCCCACTAACCTGCTTTCCAGCTTCGTTCTCCTGTGCAGGGAACCAAAGAAGACCCAGCCAATCAGCTGGGACTCAGGAGGCGGAGAATAGATGGAGGTGGGCCAGTCAGAGGTGGATTTGCTGGTTCTCTAAACCAGTGGTCCCCAACCTTTTTTGTACCAGGGACCAGTTTCGCAATTATTCATTCTTTGACCCAGGCAAGGCGAGCTTAGCTACTGGCCAGCCAGCCATCCCTCGCTTCTCCCCACCGCCTTCATCTCCTCCTTTGTACCTTCTCGCGTCCGATGGGCTTTTCGGGCTCTTTCTTAATCTCCTCCTGAGTAGCGCGAGACTCTACCGCCATCGGGACAGCTCTTTGTTCGAAGCCGCCCCCCCTCTTCGACGAAACTAAGGCGCGAGGATTCCTTCAGCACCCAAACACCTCTTTCCAACCGACGACCAACAAGCTCACCCGGAAGCATTTTCCCAAGCGCCGTCGAAACAAGATGGCGGCGCCCAAACAAAGTAGGCCCTACTTTCATTCTTTGCAGCCCGGTACAAAAAAAGCACCCAATCCACAGACTGGTACCGGTCTGGGGCTCGGTGGTTGGGGACCCCTGCTCTAAACTACTCAGAATTTCCACTCCCGGTTCTCCAGAACGGGTCAGAACCTGCTGAATACCACCCTGTGAGCAGCCCTTACAGGTTCTCTCCAAAGCAACGTAACACCATCCAGTGTAAATGTGCAAATCTAGATCATTGCAGGTAGTCCTCAACTTACCACAGTACGTTTGGTGACCATTCAAAGTTACAATGCCACTGGGGGGGGGGAAGTGACTTTTGACCGTTTTCCACACATATGACCTTGGCGGTCACGTGGTCAAAATCCAGATTGACTCAGACTTATGACGGTTGCAGCACCCCGGGGGGAGGGTCATGTCATCCCCTTCTGATGAGCAAAGTCGATGGAGTAGCTGGATTCATTTAACAACCGGGTCAGCTGCAGTGGTTCGCTTAGCAACGGAGGTGAGAATGGTCATGAAGTGGGACCAAGCTCACTTAACAGTAGAAATTCTGGGCTCCATTGTGGTCGTACGTCAAAGACTAGCTGTGCTTAAATCTCGATGAAGGGCCTTACAACTGCCTACCCAGAGGAACGTCCATCGGTCATTCACAGGAGGTTCATGAGCAGATTCAAAGGGTGAGAGATCTCTATAGACCTAACCAACTGTTCCATTTCTGGATCTCCACTTGGGTGCATACACACGATCATAGACAGAGATACCTGGTTAAGTTACTCCAAGATACATGAGACTATTTGCACGGCCCAAGGAGCTTCCTTTGCCTTTACTAAGCAAAGCCAGGAATGTTTGATTATTTCATGTACAGCCTTGATTCACTAGAGACCAGTTTGTTGCATCGGTGAAGGCACCAAGCTAGAAACTAAGAGACCATGAGTTCTAGTCCTGCCTTGGGCACAAAAGCAGCTGGCTAACCTTGGGCCAGTCATTTTCTCTCAACTCTAGAAAGGAGGCAATGGCAAGCCACTTCTGAAAGATCTTGCCAGGAAAACCTTAGTCCAAGTAATCACCAGAAGAAGAGATTGGACAACCATATGTAATTTGAATATGTGGGATTCAAATTTTTTAACAACTGGTTCTTTGGGCACAGCTTAGTTGGTGGGCGTGGCCAACTCAATATCACTCACATCGAGGCACCATCTCCTTGCCTGGCCTCTCATGACTGTGCGGATGCTGCAACAGTCGTAAGTGTGAAAAATGATCATAAGTCCCTTTTTTCAGTGCCATTGAATGATCACTCCACACAAAGTACCAGCAAAGGAGGGGAAAAAAACTCCAGAGATGTTCCTGAGAGGGGAAGTCTAGTCCTGCCAAGAGTGTAATAAGGGTTAACGGAGAGGCAGTTTCTGTAAGCAACACCAGAATGTTTCCTTCCTGCCTTCCTTACAGGATTAGGCCAGTAATTTCTTCTAACAATCAGTTATCTGAACTGCTTAAAATGTTAACAACCAGTTCTAGTGAATAGGTGCGAACTGGGAGAATCCCACCGCCGATTTTTATCAGATTACGGGAAGAAATGGTATAGGGTTTCCTGTCTGAGCAGGGGTTGAGCTAGAACCTCCAAGGTCCCTTCCAACACTGTTATTCTGTTATCAAATCCAAAACTTACTTGAAAACAACCAACAACAACAAAGCCGTGATTTACACAACACAGTACTTATGGGTATGTGAATAAACCACAGCTACCTTTGTGTAACATGTACCATATGCACATGACTATGGCTAGGCTCATGCAGCACCTTAATTCCAAATCAAGCCAACCACACTACATCAATGCGCTGCGGTTATTGTAAAACCCAGAGGTGCTTTATCAAAAGGCAACTGGAGTTTGTTTTTCCTTGAAGACATTTCACTTCTTATCCAAGGAGCTTCGGTTCTGACTGAATGGTGGAGGATGGAAAGATTTATATTCCTTGCAGATATCTGGTCATTTGCACTTATTCTGAGAGACACTGAGGCCACTTGGAGGTTTATCCGTGCCTTCAGGGTCACCTGAATAGTGCAAATGGGTGTGGAACTATTCATTACAGCACTATTCAGGTGTCCCTGAGGACACAGATAAACCTCCAAGTGGCCTCAGTGTCTCTCAGAAATACAAATGACCAGATATCTGCAAAGAATATAAATCCTTCTCCACCGTTCAGCCAGAACCGAAGAAGCTCCTTGGATCAGAAGTGAAATGTCCAAGGAAAAACAAACTCCGTTTGCCTTTTGAAAAAAGCACTTTTGGGACAACCATGACCTGGGTAATTGAGAATCTCCACAGATAATCATTGTGAAAAACCATCTTTGCACATTAGTCCTCCACCTGTTGAGTTGCCTTGGCTACTTTGTGTGCAAAGATTTGTGTACTTTTCCTTACTTGGGGAAAGAGAAGACCGTTGCCCAACCTGTTTGAATTCTCCCCACAGATTATCCTTCTTGATGAAGCCACCGCTTCTATTGATTCCGAGACAGATATGCAGATTCAGAGGACTAATCAAGAAGCATTTGTAAACTGCACAGTCTTGACAATAGCGCATCGCCTAAACACCATTCAAGAGTGCGACCGTATTTTGGTGATGGATAAAGGAAAGGTATGGGACTGGAGGGGGAAAATATCCAGAGATATTCAGTTCATCAAGTAATTGGCGTTTTGAACACTGGGATTATTTTCAGAAATGAATTCCTTTGGGTGCTTTTTAACTATATGAATTCATTTCGCAGAAACAGGAAAATGATTTCTTTTTTTAAAGCAAACAATGTAGGAGAAACTGTGAAATGCATTTTATTCACATCCAACACCCCAGTAAGCAACCAAATAATACAAAAATGAACTAAAACAATCTTGGCATGAACTGGCCATGAAAGAGATGAAAGCTAGCACTGATGAGGTTACCTAGTTGGGTAATGAAACGCCTGCAAGAAAACAATCAAGCTCAGAGACCATGAAGGATCCCATGTTCTTCCTCTTCCTCTTCCTCCTCCTCCCCACGAACCCCACTCCCTTCTAGCACAGATCATGTTGCAAAATTGGGAAATGAAATATCTGCAAGAAAACAACCAAGCTCAGAGGGCACCAAGGACCCCCACAATCTCTCCTCTCCTCCTCCTCAGAGAAGATCCAAGAACCACATTGGGTCTTCCTCCTCCTCTCCACAACCAAACTCCTTCTGGCACTGATAATGTCACATAGTTGGGTAATGAAACGTCTGCAAGAAAACTACCAAGCTCAGAGGGCACCAAGGACCCCAGTCAGATGGGAATCTATTTCAGATCACACATATTCCCAATCATGAGCCCTATTTTAGAAAGTGTCCTGCAATAAAGGAGCCCCCGGGACAAACCCAATCCACAAAAAAGGCCCAGAACAAGTCAACTGTTTTCTCTTATTGAGCCCTTCTGGATTCTTCCCCCTCCCATCCTCATTTTCCTTTTCGAAGAGATGTGCTGATACATTTCTACAGAGGAATTATTGAGCCTGTCATCTGCACCTCTATAACTGTCTGGTTTAGTTCTGCAACCCAACAGGACAGACACAAACTTCAGAGGATAATTAGGACTGCAGAAAGAACAATTATTACCAACCTGCCTTCCATTGAGGACCTGCATACTGCAGGAGTAAAAAAGAGGCTGTGAAAATATCCACAGGCCCCTCACATCCCAGACATAAACTGTTTCAACTCCTTCCCTCAAAATGACGCTATAGAGAGCATTGCACACCAGAACAACTAGACACAAGGACAGGTTTTTTTTTCCTGAAAGCCATCACTCTGCTAAACAAATGATTCCCTCAACACTGTCCAACTATTTACAAAATCTGCATTACTATTCCTATTTATCTTCTAATCACTCCTCATTGCCCATCCACTCCCACTTGTGACTGTATGACTTTAACTTTGTCCCTTGTATCCTTACAATTTATATTGACTGTTTCCTAGTATTATTTGATTGCTTATTGTACCCTATGACTATCATTAAGTGTCGTACCTTATGATTCTTGACTCTTGACTGTATCTTTTCTTTTATGTACACTGAGAGCTTATGCACCAAGACAAATTCTTTATGTGTCCAATCACACTTGGTCAATAAAAAATTCTGTTCTATTCTATTCTATTCTATTCTATTCTATTCTATTCTATTCTAGGTGGTAAGAAATGCATGCGGGAAATTCACTGCAGGCTTGCTTCCTACTTGACATTTGCTAATGCATCTGACATTTGTTATTTTTGTTCATTCCTGATTATTTTGAAGGTTGTTACCTTTGGCAAGCCGAAAGAGATATTCAAACATCCCAGTTTTCATTTGCCCGATGTATCATCATCATCAGTGTTTTCTAGGTGGAGTTTGAACAAATAAGGCACCGCAGGGAGGAAGGCGAATAAATGGAGAATTCATGCTCAACTCACCCAGCTTGTCCATAGATGTTTCCACCACGGATCCCCCTTCTGCTTGGTGAGTTCCAAAGTCAGTGCTAAGCTGGCAATTAAAACAGAGAACTTGATGAGGAAAACATGAAAGAAGCCCCAGGACCCGTGTTCCAATAAACTGATTTCATCTTGTGTTGGGCGTTTCAAAAATAAAAGCAACCACCATTTCATGTGCAAAGAAAAAACAATGTTTCTCGGGTACATTGATTTCCAGACCGGGGGTGGGATAAAAACCTGGAACATTTGCAATCTGTTAAACTTGAATATATTTCAGTATAGATAGCCTTTGTATTTACGACCGCCATTGAGCCGAATATTTATGTCGCTAAGTGAGAAATTTGTTAAGTGGGGTTTTGCTCCATGTTACGACCTTTCCTGTCATATTTGTTAAGTGGATCACTGCAGTTTATAAGTTAGTAACCTGGTTGTTCTGTGAATCTGGCTTTCCCTTTCGCTTTGCTTGTCAGAAGGTCACAAAAAGGGATCCCATGACACACACCCCTGGACACCGCAATTGTCATATCTACGAGTTGGTTGCGAATTGTCCGAATTTTGATCATGTGACCGTAGGGACACTGCAATGGTGGTAAACTTAAAAAACGATCATAAATTCCTTTTTCTCGATGCTGTTGTCACTTGGAATTAAGTGAACTGTTGTAAGTCAAGGACTACCTGTATTCTCTACGAGGAGAAGGAGGTGAACAGAGAAGCAGAAGATCACAGTGAATTATTTCTCTCTCTCTTGGTCCCTTGTTAAAGTTTGCAATAAAAACTGCTGCTCTTTCTTTCTTTCTTTCTTTCTTTCTTTCTTTCTTTCTTTCTTTCTTTCTTTCTTCTTTCTTTATTTTTGTTTCTTCCTTCCTTCTTTCTTTCTCTTTCTTTCTTTTGCTTCCTTCCTTCCTTTTGTTTTCTTTCTTTCTTTCTTTTGCTTCCTTCCTTTCTTTTGCTTTCTTTCTTACTCTCTCTCTCTTTTCTTTCTTTCTTTCTTTCTTTCTTTCTTTCTTTCTTTCTTTCTTTCGCTTTCTTGTTTTCCTTTTTTGTTATTTTTCATGCCTCCATTTTCAGCACCCTCACGGATGGAAATATCCATCTTTTTTCCTTTAATCTTTCCAGGCAGGGTGTGCCCTGTTTTGCAAAAAATGCCACTCTGGTCTGCCTGAGTTGTAAAAATTAAACTTGGATGGGGAAGGGGCAGAAATAAGACTGGGCAGCTAGGTAGATTCCTTTCCTTCCCCCTCCCACTCTGTGATCCCAATTTAAATCCTGCATCAATCTAGCCACTCTATGGCAGCCGATGAATCCTCCTGCAACTTGTGAAAACACGTACGCTTTTTCATAAAACGGGTTTCTCTTCCCTTCTGATTTGTCCTTTCAGTTCCCCAAGGATCCTTTTGTTGCACACTACGAGAAGGGAAGAGTTGTAACCTCGATTGTTAGCTTTTAAAGGGAACTCGTTTACCTGGCAAAAAACCCATCCCTGGTCACGCTGATTTATCTTTCAAGCTATTCCCACGGAATAACAAACAGTCCTGTTGGGAAGGATAAATATAGCCATTTAATTAATATTTGCTTGTTCCCATGGTTTTACCGCACCCCTGATTGCTAAACTCACTGCCATTTTATTGTACACAAATCACATTCCTACATTCATATCTGGCTTTAAATTTCACAGAGAGCTGTGTAGTGCTACTATGCACCGTTACTATTTGTCAACCCCTTTTGTTTTTTCTTAGCATGAAGGCAACAGCGTACCAGGGCTGCTTTTGAATAACTAACAATAGTACCGTAATGAGAATCTAAAATGTTCCTAATGGATGTTGGAGTGGGAACAACATCTCCTAATGGGAGCTACAGTTACATGGGCCACCTTCAGAAGTTGCAAGAACAGGTGCAGGAGAGAACAAGCAAATCCCTCCTTCTACTAAATGGACAGCAACTGGCATGACTCATCTGCAGTTCAGGAATGATCATATGTTTCCTGCAGGAAAACTGATCTGGTAGAATATTCCCTGATGAAAGAAACTGTGTAGTGGTGGAGCTCTTGCCTCACAAGCAGGTGTGAGTTCAATCCTAGGGAGAACAGATACTTCTCTCTGGGCACAATGAGAATATATCTGCTGAACAAAACTCCGCATTGGCAACAGGAAGGGCATCCGGCCATTAAAAACATTCTGCTAGGTCCCTTTAGTTGCCTGCAGATTCCACCCCGCAAGGAATTATGGGATCGTTAAAAGGAAATGATGATGCTGATGAAAGAAATGGTACAGGAATGATAGCTCACAAGTTAAAGCAGGGGTCCCCAACCCACCAGGCCACTGCCTGCAACTGGGCCGCAGCTGGTTCAGAACCAGTCCATTCAAGTGGTGGGCAAGTGTGTGTGCATGTGGTTCCATGTGTGCAAGGGGCTGTTGTGGTTAGCCAGCAGCAGGTGTGGATGGTTGAGGAGAGCAAGGACTCAGATGAGGGGCCAGGACCATTAGGGAGTGGACTGCTGACTTCAGAGATTGTGGGGACTGGCAGCAGCAATGAGGAGGTTCCCGAGGAGCCTGTGCCCAGTGCGCATGTGCACAGGATTGCTCATAGGAGAGCGCAGTTACAGCAGCACAGGAGACTCGGGAGTAAGGCTGCAAGGTCATGGCCCCTCCTCCAAGAAGATAAAAGCCAGCTGTGGATTGGACATTCTTTGCAGGAAGCAAAGATGTTTTGAAACTCAGCCTCGTGGACATTGCAGTATCTTAAATTGGTATTTGAAGACACTTGTGTTGTAAAATATTTCTTATTTGTTATTCTTAGCAGCCTCATACAGTTTTGGCGAGGCTCGTGCTTATCAAAGTTAATTAGTTTTCAGCAGCCTTTTAACCAGGGATTTGTAAGAATCATTAAAAGGTTTCTGTTCCCTTTGGTTCATGTTTGTTTTATTGGAAAAGGGCTTGGGTCAGAACATTGGCATGTGTTCAAATTCATGCACAAAGCTCCACTTGCACGAGTGGCGGGCACTCCTGCTCCCTCACGAAGCTCCATTTGTACGAGCAGTGGGTGCTCCCAATCACATGTGAAGCTACATTGGTGTGAGTTTGTGCAAATGCAGCTGTGGGCACACCCACCACTTGCACAAATGGAACTGTGTGGATTCATGTGCGCGCCTACCATTCACACAGAAACTATCCCCTCTTTCTCCCCCCCCCCCCCCCGCATGCTGGACTGCCAAGCTGGAAAGGTTGGGGACCATTGAGCTAAAACATTGGTCATTTTGATTTGCTAAATTGTTGCAGTATGGAGTGTTCAGGATTCTGCCCCTTTTCAGGACACTCCGTTCCATACAATGCCATTGGTCTTTCTGATTTATCTCCTTTCTTTCAATCAACCATCATTTCATGGTCATGGACGGCCTTCCTCATCTCCACTACATATATTTCCAAAGTCAAAGAGGCTTAGATTTCCAAGCATGGAGATTAAATGCTGCAGCAATTATAACTCCTAGAAGTAATTGCAATCTCTCCTTAAAAGAAGATTATCAAGTTGCTACTCAAGTGAAATCAATCTAGGTTCAAATAAACACAACACGGCTGCTTGATTTCATATTCTGGTATGCAAGCATGCCTAATATGAGTTTTCAAGAGCCAATAATTGAAAAAAAAACAAAACCCTCATATCCTGGTTATGAGCATCTCAGCTGTCCAGGTCCATATTAAGTTAGAGAGTTATTTTTCTTAATTCAATAAGGCTCTTGTATTCTCACAGAGATTTCCCTGACATTATCAAACCTTTCTTCTAAAGCCCTCCCAGAACTAATCTTCTAACACGGCTATCCCAAAGATGAAGATGTTGCAGCTGGGAAATTGTCTTGGGAAAAGATAGAACTGATATCAATCTGTTTCGTGCTTCAGATTCACACAGACAGAGCAACTAGCTGAGAATAGCAATTTTCGCAAGGCTGAGGAATGTAAACCAGCAAAATCTCTTGGAAAGAAAACTTGCCTGGGCGGTTCTGCTTTCGACAGGAACACACCAAAGAAGAGTCAAAATCCAGTCCAAAGTTCAAAAAGCCAATCCAAGTTTGTCAGGCAGTCCAAGGTCAGAGTTTCCAAGCAAGATTCATAGGACTGTCCTGCCAGAATAGGAAATCAGACAGTTGTTTAAATAAGAAATATGGGTCAGAGCTGCCTCTTAAATCAGGCCAGTTATTTTCAGTGAAGAGTCTTTGTCTCTTGCTTGGCAAGGAGCCTTATTGAGTATCTTTGCTCTACACTCCATTCTATTTGCCAAATCAGAAGGCTTGAGGACCATGCCTGCCATCTGGACCAATGCCCCTGTTCTGGTGATGCTTGTTCCTGGCTTGGTTTTTCCTGAGGCTGAGACTCCATAGATTCAGCTGGAGCAGCTTCTTCGGAGAATCTGATTCCTGGGCCATGAGAGGCATAAACCTAATGTAGGTGGACCTTTAGTGGAATTCAAAAATTTTTACTACTGGTTCTGTGGGCATCACTTGGTGGGTGTGGTGTGGCTCAGTGGGTGTGGTAGGGGAAGGTTACTGCAAAATCCCCATTCCCTCCTCACCTCATCCCACCCCACCCCACTAACCTGCTTTCCAGCTCCATTCTCCGGTGCAGGGCAACCAAAGACCCAGCCGATCAGCTGGGACTCGGGAGGCAGAGCATAAATGGGGGCAGGGCCAGGTTCTCCAATCTACTCTAAATTTCCGCTACTGGTTCTCCAGAACTGGTCAGAACCTGCTGAATACGAACTCTGTATAACACATATTTCTCTGTAAGACTGAAAAATCAAGCCTGATAAATGATGGACCAAGATAAAGTAAGCTAGCTGTTGCAACATATGAATGTTGCAAGGTAGATAAACCAATTTCCTCCAGTCCTTTTGGAATACAATTTTCACACTCTTTACCTTTGGACATTTTGTCTAAGAATTTTGGGTTTTGGAAATGGTCATCTAAAACTCTCTGGTAGGTACTGAATTGTAGAAAGGTCTCCTTGGTTTTTTTTTCTTCTTTTTATGATCCTGTCATCTTTTGCTTCGGGATGGGGCCAGGGCAACTTGAGAGGAGCCGAGGCATTTACTGGCCGGATGCCCTTCCTGACACCTATGCAGAGTTCACAGCAGATATTTTCTCTTTGTGTCCTTGATAGAGGAATATTTTTTGCTGCCTAGGATAGAACTCTCAACCTTCCAAGTGAGAGGCAAACACCTTCACCTTTAGGCTACCGTACCGGTCAAAGAACAATCTCTTAATATATCACAGTAATTAGAAATTTTAAGGTAACATGCAGCTGAAGACGAGCCTTTATCCATTGTGACCTTGTTCTTGAATAGAGGAGTCACAATCTATTCGACCTATCTCCATTGATAGAGAATTGGGTATGGCCAGTTTAAATGAAAAGAAGAACTGGGGTGACACGATAGCAGTGTTCTAATATCTGAGGAACTGGCCCAAAGAAGAGGGAGTCAAGCTATTTTCCAAACCACCTGAAGGCAGGACAAGAAGCAACAGATGGAAATTAATCAAGGAGAGAAGCAACCTTGAACTAAGGAGAAATTTCTGGACATTGAGAACAATTAATCAGAAGCTGTGATTGCTCCAACACTGGAGATTTCTAATAAGAGATTGAACAACCACTTGTCTGAAGTAGTATAGGTTTCCTGCTTGAGCAAGGGGTTGGACTAGAAGACCTCCAAAATCCCTTCCAACTCTGTTATTCTCCCCATTCTCTCTGGCACGACAATGTAAATCATACTTTTGACCCTTGCTGTGGATTGTGTGTGACCCCAAGTGGAACAAAACAAACACACAAGCAAAGTAACCCCCCTACTTCCCCCAGTTGGCTTTTCTTCTTTTCCCAAAGAGCACATCTGCAATCATTTACTCTTTAGGTTAATCAGTCTATTGATTAATCCATTCCAGCTAGAATGGGTAATAAATCAGCCTTAAACAAACACAACCTGTTTCCTTTTAACCTCCCTTCGAAAGGGTAAAATCCCATTAGGGAAGCACCCCTGAGCATAAGCGAAGCAGCCTTCAGAACCTATGTGAACAATTTGTGGCATAGAGACAGCTCTCTGATATTACAACAGGTGTACATTTGGGCTCATTTTTCAATGACCAAACAACTGAAGCAACAGTTTTCCTTGATAGGGAACTCAGGCCAAGCTTGATAGCCAGTTTTACCCAACCGGGGAGGAATACAAGGGCCCAGCAAACAAGGTGAAGATGCCAAGGGAGGCTCCCGGAGAACCAAAAAATAGCAGGCTAGCTGTCAGATTCCCCAGCTGACATTCACCCAAGAGGACAAGATGCTGTTTGATGGCAGTGATAAATGGCAGCGATTTCTGGAGCTGGAAAAGTCAAGTGAGGATAAAGGATAACAAATGGAGAAATTACATATATGATGCCAGGGTTAGGGGAGCAAGTGCAAAGAAGGATGGTTGGTTTATCTGTGGGGGAGGGGAAGATGAAATGCATCTGAGCACAGCAATATTCCTCTACAGTCAATGTTGGCCACTGTCAGTCTGTGCCTGAACAAGAAACTAGGTGTGATGACCCAAAGGGGCATGGCACAAAAGCAACAAAGTTACAAAAATAGATAAAATCCCTTTAATACCTCCAATTTGGCCCCCAATGTCCAGTTATCTTCAGCTGGAGGAAAAAAAACTCTCCCAAGAACAGGCTTTAAAGGGAAGAAATTCTGCCCGAACCCAAAGTACATATAAATTATGAATAAAAACGAACACAAACCAAGCTGCAGCAATTAACAAGACAAGGCAGGGTAAGGAATTCAAAAGATAAAAAAAGCACACACATTTGGGAGGATACCAGAACCCAGATAAGCCTCAACAAACAAATATAATTCATGCTTTGCTTCCAGCAAGGTGCTGTGTGCAAACACTCTTTTAAAATCCTTTTTTCCTAGCTGCAGCTAATGAAGGGAATCAGGGCCCTTGCCACCCTCATAAGTCACACAACTCACATTGTTCCCTTCTCCTTTCCTCCCTGCGTGCTCTGGGATGAAGAGAAATGGGCCTGGGTCTTCCTCCAAATTCTCTCTGCCTTGCTTTACCTCTCCCCTGCTCTGCCTAGCCAGACTGTGCCCTTCCCGTTTCCTCCACAGCCACCAGAGCCACACTCCCAGTTCCTGTCAGCTGCTCAGCCTCCCCCTTGGAATCAGATTCCAACAGGGGCATGACACCAGGACATTTTAGCAGGATGGAGGTCTGAAGTTGGGAAGAAGGTGATAGAATGATGGAAGGACAGTAGGACAACAGAGAGCCCAATGCTCCATCCCTGGAGGTTTTGAAGAAGAGACTGGACAATCACTGGTCTGAAATGGTATAGGGCCTCTTGCTTGAGCAGGGGGCTGGATTAGAAGACCTCCAAGGTCCTTTCCAACTCTGTTGTTCTGTTATTCAAGCCAAATAGATCCAGGAACAATTAACCAGAAGAACAGAAGTTGCCTTCAGAAATTGTGGGTGCTCCATCATTGGAGGTGACATAAGAAGAGACTGGAGAGTCCCTTGTCTGAAATGGTACAGGGTCCCCTGCCAGAGCAGGGGGTTGGACTAGAAGACCTTGAGGGTCCCTTCCAACTCTGTTTTCTACTATTCAAAGCACCAGAAGGCAAGACAAGAAGCAACAATGGAAACTAATCAAGGGGAGAAGCAAGCTGGAATTGAGAAGAAAGTTCCTAACAGTGAGGACAATCAACCAGTAGACACTTTCCTACCTACCCCTTGAAAACATTTTTATAACACAAGAGGATGGCAGAAGGAGGAGAAAGGAGTAGGGAGAAGAGAAAAGAGGAGGAGAAAAACAGAAGGAGGAAAAGGGGAAAGGAGGAGGAAGTGGGGAGAAGAAGAAGGAAAAAGAAGAAGGGGAAAGGAAGAAGAAGAGAAGGAGAAAAGCAGAAGGATGAGAAGAGAAAAGGAGGATGAGGAGGAAAGCAGAAGGAGAAGGGGAAAGGAAGGGGGGGTGCAGGGACAGAAGGAGAACCTCTGTGCTACTAATTTCACAACTGCAGTGTTCACTTAACTCTGGCAAGCAAGATCATAAAGTGGGACAAAACTCATTTAACAAATGCCTCACTTAGCAACATAAATTTTGGGGTCAATTGTAGCTGTAAGTGGAGGACTACCTCTAGCAAAAGAAGATAGAGAACTTCAATAGGTACCAATATTGAACTATGGTGATAAAAGTAAGGAATTAATTATTCAACCTTCAAACCGTGCAGCAGATAAAAATATTGGAAGCAGTTGACAATTGTTTCTATTCACCCTTCTCGTACGCCCAGGAACTCCATGATCTAGGAGAGATTAATAATAATATGTAATTTTGATTTCTGACTAGGTTTGTGCAGATAGTGTAATCTTGATCCACGCTTATTCCTGTAAACCTTGCCATTTGCAAAGGCACAACTGATGCTTTTCTCTCTCCCCCCCCCCCACCCCCCCTTCCTCATAGCACTTTCCAAACTCTTTGGAAGCAACTCCATTGATTGAAAAATTGCAGAGAGGTGCACTGATCCATAAAACTCTGGGAGCAACCATTCTCTTGTTCCTCAGCTTCTGTTCCTTTTTGTTGCCAAAAAAACAACAACAGCAATGATGTGTGGAATGTGATCCTACACATCAGTTCCTCTTCCCACTGTGTCTTCTTGACCAAATTGCCTTCACGGCGAAACAGACACTTTCATTAGCTCCTCTCCCCCTCGAGGGGAGCCAAATGCCACCCAATGATATGTAATTAAATGTGGGTGTCAGCTTTGGAAGCCCTATTTTACTTGGAAAGTTCCGTGACTGCCACATTTAATGCCTGGGAATTTGGCAGGAGGGATTTCATAGTGGGGCAGAAGGTTAGACACAACAACATTCCTTTCTCAGAGAGTCAAGGACTCTCTACCCTGCACCTGCAGAGGAGTGTCTGGAGGAATGGCTCCAGCTGGGACGATGTTTGATTGGGCCATGTGATGGACTGATGGATGCAGGGCAGTGGTGGGATTCAAAATATTTTACTACTGGTTCTGTGGGCATGGCTCAGTGGGCATGGTGTGGCTTGGTGGGCATGGTAGGGAAAGGTTACTGCAAAATCCCCATTCCCTCCCCACCCCAATAACCTGCTTTCCAGCTCTGTTCTCCTGTGAAGGGCAACAAAAGGAGACCCAGCTGATCAACTGGGACTCAATGGGAGGAAGAGAAGAGATGGGGGTGGGGCACAGGTGGTATTCAGCAGGTGACTTCTCCATTCTGGAGAACCGGTAGCAGAAATTTTGAGTAGCTTGGAGAACCAGTAGCAGAAATTTTGGTTAGTTTGGAATACCACCTCTGACTGGCCCCAACCCCATCTATTCTCTGCCTCCTGGTTGACTGGGTCTTCTTTTGTTGCCCTGCACAGGAGAACAGAGCTGGAAAGTAGGTTAGTGGGGTGGAGAGAGAATGGGGATTTTACATTATCCTTCCCCTGCCATGCCCACCATGCCATACCATGCACACCACACCATGCCATGCCCACCAAGCCACACCCACAGAAACAGTAGTAAAAAAATTTGAATCCCACCACTGGGGAGAGGCCAGTCAGAGGTGGTATTTTCTGGTTCTCTGAACTACTCAAAATTTCCGCTACCGGTTCTCCAGAACTGGTCAGAACCTGCTGAATACCAACTCTGGTGCAGGGGGATGGATCTTTGCATTTATTTTGGGGGAAGAAAAGCCCAGAACTCTCAGATTCGTGTTTTCCCAAATGTGCCAATATGACAACTCTAATGAAATGGAACTTTGAGGAAATGCTTGTCTCAGAGTTGATTGGGGTGGAGTTTGTTAATTTGAATGATGACAGTGGGCGGATCTGTGTGTCAATTAAGCTCAGATCAAGAGTTGCGGTCTTGCTACTCGACATGTAAATTTCCCATCCAATGGCATTCTAAACAACAGGCATAAAGGCATAAAGCTTTTTAAAATGCAGAAAGATACAGGGCTATTAAAGAGCATGGGGTTAATTTACTTTCCAGGGTTGTAAAGAGAAAGAAAATGGGGCAAGAGAGATCCCCAAATACAGGTAGTCCTTGACTTATAACCACAATTGAGCCTCGCATTTCTGTCGCTGAGTGAGACATTTGTGAAGGGAATTGTGATGACCTGGGGTGTGACACAAAGGCAACACGGTCACATAAGTAAGTAAAATCTCTTTAATACCTTCAACGTTGTCCCCAATGTCCAGGTTCAGCTGGAGAAAAAACTCTCCTCAAAAGAGTCTTTAAGTGGAGGAAATTCAGTTCGAAAACAAAGTACTTATAAACTGTAAATAAAAATTAACACAAACCACACTGCAGCAATTTACTGGACAGGGCAGGATAAGGAATTGCAGCCTTGAAAGCACAGCCAAACACACATAGTTGGGAAGGCCTCAACAATAAAAGATAAGTCACAATTTGCTTCCAACAAGTTACGGTGCACAAACTCCCTTTTTAAACACTCTGTTCCCAGCTGCAGTTTATGAAGGAAATCAGGGCCCTTTCCTCCCCCGTAAGCCATGCAACTCATGTTGCTCCCTTCTCCATTCCTCCTTGTGTGTCCTAGGATGACGGGGTGGGCCTGGGTCTTCCTCTGAATTCTCTCTCCCCTGCTCTGCCCAGCTGGACTTTGCCCTTCCCCCATTTCTTCCACAGCCAATGAAGCCACACCCCCACTCCCTGTCAGCTGCTCGGCCTCCCCCTCCAAATCAGATTCTGACAGGGGCATGACAGGAATCTTGCTCTGTTTTACACCCTTTCCTGCTGAAATTGTTAAAGACAATCACTGCAGTTGTTATGTTAGTAACCCGGTTTTTGAGTGAATCCGACTTCCTCATTATCAGAAAGTCACAAAAGGGGATCACTGCAACCATCCTAAATATGAGTCAGTTGTCAGTTTGGATCATGTGACCATGAGGATGCTGCAGTCCTAAGTGTAAAAAACCATCCTAAGTCACTTTTGTCAGTTCCGGTGTAACTTTGAATGGCCATTAAATGAAATGTTGTAAGTGGAGAACTATCTGTACTGGGGGTGGGGGGTATAGAGAGTCTCATAATGTATTGATTTGTTGGATACAAGTGTTATTAGGGGTGCCTTTGATTTTTTTTTTTAATACTGTATCCACAACTTTTGAGTACCCATATACTAATTAATCCAAGGAAGATCGTGGCTTATTTAACTCTGATTCTCTTATTGGTCTTCCTTTCATATTTGTTTCCCCATTGAGATAAATGATGTGAGGTCAGTTGGGGGGGGGATGTCAGGCAAGAAAAGATGGCTTAGGGTTTACTACGAAATGCAGGCTGTGGCAGATGCCATTGTACCAATCAACTGGAACAGCTATTTCTTAGCAAGGGGACAGCAGCTATAGGATACTGTTTACGATCCGTTTAAATACTGAAGTTGTGTTAAATTGGAAGAGAGATCCTGTACATGACCTTGAGTAATTAGTCCATTCCCAAAGCACTTGAATTCTTTAAGGAAAGGATAAGGTAAAGTTATCAACTTCCTCTTCCTCCTGCTTTTCCTCCTCCTCCTCTTTTTCCTATTCTTCCTCCTCCTCTTCCTTCTTTTCCTCCTCCTCTTCCTTCTCCTCCTCCTCCTTTTCCTCCTCTCCTCCTTCTCTTCCTTTTCCTCC
>BLBF01000045.1:7018990-7044642 GCA_015471245.1 Laticauda colubrina
CTTCCTTCCTTCCTTCCTTCCTTCCTTCCTTCCTTCCTTCCTTCCTTGGTGGTACAATGGTTGGAATGTAGCATTGCAGGCTGACTCTGCCTATTGCCAGCAGTTCGATCCTGAGTGGCTCAAGGTTAACTCAATCTTCTATCCTTCCAAGATTGATAAAATGGGGACCCAGATTGTTGGGGCAATATGCTGATTCTGTAAACTGCTTAGAGAGCACCGTAAAAGCACTATGAAGCGGTATATAAGTCTAAGGGCTAGTGCTATGTCTAAGGACCTGGGGTAGCTCCAAAATGCCACCTAAACATTGAATTATTTAATATGATCAGGAAATTATGATGATTAGAACATGTGGTATCATTATAGTAATTGTTAATTTATTTAACAATTTAAATGTACCCAGGCTTACTCATAACTTTTGTTAAATGTAATTTCTTTTTGTCTTCAGACAAAAGTCCACATTTTAATCCATTGTAATAGTTCAAAAAAATTGTTCTACATGTTTGGACGAGCATTCAGCCAGGTTACAGACCTGCAAAAAAAAAAAAAAGGATTGTAAATGTCTACCTATATTCCAAGATACAAGAAAGATAAGAGGGTATCATGTAGAGACATCACATGAGGATAAGGCTGAGTTTTTCCCCAGATTCTGTGTATGTGTGTGTTTTGGAGTTGGGAAAGCTGCCATTATAAATACACTGAGCTGAGCCTTTCCAAGACTTTTCCAATGGATTGCAGAAAAGAAGTTGCAGGCAAGATTCGATCAATGTAGCTTTCCAACAAAGTAAAATGATCCCATCTGATTGTGTTTCCTGTCTAGTTTTCCCCTGCAAGGCCAGTATCTTGCAAGTCTGAAAGTACAATTCCCATCCTTCATCTCCTTTACAATCTGAGAAAGCTTCTTGCTTGGCTCCTTCTATTGCTGAGGGCTATGCTGTCCCTTATCTGACCATTCCCTTGTCAACTCTCTCTTCGCCCTCTTCCCCCAAGGCCTTTTCCAAGGACTGTTCCACAAGCAGACTCACCACAAATTCCCCAGCAAACAGAAAATGGATTTTTAAGAAAATAGGAATTCTGCCAAGAGGGAAAAGAAAAAATTCTGATGACAACTTCAATGCCGTCTCTTTTTGAAGTTAATTCTTCTCTACAGAGTTGTTACATGACCAGAGGGAAGGAGAGGAGAGGATGACAACCTCTCTGGTTTCAATGATCTTCATTTCAAGAAATGATTCTGACAGTCATAAAGTCTACCCACGTCCTGGGGAAGTCGATGGAGAGTGCAGCAAGGGAGGAGAGAAAACGCAGAGATGCATTAAACCAACAAGCCAGTTACAGGAGGCATCTATTTTTTTTCCTTTGTTGAAGAGAAGCAATAAGAAAGACCCCG
Source organism: Laticauda colubrina (assembly GCA_015471245.1). NCBI lineage: Eukaryota > Metazoa > Chordata > Lepidosauria > Squamata > Elapidae > Laticauda > Laticauda colubrina. The sequence goes on from BLBF01000045.1 coordinate 7,020,375, forward strand.
AAGACAGTTTAAAATGATGTGGCTGCTGGCAGAGAAATGGCTCGGATTCCTGTTTTTTAATCACATCTCTGTAAAAGGCTTTTTGCTCATGTTCCGAGAAAAATGTACACCATTTTATTGCTTAGAAAAATCACTATTTTAGAAAAGTAGGTAACAAGAGGGAGAAAAATGCATCCTTTTAATTTTTAAATACATCCTAATCATGCTTTTTAAAAATACAATATGAACTCATGGCTTAGCAAGATTTAGCGTCTGTCTTCTGCTTTCCGGTTCTTGTGTATTACAAAGGGTTTTTTTTTTTTCTTGGAGAGAGAAAACTGATCTTATCAGGATGCCCAGAGAGAAATAGCTAATCACGTGATCAAAATTTGGGGATTTGGCAACCATAGCATATATTTATGATGATTGTAGCATCCCGGAGTCATATGATCACGGTGTTGGAAGGAAAATCCATCTGGTTCAGTTCCATGCTTGAGAAAAGGCGTTGGAAGCAACATGGTGGCTGATTGGAAAGATAGTTTAATGATGGAGCAGAACCACCAGGGTTCTTGGTTCTGGTTTAGCTGACAAAATGGTTGGATGAATGGATAGAACTTTATACATTTCTGTGACTTTGAAGTCTGAACTATTCTGGTGCAATGAAGGGCCTTGTGTTCTGAAAGGGGCTGGTCAATTCCTATTGTGGCTAATGGCTTTCCTCTTGTGTTGTATCTTGGGTGAGGAGCTGCTTTCTAATCCTACCATTCTGCCTTCGTTAGCTGTCAAACTTTGCTGCAATATCCTGTCTTGAATGGATTACCAAATCTGTGTTTCTAAAAGCTGGCCTCCTCGGTTTCTGCTTGGGGCAGGGAGACTGGGGCTGGTAGAAAATATTCTATCTTGCCTTTTTTAAAATATTTCCCAAAATATTTCATTTTTGTGGGGTGGAGTGGGCTTCCGACAACAGTTTGCAACTTTCATGGCTGACAAATAGAATCAATGGGGGAAGCCAGATACACCACATGATTCACTTAATGGCAGTGATTTGCAGTGTGGTCTAGTGGTTAAGGCCCTAGGCTAGAAAGCAGGGGACTCTGAGTTCCAGTCCTGCCTTAGCCACAAAAGCCTGCTGGGTGAATTTGGGCCAGTCACTCTCTCTCAGTGCAACTTACCTCGCAGAGTTGTTATTGTTTTGGGGAAAAGAGGAGGAAGGTGTGTTTGCCACTTTGAATTATTTGCAAAAATAATAAATGTAGGATATAAATAAATAAATAAGGTTGTAAAATTGGGTGCGTCTCACTTCACAGATTCCTTGCTTAGCAACTGAAATCTTGATCTCAATTGCGGTCGTAACTGGAGGACTACCTATGGTAACAAAAAAGTCATTCCCCAAACTATGCTTCTGAAATTGCAAGAATGATATTGGCTCCCTAAATGAAGTAGCTACCAGGTTTGCAGAAGTGCCGGCATCTTTAGAATACCCTCCATCCTAAACTTGCAAGCCATGATTAAGTTTGAGCCACTGTGTTTTGTTAACCTACTTAAGGTTTAGCTTATAATCCCAAGGCTGCCTTTGGATAATCTTAGCACTCGGTTTGGCATCTGGTTAGAATGCCAATTACTTAAGAAGGAGAATTAGTACATTATGTATTGTAATGTTTCCCAACCTGTATTCCAGGGACCACTATGGTTCCAAAGGCATGCTGCAGCTGCCTTCATCTGGTGTGTGTGTGTGTGTGTGTGTTCTTGCTCCAAATCTTGCAAGGGTTCAAGCACAAAAAATCAACCAATTGAACTCATGAGATTTTAATCATTTTTCCTCAAATTGCTTTCTTCCTGAGTTCTGTAGACAACAATTCTCTCTCTGTGTGTGGGAGGGGGGTGTCATTTGTACTACAGTACCTACAGGGGCAGATTGTTGACTCCTGGCTTTCAAGGACACAACTTCTCATGTTTTAGTGGTATTTGTGTCCAATGAGAATCTTGCTGGAGAAAAGACAATTGTTGGAGTATGCAGTCAGCAGGTGTGCACAAATGACAATCTAGGTTTGCTACGGGAGAACGAAACAGTTGGGCCTCTGTTCCCGAAGAAGAGGAATTGGACAACTCTCAAAGGTGCTTTTTCCAAGAACCAACTGGACTTTCTGGTTTTTCTTTGAAGATGTTTTACTTCTCATCCAAGAAGCTTCTCCAGCTCAATTGGACAACTCATTCTCCCAAATGAAACCAAACCAGTTGGATAACATCTCTGCTTCCCAGAATCTATTTCTTCATCTTCTGGTTCAAGTGAAGGTAGGAATGAATAACTGTAATATCTTGATATTCTCATACAGCCATGATAACCCCTTCACATGGCCTTGGTCTATGTCAACAGGGTTGACTGTCACAATTAAGTTGTCGTTCTTTTCCTGTGCCAACCCAGTATGAAAATCCATTGGTGATTTTGTCTATCTAGCCCAATCTTTATTTTGTGTTTCTGGTTTTATTGTCTTAGTCCTCCAGGTAAATTTGTTCTGGCTCTGTTCTCTGTACAAATATGTGCCCCTTGACCTATCACACCATCGCCCAGTGTAGCTTTCAACCAAGACAAATTTGAAATCTTCTTAGCTGTCTGCTTCTTCAGAATCAAACTTCTCAGACAATCCTTCCATTTGATGAAAGAGAATTTGCCTTCTAATTTTATTTCAGAGAGAGAAAGGATACTTCAGAACATCTCACACAGGAGAAAATAATCTGGTGTTCCTGCACCTTCTCTTTACTTCTATCCCATCTACTTCTCAGAGCAACTAAGGTGTTCTTTCAGAGACCACAAAGATTCCAATAAATCAAATGTCTATGAAGTAAGAGAGGTTCTGAGAAAACCACTGATCCCAAACTGCAGAGTGCTGACTACGTTGTGGGCAGCCAGGAGCGTTCAGGTAGGACACAAAGTCTGAGACAGAACAGCAGGGATTGTGATTAACCTCCTGGGAAGCTGATGAATCAGAGATTGGGTGGGCTGTACTCAAAATTTGGTATTTTTTTAAAAAAGGTCCCTATGGCCTCTGCATCCTTACAAAATCTATTGAGGGTGGTCTCCTGGGGAGGTTTGCTACAGTTGTTTCCTCCCTAGATTTATGATAATGAGAGACAAAGGAGAAACTTTATAGCAGGATAAGTCGGCCTTGCAGTCTTGAAGTCAGCTCAGTTTCTTCCTACTGACTGTATCTGATGTTGATGAATGACAGAGATAAAAGATTGTTGAACATCCAAAAGCATTTTCGCTTGGGCCGCTGCTAATGTTCTTAGTGCACATTTTCCATAATAGTATGTCTTTTGGGATCTCTTCTTTTATATATTATATCACAACCTTCCAGCATAGCAGAGTCTCCTAAAATCCTGTCTCAAGCTCTGATGGATTGAATTCTCATCAGACAAGAGGGCAGAACAAGAAGTAACAGGTGGAAGATCCTTAAACGGAGAACTAAGGAGAAATTTCCTGACAGTTAGAACAATTAATCAGTTAGAACGACTTGTCTTCAGAAGTTGTGGATGCTTCATCAATGGAGGTTTTCAAGAAGAGGCCGGAAAGCCATTGGACTGGTATGGTATAGAATCTCCTGCTGGAGTGGGGAGTTGGACTAGAAGACCTCCAAGGTACCTTACAACCCTATTATTTTATGGTCTAAGTTCCCTTGAATTTAACTTGACTCCTGTTGACCAGATGTCCTTCTGCTGCATTTGTCTAAAAGATTGTTTCTAAAGCTACCATTTGGAAGGGATCTGTGATAACTTTGTTCTGGAACTCTTCAACTTCCCTATCCAACCAACCACGTTGTGGCTTTCTGATGATCCTAATTTAATTAGTTGTGGGGAGATTAGCCAAGGCTTTGCCGGTTGCTGAACACAGTTGTTCTGACCGGGCTCCCAAACACGACTAGCATGCTGTTTTTAATAACGTTTAATAAACGTTCCCTTTATTAGCAACCCCAGCAAAGAGTCTCTCCCTCTCACAGCAAGCTAATGAAATTTCTAAGTGCCTGAGGAAAGCGATACTCGCTCTCTTTCCCCCTGAAATGGCTCCCACTCATCAGGAGTCTCTCTCTCTCTCTCTCTCTCTCTCTCTCTCCCTCCCTCCCTCCCTCCCTCCCTCTCTCCCTCCCTCCCTCTCTCTCTTCACACTCATAACAGAAGTCCTGAAAGATGCATTCGATCTTTTTTCAGCAGTGGACACACACGCACACACACACACACACACATGATGTGTGTGCCCAAAGGCATACCCAACTCTCAGCACTGCAAATTCCAAGAAAGGATTCCAGTACAGTTCCCAACAGGATTCAGAAGTTCAGGCTTTCAGTGACTGACGGACAGGGAGAAGAATAGTTGTCTGTCACACCTATTTGTCTCCAACCCCTGCCTTTTATCCGCAGAGTTAGGGTGGAACTTTGCTAGACAGCAGTGGCTCTTCCATCCCGAGGACCGGCCCATAGAGTCTCACTGCTCTCCTCTCCTCTGCCTTCTGTGCATCTGCGCCTCAGGCACGGGGCCCAGCTGTTCTTCTTCTCCCTCATCAGCCACCTCCAGAACTGGGAGCTGTTGACTCTCCATCTGGGGGCTGACAGACAGCCCAGGCTCTGTCTTTGTCTCTCTACCAACTCCATTTCTTCTTCCCCCCTGCAGAGCTCTCCGATTGTCGTGATGCTGATCCTGACTCCCACGCTTCCTCCTCCTCCTCTGACTTGGCTGCTTGGGGGTTGGGGGCTGACAGGCCACAACAACAGTACTTAACAAACCATCATTAATCTCTAAATCAAATGATCCTGAGCTTCTGTTCCCCATTCCAGTTCTAAATAAAACTCTATTTCCCCATTTGTTCCTACTTGGGAAAAGGCACTATTCATTTTCTGGCTGAATGTTATGGCTTAGTCCTTTCAATTGGCCTAGAATAGCAAGAAAAAAAAAATGAGCCACCGAGGTAGAAAAGGGTGTTTTGGTTAAAGACAGTGAGTTTGCTTTTTCTATTGATTTATTTCTACAATCATTAATTAGATCTGTCTGAACCATGTACTACATTATGGGATTATTGTCAAATTTGGAGCAAAATTGCCATCTTAACTCAAAGCAGTAATTTAATTTAGTTCTTCCTCAGGTGAAGCTGACGGCCGTTGCAGTATTCCACAATCAGATATTCAGTGGAAATAAATAGAAATGTGTCCTTCTTCGGAGAGGAGAAAACCCAGACTGCGTAAAATAAAGCCATTCTTCTTTTGTTATATCAAATTAACTGCCCTTCTTGATTTTTTTTTCCTTTTCAAAAGTCCTTCAGCAAAAGGATTTTGAAGCTGAATCACTCTGAGTATACAAGGAGGAATACTTCTATCAAGCACGACTCTAAGCACCTTCATTCCACAAAAGACATTTTCAATTTCTATTTCAGGAAATGAGCAAGTTGAATTTGGAAACACATGTTCAAGTTACGCTCCAAACTCTCGGACATTGTGTAAATCATTAGATTTATAAACTTTATTCACCATTTCCGTTAAACACCAAAGTTTCTAAGGAGCGGCACAACAAAATATGAATTTGAGCTGTGCAAAGTCTTGCTCAAAGCCTTCTGATTTGCATCTTTATGCAACGGAGAAGTGAACTACGTAGAATGGAGAACATTAGGACCACCAGTTTTGGTCTACAAATTTCTCAGTGAGTACATATCACAGGTTCTTTTCGGTACAACCAAGTCAGTGGGGTCTCAAACCCAAGACCACCAACACAACCACACAGATCCTTAGGTAATACATACACAAGCGCTCCAAGGCTAGCACTCACTGCTTACTGCTTTTGTAGTTAGCCAGAAGCAGGTGCAGATGGCTGAGGAGAGTGAGGACTCAAATGAAGGGCCAGGACTATTAGGGAGTGGACTGCTGCCTTCAGAAATTGTAGGGGCTGGCAGCAGCGATGAGGAGTTTCCTGAGGAGCCTGTGCCAAGTGCGTGTGAATGAAGGATTGCTTGGAGAAAAGAACAGTTACTACAGCATGGGTGACTTGGGAGTAAAGCTGCAAGGTAATGGCCTCTCCTTCAAGAAGGTAAAAGCCAGCTGTGAAATTTAAGCTCCTGTCACACTGCACCAACGGATGGAAAGAGGATGTAAAACGGAGAAAAACACTTGTCATCCGTTGATTAACGCGATGCATCCGTTCTGTACTCACTGCCTCTGTTTTTCATCCTCTCTATCCGTCCAGCATCCTTCTATTGACGTTTCATCCGCTCAGAAAGTTTTGAACTGCTCAAAAGTTTTGAGCGGAAAATGTATCCAATGCGTCCGTTCTGCATCCGCTAGGCATCCGCTAGGCATCCGTTCTGCATCCGTTACGCATATGCTATATCCGCTAGGCATCCGCTGCGCATCCGCGCAACTCCATCTGCTCCAGCGGTAAATGGATGCAGGGAGGAAGTGGAACGGATGCGGAACGGATGCAGAACGGATGCCTAGTGGATGCAGAACGGAAACAAAGCATTTAAAATGGAAAAAACGTTCTCAGAGGGGACCTATCTCGGATATTAAGGATGTCTAGAGGATGCCTAGAGGATGCAAAGGGACACCTAGGGGAAAACCTATACTGCCTATAAAAAGGGGGAGCAACTCACCTGGATCTCACTTTCACACCAGCAGCCCTGCGGTGCAGACCTCTGCAGCCTTCATCTGACTCTTGCTCTTCCACAGCATCCAGTCATGTCCACCATGGATCGTAACAAAGTCCTTTTGGCAGCCACCATCCTTCTGCAACAGTGCGAAGCCATCTACAGGCTCTGTGAACTCTACTACGGGAAGAAAAAGAGGCAGCCAAGAAGCGTCTGGGTCCGAAGATGGATCTCCAGAAGAGCAGAGTACGGACTGTACAACAAGCTGATGGTGGTGCTCAGGAACGAAGACACTCGTGCATTCCAGAACTTCATGAGGATACCGCCAGCCATGTTTGACGAAGTTGTGCAGCGGCTGACACCAAGGTTGACCAAGGCAAACACCAACTTCCGGCCCAGCCTGGAACCTGGGCTCAAGGTGGCACTGACTCTGCGCCACCTGGCCTCCGGGACCACCTACAGGAGCATGCAGTATGGCTGGAGGGTGCCATCCAACACCATCAGCATTGTGATCAGAGAAGTGGTGCAGGCCATCATCGAAGAATACATGGAGGAGCTCCTCCAGTGCCCCTCCACTGAAGAAGGATGGAAGAAAGTTGTAGGGCAGTGGTATCAGAGGTGGAGCCATCGATGGCAAGCATGTGGCCTGAAAAGCTCCAGCCAAGTCAGGGTCCACTTATTTCAACTACAAGGGCTTCTTCAGCATCCTCCTCTTCGCCATGGAAGATGCTGACTACAAGTTCATGTACATCGATGCTTCAGGCAACGGCTCATCTTCAGATGCCCAGGTATACAATGCCAGTCACCTCAAGGAGGGGCTGGAACGCAACCTCATCGTTGGCTTCCCAGATCCAGAACCCCTGCCCAACGACACACAAGATGTGCCCTACTTCATCATGGGGGATGACGCCTTCTCCCTCACAACCTACCTCATGAAGCCCTACACCTCCAAATGCCTCACCCATGAAGAGAGGATCTTCAACTACAGGCTGTCCAGGGCAAGGCGGGTGGTGGAGAACGCCTTTGGCATCCTGGCCAAAAGGTTCCAGGTACTTCTCACCACCATGCAGCATCGCCCAGAGACCGTGAGGAGGATCATGGAAGCTTGCTGCATCCTGCACAATCTCATGCGCACCCGCTACCCAGTCTTGCAGAACAGGCTCGTGGACCTCCAACAAGGCAATGGGGACATGGAGCCTGGTGAATGGAGGCAAGGGCGAAACCTGATAGACACTGTGGATGTGCAAGGCCCCAACAGAGCCTCACGTGAAGGGAAGAAGCAGCGCAACCTCCTGAAACACTGATGAAACTCCTCAGCTGGAGCAGTGGAGTGGCAAGACAGGATGATAGATGCTTAATGGATGCTTCCTTCAGCCTGTCTCATCACACTGATGAGATTGGGCCATGTATGTTGGGTGGGCCTACAATGAACAGGGCATTTAATAAAGAGTTGTGTTTATGTTGACATGTGTGGATGAATGATTACATTAGTATTGATAATAAAGGACCATAGGTGTGGCACCTGGGAGGGTGGACCATACAGTCCCACTATGCTTGCACTGGAGGTTTATCTATCCCACAGCTATCTTAACCCATCCCAAAGGTATCCCTGCCCATCCCACAGCTATCTTAACCCATCCCTCAAGCATGCAAAGGCTTAAACCATTTCTAAAAGTTTCCACCAAGACTTCATTAAAAAAAAGAAATGAAGCAAGTGTGTGAATCAAAGATAGACTTTATTAACAACAAGCTATAAAACAAAAATGAGTCTCTGGCACTCCTCTTGGTCGTTCAGTCTCAGGGGTGAAGGGTCCAGGTGCTGTGGAGGTGGCTGGTGCTGGAGTGCTTGTCTGATCCCCCGCATCATCAGCTCCTCCAGAAGCAAAAGCAGCAGAAGCTCCAGCCCCAGAAGAGCGAGCCCGTGCTACAGAAGCCCCAGCAGAACCAGAGTGAGGGCCAGGGGGTGGGTGGTGGCCCTGTCCCTCTTGCAAGGGCTGGCAGCAGATGGCTGAGGCTTGCTGTTCTTCCCCATGGTTGTGGGGTTGCTGGCTGGCAGGGAGGCTGGCAGGCACCAAGGCTGGCAGGCAGGCTGGCAGGAAGGCAGGCACCAAGGCTGGCAGGAAGGCTGGCAGGAACCAAGGCTGGCAGGAAGGCAGGCACCAAGGCTGGCAGGCAGGTATGAACCAAGGCTGGCAGGCAGGCAGGGAGGCTGGCAGCAAGGCTTGCAGCAAGGCTTTCAGGCAGACATGCAGGCAGGGCAGGCAAGGCTGTCAATCTGTCCGGCAGCAGGTCTTTCCTCTGAATGGTGACCTGCTTCCGAGCTGCTTCCCTTATATCCGCGGGGCTTACGCAATGCATCCTCCCCGCATGCGCAATTAACGCTAGGCATCCGTTAGGCTTCCGCTCTGCATCCGCTTCATCCGCTGTGCATCCGCTGTGCATCCGCTGTGCATCCACTGTATCCGTTCCGCATCCGCTTTGTGAGGCCCCCCGGAAGCCCTGCGGATGTGCCATCCGCTCTCATCTGCTTCCATCCGCTAAGCTTCCATTCCGCATCCGCTTTCCATCCGCTCTGCGTCCTCCCCCCCGTCCGTTCCTTTCCGTGTTATCCGCTCTGCTTATGCAAATTTTTGCCCCTTTTGAGAGCGGATAACAACGGATGGAACATTTTTCTCGTCCACTGTGTCCTTTTTACAAACGTTTTGCATCTGTTGGGCAGTGTGACAGGGCCTTAACCTTCTTTGCAGAAGGCAAAGAAGTTTTGAACTCAGCCTTGTGGACATTCCAGTTGGTGTTTGAAAACTCTTGTAAACTATTTCTTATCTGTTGTTTTTTGTCAGAGTTGGAAAAACTTGGCAAGGCTCTTCCTTGTCAGAACTAATTAGTTGGAAGCAGCCTTTTATCTGTGAAGAAACAGAATTCTTAGCTGAAACTTAAATAGATTATACTGCTGCCTTTGTCTTGTGTTTGCTTTCTTGGAAATAGGTTTGGGTCAGAATACTGCTCCACTCTTTCCCATTTCTACTACACCTCCTCATACTGCTCCTCCAATCACAGGTAGTCCTTGACTTACGACCACAATGGAGGCCAACATTTATGTTGCCAAGTGAGACAGTGATTAAGTGAGTTTTGCTCCATTTTACGATCTTTCTTGCCACAGGTGTTAAGTGAATCACTGCAGATGTTAAGTCAGTCACACGGTTAGTTAAGTGAACCTGGCTTCCCCATTGGCTTTTGCTTGTGAGAAGGTCGCGAAAGGAGATTAAGTGACCCCAGGACATTGCAATACGAGTCAGTTGACAAGGAGTTCAATTTTGATCACATGACCACGGGGATGCTGCAATGGTCGTAAGTGTGGAAAGCGGTCGTAAGTCACTTTTATCAGTGCCGTTGTAACTTTGAATGGCCACTAAATGAACTGTTGTAAACCGAGGACTACCCAAACCACTTGATGTATAAGTCCTCATGCCTGGGAACAGCACCTTCTTCTATCTGTTTTGAGCTGCTTTATGAACACTTGTTCTGACCCAAACCTTATTCCAAGGAAACAAACACCAAACAGAAAAAAGCAAAACCTTTTAATGTTTCTCTGTGAATTCCGTTCATTCATGGTTAAAAGGCTATTAAAACTAAATGTCCCTGATAAGAATGAGCCTTGCCAAAGTTGTGCAAGGCTGCCAAAAGCACTAGATTAAGTTGCCAAGAAATATTCCAAAGAAAAAACATCAACCAAGATAGTCCAAACTTCCACAAGGCTTGAGGCGCAAGAACTTCTTTGCTTCCTGCAAAGAATCCTGGTCTCTCAGGCTGGTTTTTATCTCTTTAGGGAGGCTCTTGCAGCCTTACTCCCGAGTCACCCGTGCTGCTGCAGCTGCTCTTTCCTTCGAGCAGCCCTGCACACATGCACACTGGGCACAGGCTCCTCAGGGATCTCTTCATCACTGCTGCCAGCCTCCAAAGGCAGCACTCCACTCCCTGATGGTCCTGGCCCCAACCCTGCATCACACGCAGGCCCCTCATCTGAGTCCTCGTTCTCCGAGACCTCAGCTGTCCGTACCTGCTGTCAGCAAACCACAACACTTCCGTCCTCGCATCGCAAGCGCCAAAACCAAACACAGCAGAGAATAAATAGCTTGAAATTTAGCGTGCTCCGACAAAGCTATACGGCCTTGCACCATTCCATTACAAATCAGTGCTCCAAATTGGAAAGATGCTTCATTTCTGTGTCGCTATTGGGCTTTGAAAAGATGGCATATGACAAAGCAAAAAAAAAAATCATTTGTTTTAGGACGATATTAAGTGTATTTATCTGCTTGCTAACTGTTAGCATTTACCTACTGGTTGTGAATAGCTGCCAGGAAGCTGACATAATGAGATTTGGAAAGGTCAGTGTGAACAAGCATAAAAAATGAGGCGGGGGGAGGAATGAATCATAAATAAATGTCCACCAACAGAGAGTCTTTAATTACCAAATATCCAAGGAAATTACCCTGGCGGTTAGCAGGAATCAAATGGAAGGCACACATTTATGAAGTGAAACAGGAGGGAACCCAGCCTTGGCAAATTCAACACCCATGCTAGCTGGGGAATTCTGGGAGTTGAAGTCCACAGGTCTCAAAGTTTGCCATGGTTGGACATCCCTGAATGAAAGTATAGCTTGTGGATGGAAAGTGATCAGTGAGAGATTCAACCTAGAAATGAGGACAAATTTTTCTCACAATGAGAACAATCAACCAGTGGAACAGAAGTTGCCTTCAGAAGTTGTGGGAGCTTCAGCACTGGAAGCTTTCAAGAGGAGACTGGGCTGCCATTTGTCAGAAATGGTGTTGGGTGTCCTGCTTGTGCTGGGAGTTGGACTGGATGACCTACAGGCTCCATTCCAACTCTGTTGGTCTATTCTATTCTATGCCACGCTACGCTATGCCATGCTACATTTTGCTTGGTATGGTCTCTTTCGTTCATTTCATTTATCCAGCCAATATATCATCTATATGTATAAGTGAACAAGTTCTTAAGAGATATCATTAATTCTCATAATTTTCCCACAATGATTTTGGTGATAATCTGTGTTTCTCAACATTGGCTGCTATAGGATGAATAGACTTCAACTCCCAGAATTCCCCTTTTTTAGCATGCTGTTTGGGGAATTCTGGGAGTTGAAGTCCACCCATCTTAAAAGCTGACAACGTTAACAATACCTATATAGATGACAGCTGGCTAGAGAGATGGTTGAGGAACAGAGAGAAATAGATGAAAATAGCCTTTTGAAGGCTAACTGGACTCCAATGACTCATAGACAAATGCAACAATAACTACAATGGTCTCAAGTGTTTTCACATCCAGAAGCAAAAAGAAAAAAGAAAGAACTGTCAGAAGTTTTCCCCTCAGGGAGCAGTTGTTATCTTTATTTTTCTATTTTAAAAATTCTTCCCATGCTAGAAAAAGTCCCGATGTGTATGCGTGAAGAGAGAACTAAGCAAGAAGCAGCCAGATAAATTCAAAGTTCTCCAACTGCTGATTCATTACAGATCCTAATCAGTAGCTGGGCCTCCATTTATGCAATCCCTTCACTTGTTTTTCGTGATTCTTATGTGGGCTTGAGAACTTTTTGTTCCACTGGCTTCTTTAGAACAGAATGGACTGGAATGGAATAGAATTATTTTATTGGCCAAGTGTGATTGGACACACAAGGAATTTGTCTTGGTGCAGATGCTCTCAATGTACATAAAAGAAAAGATACATTCGTTAAGGGTCAAGAATCATCAGGTACAACACTTAATGATAGCCAAAGGGTACAATAAACAATCAAATCATACTAGGAAACAATCAATATAAATCGTAAGGATATCAGCAACAAAGTTACAGTCCTTCAGTCACAAGTGGGAGGAAATGGGTGATAAGGAGTGATGAGAAGATTAGCAGTAATAGTAGTGCAGACTTTGTAAATAGTTGGACAGTGTTGAGGGGATTATTTGTTCAGCAGAGTGATGGCGTTTGGGAAAAAGCTGTCCTGGTGTCTAGTTGTTCTGTTGTGCAGTGCTCTCTATAGCGACATTTTGAGGGTTGGAGTTGAAACAGTTTATGTCCAGGATTTGAAGGGTCTGTAAATATTAAGGATAGATGTTGCTTTTTTTCTCATGTGGGTCTTTGGAGGCCATATTCTGGTGCAATCCAGCAAGGGAATTCAGAAACAAACTCCCCCCCCCCCGGTCTGTTTGAAAGACAACAGGTGAGAAGGAACCTCATCTAAGGTAGGGGTACCCAACCCCTGGTCCGGCACCAGTTCAAGGCATGCCAGTAACCAGTCACTAAAAAAACTGCTGTAAGTCAAAGACAGCCTGTAGTAGACTAAGTCCGTTAAAAAAGGAGAGGAACCTCATGAAACGTTAATATTACCATCAGAAAAGATCTGAATTGTATCTATTAACTCGTATGCGGTGCATTGCTATGTATAGGAAATAAAACCTACAGAGAAAAAAATGTAATTATGCTGCTCTCCCTTCACCGAGATGGAAGATTTGGTCTCAGACATGTTGGGGGCAGGAAGAAATACTGTAAGGTTTATTTTTATTTTATTTATTTATTTATTTTGATTTGTCAATTGCTTACAATATAATAGGTATAAGTATATACATAACTATGAATACATGAAATGGGTACCTATAAGAAAAATAAAAGAAACAAAAGGACAGGGATGGTAGGCACTTTGGTGTGTTTATGCATGCCCCCTACAGACCTCTTAGGAAAGGGATATGGTCAATAGTAGAAAGTCTAAGGTTAAAGTTTTGGGGGTTTGGGGAAGAAACCAGAGTCAGGTAGAGTACTCCAGACATTGACCACTCTGTTGCTGAAGTCGTATTTCCTGCAATCAAGTTTGGTGCGGCTAACCTTGAGTTTGTATCTATTGTGTGCTCTTGTGTTGTTATGGTTGAAGCTGAAGTATTCATTGACAGGTAAGTCATTGCAATGTATGATTTTATTTACCATACTTATATCAGACCGAAGACGATGTAATTCAAGATTTTCTAGGTCTAGAATTTCAAGTCTGGTGGCATAAGTTGTTCTACAATGAGTAGAGGAGTGGAGAACTCTTCTTGTGAAATATTTCTGGACTTTCTCAACTGTGTTAATATCAGATACGTAATGTGGGTTCCAGATTGATGAGCTGTATTCAGGTATTGGCCTAGCAAATGTTTTGTATGCTCTAGTTAGTAGTGTGATATTACCAGAGAAAAAGCTACGTAAAATGTTTTGTATGCTCTAGTTAGTAGTGTGATATTACCAGAGAAAAAGCTACGTAAGATTAGGTTAACAACTCTTAATGCCTTTATGGCTGTGTAGTTACAGTGGGCTCTAGCACTTAGATCATTAGAGATGAGTCTTCCAAGGTCCTTTACAGAGCTTGGATCATCAACAAAGTCTTGACTATTCAGCTTCTATTTTATTTTCTGATTTATTTATTTTTTTGCCATATGTAAGACAGAGCATTTATTTGTTGAGATTTGAAGTTGCCATTTTTGGACCATTCTGATACATAGTCAAGATCTTTTTGAAGGGTAGAAGTATTGTCTGTGGTATTGAACAGCTTTACATCATCAGCGAAGAGAACGCAGTTGCTCTTAATGTGACCACAGAGGTATAATTGTAGATTGCATCAAGAAAATACCAAGCCATTAAACTGAAATAATCTTGTGCCAAAATTAACTCGAGCTCATTTCTATTTTGAGCTGATGTAGCAAAGCATGATTCTATAAGGTGAATGCTTGACACACTTCTAGAAATGGAATAGAACAGAAAAGGAAGTTAACTGCCCACAACCAATGGCGGTACAATACAACAAAGAAACAAGCCCTTTTTATTTATTTATCTGTTTAATTATTCATCCATTTTCTACACTTCCCATCTCACCTACCTAACTCTGAGCAGTTTACGAATAAATATTTTAAATGTCAGCTCCAACTGAGAATAACAGACCACCAGATTTTTAAGCTCCATGACTTGAGCCTGCTTTTCAAAGTATCTGAAAGAGAAAATGGTAAATCTCTACTTTTGTGGATCCCTGAAAATTGGAAAGCTACCGTTAGCATTTTCTCATTCCTGGTGGTTCTTGCACACAGATAATGAGAATGGAAAATCAAGCATAATTTGCATTTGATCTAATTTTCTGGAGAAGGAGCATCTTTCAGTGCCAATTGCTCAGGATTTTCAACAGCAATGCTTGTTCAATCCCATTGAATTCATATTTAATCTATTCATCTCTCCAATTAGAAAGGCCACATTCCACATTCTAGCAAAGAATTAAAGCTGTAATTTAGGCACCTTCTCTAGAGGAATTTTCTTGGAAGTGAGATTTTTTTTCAAGGAAAAATATATAGGGATTGCACTATATGTATACACAAGCCCAGCTACTAAACAATATAGGTCGTAGGTCTTCTTTCCTTATTTGCAAGTAGTTTGAGCTGTCAACTATATTTCCACTGTTTTGAAGACTATTATGATTTTTTCTTCCTCTCAATAGAAAACAGGGTTGCTGGTTCATATTTTGTCACTACTGATGGACAAAAATACCTGCTAGGTCAAGGATATAACTGTGATGGGTTTTCATACGCTACCATCACGATCATCCATTCTAGTTTGCCCCCAAAAATGAATTCATGTTTGACTCTTGCTTTAAAGTGATGGAATTCTATTAAAGAGACAGAGGTTAGAAAATAGATCTTGGATGTCATTAACCCAGGCAGAGAGATTTTCAAAGAAAAATCCCTGTGGGACTTCAAACTTTTAACTTGTCTTTACTTTTAAGACTCACATCTTTATTTCAGAGATTGAGATTTGGTGTGTGGTTTCTGGACAAAGGCCGAAGGGTATATTTTTCATGGATCCAATGTTGGAGGGGAGGGAAAAAAAACTTGTGAGAAAGATTTATTTTATCTTTCTATTCCTTAGAGTCTTTCAAAGTTAAAAATCAAATTGGAGGGCAAAAGGAAGAGATTCAGACTCACAGGAAAAATATAAAGTCACTCAAGAGTCACAATTCAAACTTTGGTGTGAATTTCTTTATACATAATAGCCTTTTTAAGGGTCTATGCAGGTGTGTGTGATTGTGGTTATGATGACAATTGTTCTGCATTTAGGTTCAGTCCTTCTGACAACTCAAGGGGGGATATATGAGCTGGAAATGCCATGATTTCAGAGGTGGTATTCAGCAGATTCTGACCAGTTCTGGAGAACCGATCAACACCACCTCTGACTGGCCCTGCCCCCAGCTATTCTCTGCCTCCCTTTGAGTCCCAGCTGATCGGCTTCTTTGGAGCTTGAAAGCAGGTTAGTGGGGTGGGGAGGGAATGGGGATTTTGCAATATCCTTTCCAGGGGTGGGTTCAATTTTTTTAACAACTGGGTGGGCATGGCTTAGCTGGACATGGCAAACTCAATATCACTCACATCAAGGCATACATCTCCTTGCCTGGCCTCTCATGACTGTGGGGATGCTGCAATAGTAAGTGTGTAAGTGTTACTTACAAGTGTGAAAAATGTAAGTGTGAAAAATGGTGATAAATCACTTTTTTCAGTGCCATTGTAACTTTGAATGGTCACTCCACACAAGCAAAGTACCAGCAAAGGAGGGGAAAAAACTCCAGAGAGGTTCCTGAGACAGGAAGTCTAGTCCTGCCAAGAATGCAATAAGGGTTAACGGAGAGGCAG
Organism: Laticauda colubrina; assembly: GCA_015471245.1. NCBI lineage: Eukaryota > Metazoa > Chordata > Lepidosauria > Squamata > Elapidae > Laticauda > Laticauda colubrina. Next base: position 7,036,680 of record BLBF01000045.1, read on the forward strand.
TTTCTGTAAGCAACACCAGAATGTTTCCTTCCTGCCTTCCTTACAGGATTAGGCCACTAATTTCTTCTAACAGCCGGTTCTCCGAACTGCTTGGGATGTTAACAACCGGTTCTAAAGAATAGCTGCGAACTGGTAGAATCCCACCCCTGATCCTTCCCCTGTCATGCCCCCAAGCCATGCCTACTAAACCACACCACATTGTTTAGACTATATGAGACATCCCAGGAGCAAATACAGCAAACAGAGGTTTGTATTTAAATAATGGTTTTATCTGCAAAGAATATATACAGCAAGGTTTTTGGACTAATATCACTTTAAGAGCCTGTCATAAGAAGAGGCCCTGTTGGGGCATATCTCTCTCTCCGTGTGTGCTTCCGTACTATAATTGCTGCTTACTGCTTGTTTGAAATCTGACTAAAGAACTTGTATATGTATACCCTGACATTGATAGACCTCTCCAACTCTTCCTCATGATGAATGATCCTCCAAAGCACAACTTTGTTTTCCACCCACTTTGATAAGAGCCTTGTTCCTGTACATATGTTGGCAAATACTTACTCCAGCTCTCCATTTCACATTAATCTCTTCTACTCTGTCTAGAAGTCTCTTGATAGTCTGCCTTGCTGTATCAGTTAGCTCATTTTTCTGCATGACTACAGAATATGATGTAGCCTTGGTAGCTCCTGAGCAGAAATAAAGCACTATCTTTAGTTGGTAATTGATACAAGTGACTTCCATAATATGCCTATGATTGCAATGTAATAGCACTTTAGAGAGGGCAATTTTGGATGCAGCCTAAAAATATTATACATTCCTGATTTCCTCTGATGATAGAAATCTCCTTCGGGCAACACAGTTCTGCTTCTTGGAGAATGTTATTCTACCTTTAGAAAAATAATCTGATGCTTATAATTCTACAGAGAGATGTGGGACATCCAGCATTTTAGCCAAGTGTAAACTGTAAATCAACCTGGATCTCTAGAATCTCTGTAAATCACATGCTGCTCATTAGGCTCTTCCTGAACATAAACATTGAATGTTACTGTATTTTGTTAAGCCATGATGAACAACACTAGATTTTTTCCTCACAAACTTTGGGCAGCTGGTTGGGCCAATAAACAGAAGTGAATGGAAAAAATCTTAAGTTGTAAAAACAATCCATTCATAAGTCATTCAGTCCCTTTTAAAAACCATCTGAAGTGGTGGCCATCGTCATACCAGGCTGCAGAAAAGCCTACAGGTTAGCTAAGGGTCAATGTTGAATCTCCCTGCATGATGATTCCGTTCTTAAAGATACTGAGCTTGTCAACTGAAAAGCTGGGTTTGAGTGCCTCATGATGGAGTGAGCTCCCATCCTTGCCTTAACTCCTGCCCACCTAGCAGTTCGAAAGCATGCAAATGCAAGTAGATAAAACAAGTACCACTTCGGTGTGAAGGCAACGTGACCCACAGAAAATGTCTTTGGACAACAGTGGATCCCTCAGCCAAAAACCCAGAGATGACCACTGCACCCGAGAGTCTGACAGAGAAACCTTTACCTTCAATTTTAGTTAGAACTTCTGAATTCAGGAAGTCAACATCAAATCAGCATTGAATAGCTCCCAATACAAATGACATTACATTCGCTGCAGGGCAAGTCAAATTCCAGAACTGCGCAATTGGCCAAGTCACCATTGCCAAGTTGCTCATAAAGAACCTGGTCTATTCATTCTTGTCTCCCTTTGGATCCCTGAATAAGAGTTCCACTGACAGAAATCCAGCTGAAGTTACTAATGCACTGAGTTGCCAATCATCCCAACCGACCATATTTCATATTCTCGTCCAAACTTCATTGCAGATGCACTGTTGGAAGAATTTTTTTTAAAAAAACCTATCTGTGCACAATACCCCTAATTCATTCTCTACTTGGTCACGGCACAGAGATAGGACTATTACTATGCAGAGGGCAGAAGCGTGAAAGTGAATAAAACGCACTCTGTGCCAAGCCTACTGGGATTAGCACTTTTGCGTCAATCTCTGTTCAGAAAGGGTGTTTGCTTTGCTAATAATAATAATAATAATAATAAATGTAACAACGCACCCAACGATATTTCATCTCGGGAAAGGAACAGACAGAAAAATTCCTCAGCAATTAAAGCCGCATCAAGGGTATAAACGTTCGAGCAAAAGAATATCACAAGGCAAACTCATTCTCCGAAAGAAAGGAAGAAAAATATTTCTAATATGGACAGCAAGATAACAATTACCATGCAAGAATCTGGCATACCAAAACTTGTTTCCCCCCTAGATAGAAATTTGGAGCAAAGGTAGCAATTACTCAGAACATAAGAAGACGGCAGTGTAACCTGGAAGCGAGATAGACAAGTTACAGACCAAAGCTAGGCAGGATGAGATTGATATCAGAAAATTTCAGTGTCAGAAATTGAGATTGGAATGCACCCTTTTAAGCTTTCAAAAGGATAAGATATTACCTTCCTCTCTCCTTTTTTTTACATCCATCAAAATTACTATGTTTTCTGGGCCTGAGTTATTTAAAATCATCTTCCTCCAATGTGGTCTGAGAATTGAAATCTGAACATTTGGAAACATCCAAACTTGGGGGGGGGGGGGGGGGAATTTATCTAAATGCTCATTTCCTCCAACCTAGAAACACACATATCTTAAGTTTGTCTTTGCAATGATTTTTCTGATCAGTACAGAAGAATTTTGGTATATAGCCCAATACTTAGTCCATATTCTGGAGAAAGGGAGATGTTTTAATGGATTAACAGAGTTGGAAGGGACCTTGTAGGTCATCTAGTCCAACCCCCCCCCCCCGAAGCAGGAGATCCTACACCATTTCTGACAGATGGCAGTCCAGACTCTTCTTGAAAGGGTCCAGTGATGATGCTCCCACAACTTCCAAGGGCAACTTCTGTTCCATGGGTTGATTGTTTTCACTGTCAGAAATTTTCTCCTTATTTCCAGGTTGAATTTCTTCTTGATCCATTTCCATCCATTATTCCTTGTCTGGCCTTCAGGTGCTTTGGAAAATAGCTTGACCCTTTCCTCTCTGTGGCAGCCTCTCAAGATCTCATTGATTCATTAACTGTTCCTTCATTGACTGGAGTCACCCAAAAACCCCATAGTATTTTACTGTGTAGGGGAAAAACTAGAAGGAAGAAACTGGTGAGGTTTGATCAAGATAACTAGAGTTAAGAGTGTGAGGAAAGTTACTTACACCACCTCTTCCTCCTTCTCTTTAATCTGACACATGCCTGTAAGGCAGGGGTCCCCAAACTTGGCAACTTTAAGACTTGTGGACTTCAACTCCCAGAATTCCTCAGCTATGCTGACTGAGGAATTCTGGGAGTTGGAGTCCACAAGTCTTAAAGTTGCCAAGTTAGGAGAGCTCTGTTGTAGGGAGATGAAATGTAAGAAAATCATAAATGGGGAGTGCCTAGACTAGCCCCATTTCCACAAGGACATTTTAAAGCATTTATTTCTGTATTCCAGCATAAATAAAGGGCTAACTTGCCAGTAGCCCTCTTTTCTGGGTTGACATTATGCGGCTGACCAGAAGGATTAAGTTTAATACAAATGAACACCTGAGATTTTTTTAAAAGTTCAATCTAAGCCATTCCAGTGGAAACTGGGTTATAAGGTCTACAACCTAGTAAATTATTCTTCACACACACACACACACACACACACTGGTTATGCGCCTCACAAAAATACAGTCTTTCTTCCATCCCTTTCCCCAAAATAACTCTTCAAGCTGCAATCTTCAGGTTGGCTTCATATCTCTCAGCCCCAGGCCAACCTGAGGTCTAACAAAAAGAATACCCTACATCACCAGGCTTGAAATTTTGGGCTTGGACAACCTTGAACTATGTTGCCTCCGGTTGGACTTAAGCGTAGTACACAAAATTATCTGCTATCATGTCCTACCAGTCAATGACTACTTCAGCTTCAACCGCAACAATACAAGAGCACACAACAGATACAAACTCAATGTAAATGCTCCAAACTTGATTGCAGAAAGTACGACTTCATCAACAGAGTGGTCAATGCCTGCAATGCACTACCTGACTCTGTTGTTACATCCTCAAACCCCACACTTCTTTAACCTCAAACTCACCCCATTCATTCCTAAGAGGTCTATAAGGGGCGTGCATAAGTGCACAATCGTGCCTACCATCCCTATCCTATTGTCCTCATTTATTTGTACCTATTTCCTGTATTCTTACTCATGTTTATACTTAGACCTATTATCTTGTAAGTGATTGACACATCAAAACAAACAAACAAATAAATAAATAAGTGTGGACTTGGTATACCAACAGGATGCTTGATTAGGGCTTAGGTAGTGCATTTAAGACCACACCTGGAATAGTGCATTCAGTTTTGGCCACCACATCACAAAAAGGATGTTGAGATTTTGCAAAAAGTTCAGAGAAGAGCATTGAGGTTGATTAAAGGGCTGTTGTCAGCTTGGAAGCTATTTTTCTTTGAGGCTTCTGGGCTGCCACATTGTGCCTCCCGTCCCTGTCCTATTGTCCTACTTTATTTGTACCCATTTCCTGAATTCTTACTCATGTTTATACTTATACCAATTATCTTATAAGCAATTGACAAGTCAAATACATAAAATAAAATAAATAAAAACCATTGAGTGTGGCCCCCTTGTAGTGCAGCTTCCAAATGATATTTGCCAGCAACCCCCATGGACAAAGTCAGAGTTCCAATGGAAGATTTTCTCCTCATGGTGCCCAGAAGGAACAGATGCCAATTCTCCTCCCCCTTCATCCCCTCATCAAATTAACAATAAGTATGACAATGAAATAATTGGGAATTTGTGGGCCAGTGAGACTTAGATTGGCCTATCTTATAATTAAATCCGTGCTGTTCAGAGACCTAGAGCCAGACTGTGGTGAGACTTTGAGGTTCATAAGAAGATTTTTTTTTAAAAAAAAAAAACAACCCTCCGTTATTTTTACAGCAACCCTATGCAGAGATTGGAGGTGGGGGAGGGAGAGGAATGTGTGCCCTGTGCTTTCTTGCATGAAATACAAGGCTTGGAACAGCAGGGATTTTGCAAAAGCAAAACCCCCTAATAAGCAAGCAAGCAGGCTTGGAAGATAACCAATCTAAGGAAGATAACGGCTTTGCAAGAGAGATTGAGAAATGCACACAGTGGAAAAGAACACACATTTATCAGAAGGTACCCAGAAAGGTGCTTTCGTGTCTGCTTTAAGGGAAAGTTCCTTTAAAAAAAAAAAATCTTTAAAAACAAAAAATACAAAAATCTCATTTCCATTAACAGTTATTGTGTCATTGTATATACATGTTTCTTATTTTGTGACGATACATTATTTTTATCCTTATCCTTTACTCATTTGTACCACCTCTTCCATGTTGTATAGTATTCTCGATCCTCTTTGCCTTTCAGTTCCATCGTGAATTTATCTAGTTTGGCACAGTCCATTATTTTTTGAATCAAAACTTCATCTGGTAGTATTTTATCACTCTTCCAATTTTGTGCTGACATGATTCTTGCTTTAAGGGAAAGTTCCATTGGAAGCTGGGTCGCTGCCCAATATTATATTTCCCCCCTTTGAAATGCAACTCCAGCATTCTCCTCTCTTGAATCTTTTGGGGTTCAAAAGCTTTTGCCACCGGTTCAGTGGTTGTGGCTTGGTGGGTGTGCTCTGTGTGCATGTGCGTGCCAAACGTGCCCTTTGCACAGGCACAGAGGCGTTCCAACTCACCTCCTGCAAGCCTGAACTCTCCCAGTTGCTTCAGCAGTTGCCGCTCACCACCTTCTGTGCCGCGCAAAGCAGCTGAGCTTCAAAAGCAGAGGATAAAAGTGAGTATGGGAGCCCAGGCAGGCAGATGGTCATTCTCCCTGCACAGATTAGCTGGTTGGGGGCTCCATCCTCTTCCTTGCTGTGAAAACAATTCAGGGTGAAGGAAGGATATCAGTAGGGAAGCATCCCTAGGCTTTTCTGCAGGCTCTTGTTGTGTTCTGACCTAGACCTTCCCAAGATCACGAAGCCAACTCCTCATACTGATAAAACCCCTTTTATTTAGGTTAAAGGGAATTCCCTTCCAGCAAAGTCCCGGCAAACAGTCTTTCAAGAGATTTCACAATGACAGACCTTTATCAGGCTTGGAGAGCTGCCAGGCTGACAGTATCCAAATGCCACGCTGTAACAGCAATTACTTAGCCAGGAGTCAGGAACAGATCTTCACCCTAATGAATTGAACTAATTGTCTCTGCAAACACCCCTTCCCTTTCACTCCTCTTTATTCCCTATGGGATGGGCCATTCACTGTCTACCTGAGATTTTATTCCCAAGTCGACCCTTGTTCCTTAACTGTTCCCTTCTCCTGGCAGCTCTATGCATCCGCCCACTGGGAACAGGCTCCAGCTGTTCTTCTGCCTCACTGATCTCCAACTCTGAAGGCAGCTGACAACTGTCAGACAGGCCTGGCCAACCTTTGGCTTGAACGATGCTATTTTCCAACTGAATTCCACCCGCATTCGACTGCTAGATTTATCATCCAAGACCATGTATGAGGTCCTGTCTCATTGTAGATCCAAGTCTAAAGAAATCAAGAAGCAATTTGTAGGTTAATGCTTTACTCCATGAACATCTGACCAGAATGTCACTCAAGCATGGATGTGCCCTGCCACACAGATTGAACGAAGTCCTTCATGGTTGTGGAACATCTTCATAAAATTAATTCATTCGTTTTATGAAGAGTCATGCCAACTCTTTTTCTGCACATCGCCCTTTTTATTTTGTTTTGTTTTGTTTTTGCTAGTTTACAATTCATTAATTCTATTTTTTTTTCATGGCAAGAGCATGACATTTCATCCACACATTATGTGGAAGAGCAGACTTACTCCGAAGTCACCAGGCAATTCCAAATGTCATGCACTAATTGGTTCCCCAAAGATCCTTGTAAAAAGCTGCACAGCATTTGCTAATCAGGAGGAGTAGGAGGAGGAAGAGGAAATGGAGGAGAAAATGGAGGAGGAGGAAGAAGAAATGGAGGAGGAGATGGTGGATTTCATTTTTTTCAAATTGTCTTTTTTTTTTCCCACCACAAGGCAATTGGACTTTGTTTTTCCTGGAAGACTTTCCCTCTTGTCGTACAAAAAACTTCTTCAGTTCTGACTGAATGGAAGAGAAATTGAAGAAGCTTCTTGGATGAGAAAAGGGCATATCTTCCAGGAAAAACAAAGTCCAATTGCCTTTGGGAAAATGCACCTTTGAGACAACCATTGACCTGGGTGACTGAGAATCTCCATAGACACTTAGCAATGCACTTTGGGATAACATGAACATGTTTTCCAATCTGACTGCACAATCTGTGTGTTTGGATGTCATCTGAGTCTGCTACTATCCTCTGGAATTGGGACAGTAAGTATCTAGATTCAAAAAGAATGAGATAAACTAAGTTCTGTGGCATTTGGAACATATACCAATTCTGATAACTTGATGTAAAAATGCTTCACTTGATAGTGGGTGTCAGAGGGAAACCCGTTCCAAGAAATCTTGCAGATGGCATGAGAATGACTTTGACATGTAATCCAAAACGGTATAAAACTAAACAGGATCTGTAGGATTTTCAGATTATATTTCCATATGGCTGCTCTTAGAAAGAATCATCTGAGAGCACTTTCAAGATTGTCAAACGTAGTTTGGAGTAAATGTGTATCATAAAAAAAAAAACAGAAAGGGAAATACAATCATAATCTTTTAAGGTGAGGTTGGAAGCTCTTCAAAGGTTAGTAACATGAAAAATTAATTCTATCAGTTATCACTCGGCCAAAGATTATATCTTTGAAAATGACAGGTCAATTTTTTTCATGGCAGCAGCGGACAAATTAATTGGAGGATGACAAATAGATTCTAGAAGAAGACGAAGAAGAAGAAGAAGAAGAAGAAGAAGAAGAAGAAGAAGAAGAAGA
>BLBF01000045.1:7044652-7058549 GCA_015471245.1 Laticauda colubrina
AAGAAGAAGAAGAAGAAGAAGAAGAAGAAGAAGAAGAAGAAGAAGAAAAGAAAGAAAGAAAGAAAGAAAGAAAGAAAGAAAGAAAGAGAAAGAAAGAAAGAAAAAGGACAACACAAGATGGAGAGGGCACTGGTTTATAAGGTGCTATCTTCAGCAAAATTAGTCCATCTAATATTTGGATGTTGTATTCCTGGGAATTGACCCAACTGGCTTTCATGCCAAAGGTGGGTGTAGAATTCCCAGTCTCCAGGTTTCTAGCATGGTGCCCTAACCACTAAACCAAATTGTCTCTGTTTTGGTAAAAAGCAATGACTTTGAGGCAACTAGTTCTGTTGGGGTGTATGGAAAGTCTTGAAAGATTTTTTTTTTTGCGGGGGGGGGGGGTATCAGGTAAAGAGTCAATAATATTACATTTTTTTCCAAGCAGCATCTGATGCTTGCAGATCCATTCGTTCAGCCTTTCCTCATCCACTGGGAATGACCTGAATGATTGAGAATCACTATGGACTTTTAGCTATACCATTTGGAATGAGCACCCTTGGAATGGTTGGGGAGTCGGAATGGATTTTCCGTGAAGAAAAAGTTGCAGGCTCCATGCCCATTTGCACCACTCAGGTGACCCTGAGGACACAGATAAACCTCCAAGTTCTTCAACAACCCTCTAAAAGGTTGCAAATGATCAGCTGTTTGCAAGGAATATCAATCCTTCCATTCAATTTATTTCCCCACCATCCAGTCAGAACTGAAGAAGTTTCTTGGATGAGAAGGAAGATATCTTCAAAGGAAAAAGAAACCAAGGAAGTCCAGTTGCCTCCTGAAAAAAAACACCTTTGGGACCCTGGGAAACATGGTTTCAGGGAAAAGGTGGCATCACCTTGTAAAGCTTCATTTGAAGTCCTGACATGCACCCACCTTGAATTCCCCAGGCACCGAGAGGGACGGGAAAACACTGACAGCTGAAATCAGCTCAAACGTTTCCAGTGATAAAAATGCAATTATTCTTCCATCAGCCCAGAAGTCTGGCTTTCGACAGGTGAAACCTCGGTAAACCATGTTTTATAATTGAAATGGAAAGGAGGAAAGGAGTCAGCCAGATGACATAATATATAAACATCTTCCAGAAAGACCTGAGAGGATCCATTGGGGTGAGGATCATTTTTTTATTATTATTTTTACCCTTTTTGTGATCCGTGCAATTGGGATGCGAGAATGATTCATTCTGAACTTTGCACGTCAGATTTCCCAAGTTTTTCCATCGCGGTGTAGGTGACCTTTGGAAGTGGGGTGGGGGTCTCTGTAAAAACCCTTTCATTTCTTTGCAAAGAGGGAAAGGGGTCCCTGGAGAAATGGGAAGCAGCATTTATAGTTTCTTTTTAAAAAAAAAATATTGAAAAGCTTTAATCTCCTCAAACCAGCAAGGACAATGGGAATGGAGACCACTCTTGCTCTGAGCCAGGAAACTTCACCAAAAAAATCCATACATACAATAACACCTTGAAGATTCTATGGAGAAGGGCGGTTCACCAAAATCCATTTGTATCATCTGCATCCATTTATGCTACTTGCATAATTATGCCATTGACATCGATGGCAGGTCTTCCAATAGAATATTCATTTAACAGATCAACCCTCCATTTAGAAGAATAGACAGTTAAATGAGGGAGAATTCAGAACAACAACTGGGGAAAAAACAGAAACAACCCATAATGTTCATGGATGTACAGCAGATTTAGTTGGAGCTGGTTTTCTTTTCCTTTTCCCCTCCCTCTCCTCACCTTTCCTCCTCTCCCCTCCCTCCTTTCCTCCTCTCCCCTTGCTTCTCTCCTCCCCTCCTCTTCTGCCTCCTCCCTTCCCCTCCCTTCCTCTCCCCTCTCTCCCTCCTCTCCTGCCTCCTCTTCTCCCCCTCTTCTCTCTTATCTCCTCTGCCCTCCCCTCTCCTGTCTCCTCTCCTCCCCTGCCTCTTCTACTCTCCTCCTTCTCTTCTCATCTCCTCCCCCTCTCCTCCCTCCCCTTCTCTTCTCCCCTGCACCTCTCCTCTCCTGCTTTTTATTTCCTTTCCTAACTCCTCCCCCCACCCATACCCAAGTATTGCATAACATTTACCCTGAAAGGGACTATATAATACATAGAAAGGATGGCTGGATGGCTGCTTATTCTGTTTCATTTTTATTATTCATTGCAATGTGCGGTCCATCACCATCGAAAACTACTCTCAACACTGTCTCTTAAACATCCCCACCACAGAGCTCACGGTTTGGAAACTAGAAATAAAAATTGGGTATTGGAAAAGGGAACTTCCTAACCTCAACGCAATTCAGCTGTCGGTGTATTTATCCCATGGTCAGTGGTGCAGAAGTATAATGTGTTTGCTTGCTGTTTTCTGAATAGCAGGCAGAACTCATTTTTCTTCCCACGGATTTGCTACCAAGCAAAACGAATGTCAGCAGAGTGCAGGACAAGTCAGGAAACACAGCGTCCCCTTCAAGAGTTGTACATGAAGCCACAAGCAAGAGTTTCTATGGAGAATCTCAAGTCATCCAGGTAATGGTTATCCCAAAGATGCTTTCTCAAAAGGCAACTGGATTTTCTTGGTTTTTCCTTGAAGACGTTTCGCTTCTCATCCAAGAGGTTCTGACTGAATGGTGGAAAAAATGGAAGGATTTAAATTCCTTTAAATTAAATTCCTCTAGTCCTTTAAACAGTTCCAAGGTTTCAACACCAATCTGCACTATTTAGGTGACCCTGAGGACACAGATTAACCTCCAAGTGAACTCAACAACTCTCAGAAAGAGTGCTAAGGAGTAGATGACTACAAGGAATACAAACCCCAAAAACTTTAACCTTAGACTGTCTACTATTGACCTCACCCCCTTCCTAAGAGTTCTGTAGGGGGCATACATAAGTGCACCAACCGTGCCTACCGTCCCTGTCCTATTGTTTTTTTTTTCTTATTCATATCCATTTCATGTATTCATAACCATGTTTATATTTATGCCTGTTATCTTGTAAGCGATTGACAAATCAATCAAACAAACAAACAAATAAATAAATAAAATCCTTCAATCAGAACTAAAGTTACTTCTTGGATGAGAAGCGAAACCTCTTCAAAGAAAAACCAAGAAAGCCCAGTTGCCTTTTGGAAAAACTCCTTTGGGACAACAAAGCAAGAATCTTAATTTAACTCATTTGAAGACAAGATGGATCTGTTCCTCAAGAAAGGAGGAGAAATGACATGACCAAGCAAATTAGTCTGTTATAGTTTTTTTTTAAAGGGAGGAGCACTGTATTCAGCCTTCTATTTTCTCCTATTCAGAGAAAAAAAATCTGGTTGCTAGGAGTCAAAAATGACTTGATAGAACATAATCAAATTTTCCCTACATTCTAGTGGGTGATTCAATTCTATGATCATTGCGGCAACATGTAAAAAGCTAATCTTGACTTTTCCCCCCTGATTCTTGCTTTATTTAGAATAACTAGATTACCATCTGTGGAGATCATCAGAAGAAAAAAAATGAGGAGGCTACTTATTTGTCTTTTCAAGAACTTCAGAGTTGGTCATCAAACCACAAATGCTGTCCTGAACTTGGTAACAGGAGGCCTGTGAGTTGTATTATGACTAAGCTTCTGACACATTCTCCCATGGTCTTGTATATGTTTATTTTTGATTATTTTAATGTTAAAATTTTTATGTGCCACTCAGAGTCATATTTGTGGGATGAGCAACTATATTTTTACGACCTTGTAATCTCTTAATTCAGGGTAGAGTTGGAGCAATTGGTTGGAGCTGAACTTTTACTGGCCGGATGCCCTTCCTGATGCCAGCAGAGATTAGTGACGATATAAATTTGATCAATAAATAAAGTACCAGAAACTCAAGAGGGCCTTTGAATGACTCCATTAGCACATAAGGGAGTGAGACCAAAGAAGCAATGACTACTCAATTTTCAGGAAAGGATATTTAATTTTAACTTTAAACACAGATCCTCGGAAATTTCCAGGTTTTCCCCAGCCACATTAATTGTCAGATGAAAGCATCCACATCCATATTTCATTTATTTATTTTATTTATTCATCAAGCATGTATTAGATAACAGATATAATTAGAACATGATTATGATTACATGAAATGGGTACTAATAAAAGGGGACATTACGACAGAGATGGTGGGCACACTGGTGTGCTTATGCACGCCCCTTACAGACCTCTTAGGAATGGGGTGAGGTCAACAGAAGCCAGTCTAAGGTTAAAGTTTTGGGGGTTTGGGGAAGAGATCACAGAGTCAGGTAGTGCATTCCAGGCATTGATAACTCTGTTGCTGAAGTCATATTTTCTGCAATCGAGTTTGGTGCAGTTTACCTTGAGTTTATATCTATTGTGTGCTCGTGTATTGTTGTGGTTGAAGCTGAAGTAGTCATTGACATGTAGGTCATTGTAGAAGATAATTTTATGTACTACACTTAAGTCAGACCAAAGGCAGCATAGTTCTAAGTTGTCTAAGCCCAAAATTTAGAGTCTGGTGGTATAAGGTAGTCTGTTGTGAGCAGAAGAGTGGAGGACTCTTCTCATGAAATATCTCTGGACTCTCTCAATTGTGTTAATGGGTCAAGGTTCAAGTTGACTACTTTATGGTGTTCTACCTATAATACGAGAATCTGGCTAGATTAATCGCCTTATCTTGGGAACTATCAGATAAGGTTCCGTGGAACATGGAATGGAGAGTCCGTCCTAGATCTCCTGCAGATATGCAATGATTCGAGACTAAATTCCTACTTGCTTCTTCCTCCTTGCCTGGCTGGAAGTTTACTGACACTGTTAGGTTCAACAAAGCAGACTCTCTTCAATTGATCTGTAATGTTTCTTCTCCAATGTCTCTCCAGTTGGACTAAGGTATCACTTATGAGAGAAGCTCTGACTCACTTGCTGTCTCCAGGTTGTTTGTGTCTGCTGCCTCATCTATTCCTTTTCCTGCCTCCTCACATCTCTCCCACCTTGCTGAGCAAAGATTGCTTGGATGTCTAGACAGTGCTGGAATAATGTTAGCAATCATGCTACGGGTTAATTTCTCCTTCATGATGCAGACGTGACTTGCACCTTACATGCAGTCATGACTTACACAGCAGTATGAACAAGGTTTTTCTCTGCAGGGAAAAAGGGGAAATGCCACCACACCTTTTCCCCCAGAAAACTCACATCAACATCTTCATTATTTGGCACACTACTTAAGCTTCTATTATTAGTTGCATGCATTAAGGAACCTTCACACAGGGTGAAAGATGCCCTTTTGTTGGTTTAGAGTCTGGCTGTCCATCAAAACCAACCAATCAATCAGAAGGGAGCTTGGAGGTCTTCTAGTCCAGCCCCCTGCTCAAGCAGCAGACCCTCTACCATTTCAGACAAGTGGCTATCCAATCTCTTCTTAAAAGCCTCCACAATTTCTGGTTGGCCCACAATTTCTGAAGGCAAGCTGTTCCACTAGTTAAATGTTCCCACTGTTAGAAAGCTTCTACTTAATTCCAGGTTGCTTCTCTCCTTGATTAGTTTCCATCTGTTGCTTCTTGTCTTGCCTTGATAAGTTGACCCCTTCTTTGTGGCAACTCCTCAAATCCTGGAAGACTGCTATCCTATCACCCCCTAGTCTTCCTGCAACTATTCTTCATATATTTTAGTCTCCAGCTGTCAGTGTTCCAAGTAACAACCTCCAAATTAAAAGACTCCAAGACTGTCATCTTCTCAAAGATCCATTTTATTAAAGATGTCATATTGGCACATCTGAGGAAAACCCAAATCTGAGATTTCTGGGTATTCCGTAGCTCAAAGAGAATCAAAAATCCAACCCCTGTACCCAATAGTCCATCACATGGTCCAATCATTACTTCATTCCAGCTGGAGACTATACCCAAGAACTTCCTTCCAGATGCAGGGCAACATGTCCTTGACTCCCTGAGAAAGGAATGTTGTTGTGGCTAATTTTCCACCACTCCTTGAAGTCCCCCTCCCAAATTCCCAGGCACTGAAATGTGGCAGCCAGAAGCCTCAAGGAAAAATGGCTTCCAAACTGACACCAGCCCTTTAATCATCCTCAATGCTCTTCTCTGAACTTTTTGCAAAATCTCAACATCTTTTTTGTGATGCGGTGTCCAAAACTGAATGTAGTATTCCAGGTGTGGTCTTAAACGCCCTACCTAAACCCTAACCAAGCATCATGCTGGTGTACCAAGTCTACACTTATTGATTTATTTAGTTTAGTTTAGTTTATTTGATGTGTCAATCGATTACAAGATAATAGGTATAAGTATAAACATGAGTAAGAATACAGGAAATAGGTACGAATAAATGAGGACAATAGGAGAGGGACAGTAGGCACAATGGTGCACTTATGCACGGCCCTTAGAGACCTCTTAAAAATGGGGTGAGGTCAATAGTGGATAATTTGAGGTTAAAGGAGTGGGGGTTAGAGGATGTAACAACAGAGTCAGGTAGTGCATTGCAGGCATTGGCCCCTCTATTGCTGAAATTGCACTTTCTGCAATCAAGTTTGGAGCAGTTTACATTGAGTTTGTATCTGTTGTGTGCTCTTGTATTGTTGCGGTTGAAGCTGAAGTAGTCATTGACTGGTAGGACATTATAGCAGATAATTTTGTGTACTATGCTTAAGTCCAACCATAGGCGGCGTAGTTCAAGGTTTGGCCAAGCCCAAAATTTCTTACTACTTGGCTGCAATATTTGTAGTGGGAGCCTGCCAAGGAGGCATCAGGTTCTGGAAGAACTAGACTAACTTTCAAGTTCTAAAGACCTTGAAATGCAAATGCTAAGGAGGATTTGTGTGTGTGTGTGTGTGTGTGTGTGTGTGTGTGTGTGTGTGTGTGTAAAATGTGTCATTTTATAGCATGTGTGTAAAATGTGTCATTTTATAGCAGCTGGCGTTCTTTCCGTTTCCAAAGAGCTGATAGGACACTGGAGAATCCTTAGCATATCCTTTTTGTTATTTTGATGGCAGATTAACTGCAGTTCAGGTATCCTGGGAGGTGAACATCCCAGCCGGCTTTTCAACACAAGGCTTGTAAGAACTTTGGAGAATTGGGAAATATTTATTTTTAAAAAAAATCAACCTTTTCTCCATCTCCCTAGGAGCAAAACTCTGGAATTGTGCTCTCCGTCTCTGCATCTCCTCTGAAATGCACTCACAATTTAGCTAATTAATTGGACAGTTTGCTCTGAGCAAAACTCCTGTCTCTCTCTCTCTGTCTCTCTCTCCCTCCCTCTCTCTCTCTCTCTTTCTCTCTATCTCCTCAGAATAAATGGTTTGCCTGTACTGCCTCTTTTTCCTCCTCCTTCTCCCCTTCTTACAAACATTTTTCAGCTCACCAAAGCAACTGAGGAAAAAAGACATAATAGAGAAACACCGACAGCTCTGATGATAAGAGAGATAAACCACCCCCTTAATCTCCCTGGAAGGCATCCATTTTGCACATTCATCAGAATCTGTCTTAACCGCAGTTCATTTATGCTTATTATATATTGCAAATGGTACACCGTTTGAGATGGTATCCAGAAAAACAGCCTCCATAGATAAGCACATTAGAGAGATCTTTCTCACCACACCGGCAGGCACTAGCATATAAAAACAGCCTGGATATCTCTCCAGCCATTAATTCAATCCCTACAACTAAATTATTCTTCCCAGATATACTTGTGATCCTCTGGAAACTGTCTTCCTCACAGAGGAGAATCACAGTATGGTTTGGAAAAGGGTTAGCTTGGGGAAAAACACATTCTCATAGTCCCAACTTTAACAGCTGGGCTTTTCTAGCTTTAATTTCTTAAAAAGCAAGTCACGGGCAAGAAGAAAGTGTTCCTGAACTGGACTCCCGAGAATTTCCTTCAGAGTAGAGTCTGAACTATAGAAGAGGTCACATCAGATCATGGTTTCGTCTAGCAATGGTATCCCAAAGCTTTTTCAAAAGGCAACTGGACTTTCTGGATTTTTTCTTTGAAGAGAGAGAGAAAGAAAGAGAAGGAGAGGGGAGAGAAAGAGAGAGTGAGGGAAGGAGAGAGAGAGGAGTAAAAGGGACAGAGACAGAAAGAGAAAGAGAAGGAGAGAGTGAGAGAAGGAGAGAGAGAGAAGAAGAGAGAGAGAAGGAGAGAGAGAAGGAGAGAGGAAAGAAAGAGAAAGTGAGGGAAGGAGAGAGAGAAGAGACAGAGAGAGAGAGAGAAAGAGGAGGAGAGGGAGAAGAGAGAAAAGGAGAGAGAAAGAAGGAGAGGGAGAAAGAGGAGAGAGGACAGAGAAAGAGAAGGAGAGAAAGAGGAGAGAGAAGAAAGAGAGTGAGGGGAGGAGAAAGGAGAAAAAGAGACAGAGAGAGAAAGAGAAGGACAGAGTGAGAGGAGAGAGAAAAAGAGAAGGACAGAGAGAGAAGGAGAGGAGAGAAAGAGACACACAGAGAGAGAACGGACAGAGTGAGAGAAGGAGAGAGAAGAGAAAAAGGGGGGAGAGAGAGAGAGAGAAAAGAAGAGAGAAAGAGAAGGACAGAGTGAGAGAAGGGAGAAAGAGGAGAGAGAGAGAAGGAGAGAAAAGAAGAGAGAAAAAGAGAGAGAGGGAGGGAGAGCAAAAAGGCTAATTAAGGAAAGGCGTCTCTGCCACATTCTGGCTGCTGAACTTTGCTCTAAAATTTCTGGCTGGTGTGGAAATCATTATCTGCAGCCAGAATCAAATTTCATTTTTTGATCCAAAGGTGGCAGTGCCAGCCAGGGTGATGGGAGTCCTGAATGTGCAGCCCCCTTGGTGTTGAAGGGGGCATTATCTCGGCTGGCAATCTTCTTGGGCAAATCCAATCAGTTGCAAGACCATTTTGTCATTGCGAATGCGTTTATGGAGCCCGACGGAAAGAAAATGCAATGTTCCCATGTCTAGTACAAAATCACAGAAACTGACATCTGGGTAATAGGGATGGTTGCCTACATTTTTTTTTTTTTTTTTTTGCCCCTTCAGAAAGAAAAGGAAAAAAAACGGAATCTAACATTCGCTCTTAGTCCGTCTCTACCCTGGAATTGGAGTTAGAGCTCCAGGAGCAATAATAAAAAGGGGAGAAATTAAACCTCTGTAGGCTTCTATATGTGTTGCTAAAGTCCACTGAGAGATTTTGCAAACCCCAGAGATGAAGATAGTCCTCAGCTTACGACAGTTCATTTAGTGACCATTCAAAGTTACAACGGCATCGAAAAAAGTGACCATAGGAGGATCGTTTTTCACACTTATGACCGTTGAAGCATCCCCACGGTCACATGATTTACATTCAGATGCCTGACAACTGGTTCAGATTTATGACAGTTGCAGTGTCCTGCGGTCATATGATCCTCTTTTGTGACCTTCTGATGAGCGAAAGTCAATGAGAAAGCCAGATTCACTTATCAACCAGATTACTAACTTAACAACTGCAGTGATTCACTTAATGAATAGCAATAGCCCTTAGACTTATGTACCATTTCACAGTGCTGTTACAACCCTCTGTCAGGATTCTGGCAGTTACCCCAATTAAATCCTGAGTCTCAAGCCAAACTTCCAAAACTTCAAAAGGATTTATTGGGAGTTAACATGTAGGTACTACCTGGGTGTAGCCAACTCTGAGACACATCATTCATTGTCACCCTTGACCCTGGTTTTACCCCCACCCCCTGGATGTATCATAATTCATATCCTCCAGTAGGACACATCCATAGCCCAGAGACATCAATCAGGCTCTCCAGTTAGAATTTTGCATGGCACAAACTTCGGTCACCTGGTTACTATCTTTGAAAACATTTATGGAATGAGCTTTCGGTTTTGCAAGCTGCTGCACTGCTCCCTACTCCCTTTCTGTTGGCAACTCTAAAAAGACTAGAGAAATATTTTGAGTTGACACCCTCTTTAAGCGGTTTACAGAGTCAGCACATTCCCCACCCTCCCAACAATCTGGCTCTTCATTTTACCGACCTTGGAAGAACAGAAGGCTGAGTCAACCTTGAGCAAGTGAGAATCGAACTGCTGGCAGTCGGCAGAATTAGCCTGCAATACTGCATTCTAACCATTGCACCATTACGGCTCTATGGCGAGAGAGGTCATAAAATGGGGCAAATAATATGTGCAAAAATGAATAGGTTAACACTTGCAATTAAAGAGAAGGAACAAACTGAATATTACAAGATATGGGAACTATTTTATCGGTGGCTAGAGAAAAAATATGAAAGCTAGAAATAGCTAATAGATTAGTGAAATACAGAAAATATGTTAATCGAATTGAATATGTTAAGAAGAGCTGTGTTGTAGTGATAGAGATATTATGTATATGAATAAGATAAGAATAAGATAAGAACAGAGAATTAATACCAAAATAAAGAATATAGCTGTAAATTTTAATTGTTATTGCAAAAGATATGTGCACCCAATACACCATTAAATATTAATGAAATGTTTGTATTTAAAATAAAATAAAAAAACTTTATAAAAATAATAAAATGGGACAAA
This sequence comes from Laticauda colubrina, assembly GCA_015471245.1. NCBI lineage: Eukaryota > Metazoa > Chordata > Lepidosauria > Squamata > Elapidae > Laticauda > Laticauda colubrina. The sequence goes on from BLBF01000045.1 coordinate 7,055,151, forward strand.
ACTCTCTTCACAAATGTCTAACTTAGCAACATAAATTTCGGGCTCAACTGTCGTATTTGAGGACTGCTTATATTTGGAGTTGTGGCTCCCATAATCCCGAGACACTGTGAGCATAAAGCCATTTCAGCACTCAACTGATAACTAGAGAGGGTCGCATCACATAGCATCAAGAGTTGTTTCTGAGGCCTTCTTCACACAGCTGGTGCCCTCCAGATGTGCCAGATGTCAGATTCTAGAATTAAAAGCCACTGGTTTTTTTAATTTATGACTGTAACCACTCCATCGCATCCAGGAATGGCACCAAGTTCAGGAAAGCTGAAGAACATTATTCACAAAAACTCAAAATGATGTTCTTCAGGGCGATTCCATCTGCTCAGCCACTGGAACTAGTGGGAAAGCAAGATAAGCTGCCATTATATGTATATTGCAGAGATTAAATGGGCTGGAACCATCTCCCCAAGGAACTGAGGAGTTACAGTGCTAGTTGATGGGTGCTTCTGTCCTCCCAAACTTCCTCTGCTCCTGTTTTCTGAAATTAAAACTGAATCTGGTTTTCCCCATGCTTAAATGAGAGATCTTTACATTACAGGAAACAAAAATACAACTATACAGGTTGCATTTGTCTGAAGTGGAGTAGGGTTTCCTGCCTAGGCAGGGGGTTGGACTAGAAGACCTCTAAGGTCCCTTCCAACTCTGTTATTCTAGCCACATTTCTTCTTCTTAATGGTCCCCACTGATGTTTTTGAAGAGTTCCTTAATCATTTTCTCCATTATGGTTGCTCTAGTTATTGATAGTGGAAGTCACATTATAAGCAAGCAGGGGACTACTGCTATTGTATACACTTGACCAAATATTGTTGTTGTTGGTTGCAAAGTTGTGTCTGACCCATCACGACCCCATGGACAATGTTCCTCCAGGCCTTCCTATCCTCTACCATCCTCTACCATCCCGGAGTCCATTTAGGCTCATGCCTACAGCTTCAGTGACTCCGTCCAGCCACCTGATTCTCTGCCGTCCCTTTCTTCTTCTTCTTCTATTGCCCTCAACCATTCCCAGCATTAGGCTCTTCTCCAGTGAGTCCTTTTTTCTCCTTAGGTGGCCAAAGTACTTGGGTTTCATCTTCAGGATCTGGCCTTGTAAAGAGCAGCCAGGGTTGATCTCTTCTAGGACTGACCGGTTGCATTGCCTTGCAGTCCCAGGGACTCACAGGAGTCTTCTCCTCCAGCACAGAGTTCAAAGGCCTCCATTCTTTGGTGCTCAACCTTCCTTATGGTCCAACTTTCACAGCCATACATTGCAACTGGGAAAATCATCGCCTTGACTCTACACACTTTTGTTGGCAGGGGGATGTCTTTGCTTTTTAGGATGCTGTCTAGATTTGCCAAAGCTTTCCTCTCCAGGAGCAAGCGTCTTTTAATGTTTTGGCTGTAGTCCCCATCTTCAGTGATCTTGGAGACAAAAGGTTAGTACATTCCTTCTATCTGGGATGGTCATCTTCTTCCATTAAGCATGCAGGTTGGGAAAGATCAGGGGTGGGATTCTACCAGTTTGGATTGGTTCTATAGAACTGGCTGTTATGATTCTACACAGTTTGGAGAACCGGCAAATCATGACCCTGGCTGGCCCCAACCCTCTCCTCCCACCCCTCCCCTTCCCAACCAGACAGTCCTTATAATGCATGCGTGACATCCCGTGCATCCCCAACATTGCTGACTGCGTTCTCCTCTGCCCAGTCACTCCTTAAGGGATTTCTTTTTTTTCTCTCCCTCCCAACGATCAGCTGTTCCAATGATCAGCTGTGCTGGGATCCCCATTGCTGTCTTACTACTTTGCCCAGGAGGCTTCCCTGAGGCCCAGGAGGCCCAGGAGGCGCAAAAACAGAGTGCAGGGGAGTGGTGTCGCACCTCCTGCACTCTGTTTTTTTTGCCTTCCTGGGCCCCAGGGAAGCTTCCTGGGAATAAAACGCCCCCCAGGAGACTTCCCTGAGGCCCAGGAGGCAAAAAAAAAAAAAAATGGGGAGGCAGATGTTTGCTGCAAAAAAAGAAAAGAAGAAAAGAAGCCACGCCCACCCAGTCATATGGCCATACCCACGCTCACAGAACCAGTTGTTAAAAAGTTTGAATCCCACCCCTGGGAAAGATGCACATGGACTGGTGAAGGAAGAAGAAGACAACACCCGCCTGGCTAGCCCGATCATCTGAATCACCTTTGTCAATCAATGGGGTGATAGATATCACTGCCAGATCGCCCTCATATCCTATTATGAGTCACATGATTGATTAGCCATCATCACGGCCATCATCGTCATCATCTGAATCTCTTTTTAAAGCAGTCCAAGCAAGTGGCTGCCTTCACCACCTCCTATGGCAGCAAACTCGTTAATTTTTTTACTGTGAGCTTATGAGAAATCCATTTCTTGGAACCATCCCAAATCTCTGTTGGCAGTCCGCCAGATTTAAGAAGATATTGGAAGGCCCCAAATTTCACTGCTAAGAGAGGAAGCAAGAATGCAATTCTGCCTACATTTCTTCCTACTGGGCAGAGATAATGTTAAACATGCTCCTTTTTTGCAGGATCCTATCCGGGTCGTTCACCTGGAGATGAGGTTCAGTCTTCCGAAGATTTTGGACTCATGTTGGAGCCCATCCTCAGGGAATTTCTCTCTCACTAGAATGGGTGTCCCCTGGATAGCGTGTGCAACATTATCCTGGGACATGTATCCTTGACTTATGTCCATGATTGAGCCTGAAATTTATGTTGCTAAGTGAGAAATGTGCTAAGTGGGGTTTTGCCCCATTTTACCATCTTTCTTGACACATTTGTTAAGTGGATCACTGTGATTCTTTAAGGATTAACATGGTTGTTAAGTGAATCTATCTTCTGCTTTGACGTTGCTGGTCATAAGGCTGCAACCATCATAAATGCAAGTTAGTTGTCTAGCATCCGAATGTAAATCACATGACCACAGGGAAGCTGCAACAGTCGTGTGACTGTGATCATGAGTCATTTTTTTGGTGCCATGGTAACTTCAAACAGTCACTAAATGAACTGTTGTAAGTCAAGGACTTCCTGTATTTGCTCTCATACCCCCATGCTCCATGCGCCTGTATGTATCAGCTGATCTACCAGAAAGGAAGACCTTTAAAAAATATTTTAGCTTTGAATAGCAGGAGTTGGCTTGGTTTGTCATTCGTAATGTCAGGACATAGCCTCCTTGTAGCACTGGATCATTAAACAAATCTCATCCTTGGATGTCCGAGTGAAGATGGGACCATTACCAGAACAGTTCATTCAGCCTATGGAATGGGACAACTTGCCAAAGCCAACTCACTATGGCCAACTCACCATGGCCAACTCACCACATGGCCAACTCACCACCTCCAACTTGCCATGGCCAA
>BLBF01000045.1:7058559-7096411 GCA_015471245.1 Laticauda colubrina
CAACTCACCACATGGCCAACTCACCACCTCCAACTTGCCATGGCCAATTCACCACAGCCAACTTGCCACATGGCCAACTCACCATGGCCAACTTGCAACATGGCCAACTTGCCACCTCCAGCTTGCCATGGCCAACTCGCCATGGCCAACTGCTCATGGCCAATTCAGCATGCCCAATGTGCTGCAGGACAATTTAACAATTCTACTTAATTATTTAAAAAAAATAAAACATTACTTTATTTTTTTGCCATTCACATTTCATTCTGTCCCTCCTTTCTTTAATGATTCTATTCCTCTATCCTTTTGATATTAGCATAATTCTTGTCCTGCCACAAGATGTCCCATGCCAGCAAAATGTGCATGGCAAGTTGGCCATGGTAAGTGGGCTGCAAAGATTTATCATAGACCCTTCAGCCTGGCCTGCTTCCCCTGCGTCTGAAAACATCAGCTGCCATGCTGACGTTCGCCTTCGTGCTTTGTCAGGCTGATAGGCCATTTGCAAGAAAAATATGAAAAGAAAAACAGGCATCCAGTGAAGGGAATCGTAATTTCTAATGGTAATGTGTCTCGCAATGAAAGTCCCTTTTATTTTCTGTGCGATGTTGGGAATACATGACTGTCTTTTTAAATGAGAAATATTTCACGCATGATAGAATCTATTATATGGAGATTTTTTAAAGAAAAAAAACCCTGCTAGCATTTTTTTCCAGCTGCAAGAGATGCAATAAAAGCAAATTAAATATATACTTATTTTATTTGCTCTTAGGGACCAACAGCAAGATTGTGAATCCATCAAAGAGCGACTTTTCTCATTTTTAAAATACACTGTGCAAAAATGGGGAACATATTTGCCATTGGACCCCAGCTGAAGGTCTGGTGTGTAGATATTTTATTAAAATAATGGAGCAAGGTTGACTCTGATATTTGATGAGAATATTATGCTAGGGACAAGCTCTTTTACTTCTAGATCTGATATAAAAGAAGGCCAAAAGAATGTCTCTTACATCTTTGTGATCAAGCATTTTCTGGATAATTCATTGGAAGACATCTACTAGAGTGGACTTTCAATCATTTTGTGGGTCGTTTTGAGGGGATACTATTTGAAAAATATGCAGTTATGAGATAAATTGCTTGTTCTATTAATTTAAATCTCTTCTTTAAGGTTTAGGTGGCTGCGTCTATGTATGTGCAGGTTCCTTGGTGCTCCCTGGGCTTGGTTGTTTTCTTGCAGATGTTTCATTTCCAAATTAGGTAACATCATCAGTTCTAGCACCATGAGGCAACCACCAAGAATATAAAGGAACTACCAAGAACATTTGCACCAACACTGACACAGTAAGTCAAGATAGATAGATAGATAGATAGATAGATAGATAGATAGATAGATAGATAGATAGATAGATAGATAGATAGATAGATTAACTAGTTTGGGTAATGAAACGCTTGCAAGAAAACAATCAAGCTCAGAGAACATCAAGGACCCCACAGTTGTCCTCCTCTTCCTCCTCCTCCTCTTCCTCCTCCTCCTCCTCCTCCTCCTCCTCCAGAGATTTTTATTATGGCTTTTTATTAGCATAACATTCTTGTGCTCTGCTGATGAAGCCCAGTAAAAAAAAATGTGACATGCAAATGAGTTTTTATCCACTGCAACGGCAATTAGTAGGATGAAGATATTGTCAGTGACTAATTTAACCAGGAAAGTAGCAATGGAAAGTAGCAACAGAACTTTATGGATTATAAATGAAGGAGTGATAAAGTCAAGGAAAGTCAAGATGAAGCTCGATATTTGAAGGCTGGTCTTCTATTTGAAAGTGGAAATACTGAGATGTCCCTGTGTGGGGTCAAAAATGTCAACCATAATTCTTGAAACCCCAGCTTGAGATTTTTTGGGCATACCTCCCCAACCCACCTCCAATAATATTCCTTTACCACCCCAGCCTTCTCCTTACAGTGATATCTCGGTACTCATCATTAATTGGAAGCAATGTGAGATTGGCCGATTAATTTACGGGAACCAAATTACAGATTGTGAGTCTTCTAAATGAACATGAGCTCTTTGGATTTGGAAGTCTCCTTGATTTCCAGTGGAGCCATGCAAGGAGATTCATCAAACCTTCGGCTTTTTGAAGGGTTTGATTGATGCATTTCACCACCACCACCATGTTTCACAGTTAAACAGCCCACAAGAACAGACAATCTCTGGAAGCAATTCTAGCTTCCAAAAATATGTCTTGCCTGTTAGAAAAGAAATCCATTTACTCATATTTCCATAACACAGTATATTACTTTAAGGCAAGTCAACTCTCGGCGGAGTTAGCTTTTATGATAAAAATTCTATGAGCAAACAGCACATGTTCCTCTATTGAATAGTCACTCTGAAAGGGTCTACAACACACAGTTATTAAAACTTAACTGTTCTTTAGGCCAAAGCCGGTGCCCTCCCTGTGACAAGTAGAACAATTGCAAGCAAAATTAATGTTTTAATATAAAAGGGATCCAGGAAGTGTTGAGACTCTAATGCTAGGCTGCCATATTTTAGTATTGTTGCTGCTTGAACAGGCAACAGTTCATTGGCTCCGATTTTTTGCCTCTTCTTTCATGCTTTTGTATACATTTGCAAAGGTTCGTAAAAATGCCCTTGTTGAATATTCCAATATAGCACACTCATCTTATTAGAAAGCCTTAAGCAGCTAAGTGGAAAATGAACTCTGTCACTGGTGTATGGATTTTGCAACTTGAAGGCCATATGGGGGAATTCAATTGTCAATTATTTGCCCAAATAAAATATATCAGAAATCCCCACAGAAACCAATGGAAGCACAGGAAAAAAAATTGAGAGGGTGACACCCACAAGGTTGGAAACAAAGCATCTGAAACCAGACGAGATTTCTATAAAACCTCAGTAGAAGGGATGGTCAACAAAACAACAACACATCACTTTTCATGTGTGGATGGTAATCATACATGAGGACTGAAAACCCTGGAGTTGCAGTAAATGCAACTCCTCTATCTGAGTGTCTATGGAGATTCTCAATTGTCCAGATGATGGTTGTTCCCAACCATCATCATTTAAAACCATGATTGTTTTAAAGAGGCAACTGACTTTTTTTGTTTTTCCTTGAAGAGGTTTCACTTCTCATCCAAGAAGCTTCTTTGGTTCTGACTGAATGGTGAGGAATCGAACGATTTATATTCCTTGCAGACAACTGTTTGCTAGCATTCTTTCTGAAAGTCATTGAGGCCACTTGGAAGTTTATCTGTGCCAACATCACTTATCTCCAGTTTACAACACAGTCCTTTCAGCAGTTCTAAGAAGGTTCCACATTCATTTGAATGACTGAGAATCTCCACAGACACTCAGATAGAGAACTTGGAGTTACTGCAACTCCAAGGTTTTCAATCCTTGTGTATGACTACCATTCACACATGAAAGACATAGCCCAAGCTAAATCCAAAAATGCTAGGGAATTCCTTGAAGCTTGTTATTTAGACACATCAACCATCAATGGATACATAGAGATAAACCACATTTACACACCATTCAAAAGAGACAATTAGAAAAAGCTAAGAAGGACACAAACAATCCAGAACACATCCTCTTCAGCAAACAACAACAAGCAAGGTTTAAGACCAGACAAATAATCTCATAGAAAACAATACCCTAATAAAGGCACTACCAAGGAGAAACCCACCACCACAACCACTGGCTGGGCAAGCTACTGTATGTAAACACTCTACACTCACCAGCACTGATGAAATTACCTAGTCAGGTAATGAAATATCTGCAAGCAAACAACCAAGCTCAGAGATCACCAAAAGGATTCCACAGAACATGAAATGTTGAAACATTGTATTTGCTGATTCTGTGGATTTACCTTTCATGGAAATGAAAAGGATTTCTTTTCTCTTGGTCTAGCAGCCCAAAGCACGATCAATTAAAACCTTGACAAGATGAGCTCTATCTTTTCTTAATATTATGCAACATGAAACTTCTGCACATTTGCAGTTGAAAGGAAAAAAAAAAAAAGGGGGGGGGAGGTAGAGCAGATTAAAAAAATCTTTTAAAAAAATCTTATCCTATTTTAGTGCAAATATTGCCAAGAGTATAAATCTTCCATTTTTTTTTCATTGATTTAAACACCACATCACACGGACAGAAACTAATAAGATCAAGTATTTTGGCCTTCAGCATTGAGCATTGTGGCTGCCTTTTAATCTAAAAAGATAAACTTACCTTGCATTTTATTTCACCTACTTATGTTAAATAGAAAATAGGATTCCTGTGGTAGGCGATGGTTTACATTAATTTTCATAAAAGAACTCTTATTTGAAAGATTGCTATTATTATTTGTGTAATACGCTTAGTAGGAGATGCTGTGTTCAACTAAGGAATACCCTAAATATGTTATTGTTGGTCCTGGCTGATGTGAGATGTAGGTAGATTTTATATCTTCTGCAAAGATTTATTTCCTTTATGCAGAATGACACAATTCAAAGCCATTCTGGGCAGTGGTGGGATTCAAACATTTTTACTACTGGTTCTGTGGGCATGGCTTAGTAGGTGTGGCTTGGTGGGCATGGCAGGGGAAGGATCCTGTAAAATCTCCATTTCCTCCCCACTCCTGGGGGAAGCATACTGCAAAATCTCTATTCCCTCCCCACCCCACTAACCTGCTTTCCAGCTCCGTTCTCCTGTGCAGGGCAACAAAAGAAGACCCAGCTAATCAGCTGCGGGCGTGGCTTGATGAGCATGGCTTGGCTTGGTGGGCATGGCTTGGTGGGTATGGCTTGGTAGGCGTGGCAGGAGCAAAATCTCCATTCTCTCCCCAAAGAAGATCCAGCCAATCAGCTGGGACTCAGGAGGCAGAGAATAATTGGGGGCGGGGCCAATCAGAGGTGGGGTTTGCCGGTTGTCCGAACTACTCAAAATTTCCACTACCAGTTTTCCAGAACTGGTCAGAACCTGCTGAGTACCACCTCTGGTTACAGGACTTAGAATTCTACTATTTAATGATCTATGGTTTTTTGCAATATTTGGGGCACAACATGTGTCAGCACTTCATCAAGGCTTTGGTGGAGAACCTGTTCTTTCTTGGTCAATCTGAAATAGAAGACAAATCTCTGGTGAGTTGTAGAGATAAATTGATTATGTGCCATCAAGTCAACTCTTAGCAACCCCATAGGTTTTCTCCAGTGGTGGGATTCAAATAATTTAACAACTAGTTCTCTGCCCTAATGAGTTCTTCCAGCAACCAGTTCAACCAGCTGTTCAGAAAGTTAACAACTAGTTCTCCCGAAGTGGTGCAAACTGGCTGAAGCCCACCACTTGGTTTTCTCCATGTTGACCTGACTCTAACCTGGTCCTTCAAGGGTTTAAATGGTATCCCATCACCACCATAACTGAATCCATCCATCCACCTCACTACTGGCTGTCCTCCTCTCTTTCCTTCTACATTCCCGGAATTCAAGGCTTTTCCAGAGAGCTAAGTCTTCACATAAGGAATCCCAAGTAGGATAAAAACAGAAACCAACCTGTCTTATTGTTTTTATGACTTACAACCATAATAGGAAGACTCCATTATAATCCTATGTTGAGAGCTGCCTATATGGTATTTACCCAACTTGGTCAGTACCAAGTCCTGATTTACATTTATATTTATCAAGAAGAGTGTCAGGTTCCATGAAGCCGGGTAAGACTCAAGAAGTGAGAACGTTAATGGTTATTTAAGTCAGCTTTTAATTGTTGGTTTTATTTTACACCACCCCAAAAGTCAAATTTGTGAGGCGGGAGATGAATTTGATACATCAGTAAATGAAATGTCAGAAACCTAAGAAGTCCACTGAATGTGTTCTGACCCAGGCTTTGTCAAACATAATTAAACATGAACTTGGTAAAAAAGCAAAACCTATTTTATTGCAATGCTGAGAATTACTTCCATTCACAGCCAGAACCAATCTTAAACAGTTCCCCAAGATACACACATGCCTGTCAGTGCTGTGGAATGCTGCCAAAAACAGAAGTATCCAAATTAATTATAACAGAAACCACCCAAAATACCAGAAAATACCAACCAGAGCTCACAGAGCTTCAAGGAGGACTCAGAATCTATCGAGCTACTTTGCTTCCTGCAAAGATTTCATCATTGAGGTCTGCTTGTTCTGATCAAGGCTTCCAAGACTATAATTACACACATGCTTATTTTAAAAATAAGTCTTGTTTTATTGCAATGCTGGGAAAGCTCAAACAGTCCCTCAAGATCAGCACCCACCTTTCTTTCCTGTGAAGTGCTGCCGATAACAGAAGTGTCCAATGAACTAGAAAAAAACCAACTGAAGTACAAGCTTCAAGAATGAATCTGAACCGAACGAATGACTTTGCTTCCTGCAAAGTTTCTTCACCTTTGCCTGACCTTATGGGAGGGGCAATCACCTCCCAGCCTTATCCCAAGTTGCCCCTTTTGTTTCAGCTGCTCTCACCTTCTAGCAGCTCTGGGCGCGCACACACTGGGAACAGGCTCTCCTGGATCCTCTGCTTCGCTGCTGCCAGACTCTGAAAGCTCCACAGGCAACACTCCACTCCCAAATGGTCCTGGCCCCATCTCTGCACCGGATTTAGGACCCTCGTCCAAGTCTTCTCCAGACTCCCTGACTGGTCCCCATTCTTCCCCCCGTCCAAGCTGCCGGCAAACCACAACAGAACGGCTCACACAGGGGAACATGACCTAGAAGGCAATAATTACACAGCTTTTTAGAAAAGGATCTTTAATTTTAGACTGGAATAAATGCAGAACCTGGAAACTGCAAGGACTCATGGATGGTGTGTTGAGGCCTCTGAATGAAATGAAAACACTTCCCTTTGGATGCCTCTCCAGCTGAACCAAGGGGCCATTTTTGCGATAAGCCATGATTCATTTGCTTTCTCCAGGTGATTTGCATCTACTCTTCTTCCATTCCTTTCCCTGCTTCCTCACCGTCTCTCACACACAGCTGAATGGGCCACGTGGCTTTTGATTGCATTTATATGAGGGTTTTGGAAATGGCTTTACATCAATTTATGTAATCTCACTCTCATTTCGTTGGAATCAATTCCCTTACAGATTCAATTTCTGATGGCCACTCATGTTTGTCATTTGGCAGCTGCAACTAATGGAGATGAGTTTCCACACAGGCGGCCACCGAGACAGCCAAGGAGAGGCAAAGATGACATGATGGGATGTCATCATACCAGTGATGCAATGTATGTACCTTGGAGGACATCTCGTCCAGCCCCTAGCTCAAGAAGGAGACTGTACCCATTCCAGACAAATGGCTGTCTAATCTCTTCTTTAAAACCTCCAGGGATGGAGCCACAACTTCTGAAGAAAGCCCCTTCCCTGATTAATTGTTCTCACTGCTAGAAAATTTATCCTTAGCTCTGATCTGGCTTCTTCCTTGATTAGTTTCTATCCATTGTTCATGTCCTGCCTCCAGGTGCTTTGGAGAATAGCTTGACACCCTCTTCTTTGTCGCAGCCCCTCAAATATTGGAAGACTAGCTCTATACCTGTGCTTTACTATGAAACTATGTGATCGTGCTTAGTTTTTGGGGAGGAAAATAAGGGGGGGGGGAATTGTGCCTCTGCCTACCAGCATCCATCAGTATTCATCTGGCTAGCATCCTGTCAGTGTGTGAGAGAGTTGAGAGCTGTTTGGAAACGGAAGCAGTATTTGCTGTGTAAGCAAGAAGGAGACAGCAAGGAGCCTGGGTGTGGCTTAGCTCAACTGTTCTGTACTAAAGCTACTTGCGGCTGTGAAACTAAAACTGAAACTCCTCTCCTCTGCCTGTGTTTTGCATTTGGAGCAGATTTCTTTTCAGGTGGGGAAGGGGAGTAGAACTCCTTAGCATCAGAGCGCGTTAACACTAATAGTATAGGAAATACTAATGCTGTGATGGTCATTTTGAAAAAATCCTTTCTTAGTGAGCACCTAGAAGCCAAGAGGAACATAGGTGCCCAATTTCAAGTTTGTAGGCTTCATGGTTCTGGAGATTTTGTGATGATGCATGAGTGGTATTTTGCTTTTATATACTGTATATAGATTGCTATCATGTCACTCCAGTCCTTCTTTTCAATTAAATTAGACAAAGTCAATTCCTGCAAGTGTTCTCCATATATATTTAGCCTGCTTTTCACAACTTGAAGGTTTTGTTCTATTTTTTTAAATGGATATTTCTTCCTTACCATTTCATGTAATGTTACTATCACTGTTGCTACTGGTGCTGCTTCTACGGGGCTGCCGTGGCTTCTCAAATTATTGATTGCAGGAGGAAATACAGAGTGATGGACAGGTCTATAGTCTTCCCAGAGTTTACTTATAATAACCAGGCCTTTAAAAATTCCTCCTTGCTTTTGCTATTCACTTTGAAGCTGAGTTACAACAATTGTTAGTGTCAGCTGGCCCCTAAAGGATTGTGAGAAGGTCAAGTCCAGCCAGCTTTCATTAGCAAAACTTTCCATTCCTTATAGAAAACAAGAGGACAGGGTTTTTTTTCTCCCTAGGAAGAGAACTTAGCATGTTTCTGGCTGGAGTAGTTTTGATTGTTCTGTTACTGAGAACATATTTGTACATGACACAAAGACCACATAATCAAGTCATGTCATAGAGAACAATTATTTGGGAGCTCTTGAAAGCAAATGTACAGTGATGCATGAAGTGGGCTCATTGGTACTCTGAGTTTGGTTGTTTTCTTGCAGATGTTTCATTATCCAAATAGGATAACATCATGAGTCCTCAATGATGATAATCAGTGCAGCACTGATGATATTACCTAGCTGGATAATGAAACACCTGAAAGAAAACACCCCAGTTCAGAAATTTCAATCCTGAGCTACAAATACTGTATTATTTTCTATCAATGTATGAAGTCAGTGCAGAAAATAAAGATTTTCTTATGCTTCTGTCTTCCCCAAATCAAATCATATCTTGTTCTTGTCATTTTTTTGCTCGCATTCCCCTTTTTATTCGTTTATTTTGGAAATATTTAAAAGCACAATCCAGGGGGAGAAAAAGAAGAAAGAAATAAGAAAAGAGATGTAAGAGCTGGATAAAAATGAGTAATCCTTTTAAAAGTAACATTAGATTAGTGTTGCATGTAAAAGTGATCAAATATCTTTATTAAGATCAAGTCAATATTTAATAATTAACAAAAAATAAACAGTATAATTAAATTTGTAACTCCCACTAAGCAATTAGCCAGAGTTTTTATTGGATGTAAAGAAAATAAATTCCTTATTTAATAAGCCAGGCAAGAACTAACATATGAAAGCCTTAATGTTCAGAGAAAGCCAGATACAATTAGAATCTATATGCAGAATTATAACCCTTGTGTGATTTTCAGGTTGAATTAAATTTTGCATGAGACTTATTTTTCAGGTGCAACATTATTTTTGGACAGTGATACATATTCCCACATTTCATTCTTCTGAAAAAAGAATTAGATGTGATTTCTGTATAATTCATGATGGCAGGTCAACTATATAAGATCTGTTTTGCAGCTTGAATAAAAGATATTCTTGGCTGGTTCCTTGGTTTATATTATAATATTCAAGACTTTGAACCAAGATTGCATGAGGTCAACATGCACCTTTGTTTCTCCACAAGTATCTATGCTAATATTAACAAATTAGAATCATCAATCAGGACCTAATCTGAGATTGATTTATGATCCTAGTCTGTTTAGCAGAGTTCCCTGGTTTGGAATAATGAGCAGCTAACCTTAATGCAAAACAAGTCATCCATGTGAAGCGAGCTTCTGATGAAAGAACAGAAGGATGAAGGAAAATGCATTGCTAAAATATTCACCCATTTGCTTCATAACCCAACTCTTGTTTTGCATACTTTTAATAACTTCAGGACTGGCCATGTTTCTCCCCACTGTCCAACTCTGCTGCCAGCTCCTCAGGCTACCTGTGGACCACAACAATAGAGCAGAACCAGCCCACAAGAAACTTAGATCTGGCCCATAGGGTCATCCTGGAAACAACGAAAGACCGGCCCACGACTCTCCCAAGCTCCCTTTTTTTGCTGGCAGAGGGATGCAGGAGGCCGTTGCAGCCGAAAATGGAGCTGGCGAGCCTGTTTTTGCTGGCAGAGTGCTTGATCACCACAGGTACCCCCCAACATGAGTGACGTCGATCTGGCCACGCCCACCCAGCCACGCCCACCCAGTCTCCCAAGGTCAAACACAACCCTGATGCTGCCCTCAGTGAAATCAATTTTGACACCCCTGGACTAGAGAGCCTTTATTTCCCCGTAAAATTTTGCTTTTAATTGTTAAGATTTGAAACGGATAAGAAACCTTATTTTTCAATTCCCCTTTCCAAAGCCATTCCTTCACTCATGAAAAACTGCAGAATGCCTTTCAATGCCTACTGGATGCCTTTTGGCCATCCAAGAATTACAGTTGAGTTTCTGACATAAGATAATTGAGTCTCTGTCATACAGCTAAGACTATTAAAAAAAACAAAACTCTGATTCTTTCGATTAATGCTTGTCACTCAGTCAAGCTGAGAGCCCAAGGTCCCAATAACAAACAGCAGGTACTACATACCAGAAATAATTCAAGGTCTTTTCAACCAGTGGCCCTGCAAATTCCATTAAATGTGCCCTCTGAAGGTTTGGTTTTAGGCTCTGTTATATTCGTCTTATTTATAAAGTGAACTTCACCATTCGAGACCACATGTTGGAATATAGTCTGTAGTGGTGAAATGCTCCTTTTAATGATCTATTATCTGTCTGTCTATTGTCCGTCCATCTATCATCTATCTATTTATCTATCTATCCACCTATCTATCCACTCATTTATCTAACTATCTATCTATCCACCTGTCCACCCATCTATCCATCATTTATCTATCTATCCATTCATCTATCATCTATCCATCTATCCATTCATCCATCTATCCACCTATCTATCCCACTCATTCATCCATCTATACATCTATACAACAATCCATCCAACATCTATCTATCCATCCATCTACTCATCATCTATCCCTCCATCCATCCCTCCATCCCTCCATCTCTCATCTATTATCTATTTATCCACCTGCCTATCCACCTATCCAACCATCTATCCATCCACCCATCATCTATCTATCCATCCACCCATCATCTATCTATCCATCCATCCATCCACTCATTCATTCATTTATCTATGTATCTATCCACCCATCTATCATCCATCCATTCACACACATAGAGTATGTCTAGCATTGATATATAACCTTATTCTTTTATCAGTTTCCTCAGCCTGTTGACCTCCAACACCGATCAATTGAATGTCAATTCCCCCAAATTTCCCCCTCTCCCTTGCCCCTCCCCCTACATTAGAGAGCTCTGCACAGAAACTTTCTGGCATCCACTTTCACATGGAAAGAGATTTTCAGAGTAATGAACATTAGAAAAACATCCCTCTTGATATTTGACCCTGCCTTTCTTGTTCTTCATGTCTGAATACCCAGATCATTCCTTTTCCACCACTCACCTCCTACGTTTGCTACCGGGAAAGTTGGTGGAATTGTCACATGAGCTTTATTCTTCCTGGGTAAATCAATCAGCCGTTTTCCTTGTTTGAGGAGGACCAATTCTGAGAAAGATGAAACACCAGTTTTGTGTCATGTTCTACAGCAGGTGACTAATGAGACTATAATGCGGCTGAGCTATGCATTTGTATTCTTAAAAGCCTCAAAATTAGCACCCTTATTATTAAAACAATAATTGGATTAACATAATTGGCACACTTATTGAAGTAACGCTCAAACACAGTAAATGGGAATGATTTACAGATCTTTTATGCGTTATTGAAAACCATTTGGGAACTGCGGGAGCAGACCATCCTTAATAAGGCTGTCATATCTCGGCTGCAAAAATATAAATGTCCACTAGATGACAGCAGGCTAGACTGTTTTGTGTCTCTTGGCTGCCACCTACAGGTAGTCCTTGACTTCTGACCTCATAACAATTGGAAATTACAATAGTATTAAAACAAATTACCTATTATTGGTTCTTATATTTAGAACCATCACAGCATCCCTGCAGTCACATGAGCAAAAGAGCAGGGGGTTGGACTAGAAGACCTCCAAGGTCCCTTCCAACTGTTATTCTATATGCTATAAAATTTGGACACTTAGCAACCAGCATGTTCTGAGTTATAGTATCCCAGCATCATGTGACTGCTGTTTGCAATCTGGACAAGCAAAGTCAACAGGGAAAGCTGGATTCACTTAAGGACAATGTGATTCACTTAATGACTGTAAACAGAATGTAAAATCAGGCACAACTCATTTAACCCTCAGTGATGGAAGTTCCAGTCCAACTGTGTCCATAAATCAAGGATTACCTGTACAGGTTTGTAGCCCAAATGTGGTCATCCTAATCCTGATATCATATTTGCCTTTGAAACAAATCACAAGATATTCCTATGTGGATCTTGATTTCTCTATTTGTCCAGTTCAATAACTGCTACCTGGACAGAATACGTGCCTCATTCTGAGCCACAATTCAAGCCATTTGAATATAGTTAAGCATATAGTTAAGCAAAGAATAGCTTGATGGAATCAACATGCCAATGCAGCAAAATGAAATGATATGGATAAAGAATAATATGTGTAGCTTGGGTGCAAATGAGGAGTCCTTGGTGCCCTCTGAGCTTGCTTGTTGTTGTTGTTTTTTTGCAGATTTTTTTTTTGCAGATGTTACCTAACATCATCAGCAGTAACATCATCAGTGCTGATGAGGTTATCTAGTTTGGGCAATGAAATGTCTGCAAGTAAACCACCAAGCTCAGAGAACACCAAGGACTCTGTAATTCAACCCTGAGCTATATTCTTGTCTATCAATGCATGAAAAACCCCTGAGATAATATGGTCACGAAACAGCACAGAAGAGGCAGAGGCTCAGGAAGAGAAACATCCAGAAGCATCTCTTAGAACAGGGGTCTCCAACCTTGGCAACTTTAAGACTTGTGGACTTCAAACTCCCAGAGTTCCTCAACCAGCAAAGCTGGGTGTTCTATATGGAACTTTGCCATATAAACCTGAGAATATAAAGAGCAAGACTGAAGCCATATTTGTTCTCTGTGTGACCTGCTAGAGATCAGAACGGTTATGAAACTTGTTTTGCTGGTGTTCTGTCTGGTTATGAAATCATTTGTTCTTGACTTAGGGTAATAAGAAGGTCACCTTGACATTATAGAAATATTAATGGTCACTTGTGTGTACCCATTTGGAGAAAAACAGGAAATCTGACTATCATGAGAAAGTTGGGAGTTTTCCATGGAAGGTTGGAACTTTCCTATGAAAAATGTATGTTCTATATATGGAAAGCAGGAAGTGTTATGTAACCATGTGATTTGATAAACCTATATAAGTTATATTCACTAAATGGAAGTGTCTCCTTCCTCCTAAAATGTTTTTTTTTTTTTTTAAAGGGGGGTCCGATACTGCAGTATCTTCCCTAATAAAGCATCCTATGGATCAGATTATCAAAAGTCTGGTGATTTTTTTTATGCACATTTAACACTGGGAGTTGAAGTCCACAAGTCTTAAAGTTGCCATGGTTGGAGACCCCTGCCGTAGAATCCCTAGCTACGGATGGGAGCAAACCTTCCATCATTGTAGATCCTCCGGGTATGTTGCTGCGTGTTTTGGACTACAAATTCCACTCAGGGCCTTCATTCACATGGTATCTGGGAATGATGAAGGCTGAAATGCACCACATCTCCAAGACCAGCCGTAGCCTGCTATATTCACTGCACGTTTGGTTAAAAAGAAAAGAAAAATACATCTTTCCCCAATTAGGAAGCATAACAGATGGAAGGATGGACTTCATTGCCAAAATGTGGCTGCTTTTAAGGGCACAGAAACTCATTTCTGAAGTCAGCAACTATATTTACGCTCCCTTCATTTTCTTGGGAACAGAGAAAGCTTTTATGGAGGAGCTGATTGAACCATTAGTGATACAGTTGTCTCCTAGGGTCAGTTCTTTGCTTAGCAAATGCAACTGGCACCAAGAAACACTGCATCACAAAGTCTCCTGAAGTTCATAACAGAACAGAATAGCAGAATTGGAAGGGACCTTGGAGGTCTTGTAGTCCAACCCTCCCGGCTCATAATAGCCCCATACTATTTCAGACAAATAATTGTCCAATCTCTTCTTAAAAACTTCCAGTGTTGGAGTATTCACAACTTTTGGAGGCAAATTGTTCCACTGATTGTTTGTTCAGGAAATTTCTCCTTAGTTCGAGGTTGCTTTTTTCCTTGTTTGCTTTCCTCCATTGCTTAGGTTGACCCCTTCTTCTTTGTGGCAATCCTTTAGATATTAGAACACTGCTATCATGTCACCCCTGGTTCTTCTTTTCACTAAACTAAACCTACCCAATTCCTGCAACTGTTCTTTATATGTTTAAGCCCTCCAGTCCCCTAATCATCTTTGTTGCTCTTCTCGGCACTCTTTCTAGAGTCTCAACATCTTTTTTATATCATGGTAACCAAAACTGGATGCAGTCTTCCAAGTGTGGTCTTACCAAGGCATTATAAAATGATATTAATGCTTCATGTGATCTTGATTGTATCCTGTTAATGCAGCCTAAGATTGTGTTGGCTTTTTTGACAGTTTTTTTGGTCATCTACATTCTTGTTTCTCCTCCCAGAGCAGATGCATCTTACCCAAAATTATTTGGCTCCCAATCAACTGCTGTAAACTTTCATTCCATTCCCCAGGATAATGCTAAAAATGCAAAAAAAAATTCCTAAATATTATTTTCCGGATAGACTAAAGAAAAGTTATTGGCCTAGGGGTGGAACATGGTTTACTTTATGCTCTTGCTTTGATCAATAGCATCTGACCTAGCCATTCCAATTGTGTGATATCTTAAGAAGGATTTTTATATATATATAAAATATCTCTCACTTGTCCCTCATTAATTTTGCCTCTGTTCTTAAAAGTAAAATAAAATAAATCTGAGGAAAAGAACATTTTGTTCGGAGAGAAGAACAGTCTTTAATTCTCAAAACTGAAAATGTTATGGGTCAGACCATCAAAGGAACACCTTAAAAATATTGCCTCTGCTACAGAGCCAGAAATTAAATTCTGTAAGGTCCCAACATGTAACATAACTCAGAACGAATACAATTCTGAAGCTTTATGAGCCTCTGGGGCTCCTGAACTCAACAACCAATCTATCATGAAGTTCAAATACATGGAAACCTGTTTTTTTTGTAGACGTGTTTCTGAGATTTAACATTGTACCAATTCAGTCTTGGTTGGAAGGTCCCTCAAGCTGATCAGAATGGTCCGATTCTAAGTTAATGATTTTTGAACTTGTTGCATCTCTATTTTTTGTTACATATTTATGGAGTTGCCCCAGGCTATAACTTCAGGTCAGTAGAGGTCAAGAGAGTTTGATTCTTTTGTCTTTCAGGAGCAATCTACCATGCTACTCTGTGGGTCTGTTTGTTCCTTTTTAATTGGACTCTATTGAAAATATTGGGAGTAATACTATGGTCTGGTATCTGATATTGCTTTCATAAATTCTGTTGTTATTGTTGTTGTTTTTGTTTTTGTTATTTCCAAGGAATTTCCATTTCTCTTTTTTAATCCTTTGGATCAACAGTTGGGAAAACGGAAGAGAAGAAGAGAATGGGTCAGTAGGAAATATTCCCATCATGTTTTTATTTGTGCTTAGTAACTGAAAATAATAAAGAAAATATCAATAATACAGATGGTTGTTTTAGGCCAGCTGTTCTTGGAAAGTACAAACAAATAGGTTGTGGGATTTCCAATGTGGTCCAGTAGAATTGTTTTTTTAAAAAGGATATTGTTATAAAAGTAAAATGCAAAGGTGTCAAAATAAAAAGGATAAACAATTACTAAGCACAAATAAAAACATGAGGGGAATATTTCCTTGTGACCTATTCTTCTCTTCTCTTTTTTTTTTCCCAGTTGTTGATCACAATCAATTAAATACTGAAGATTAGATTGCTAATATCTAAGTTATTTCATCTATTACTTTTATTGGTCTCATTATATTTTTCATAGAAGCCTTATTCTAAATATTTAAATTTGCTTAGCTTTTCAATGTGTAGCATATAAAAGACCCATTCTTACTTTTGAGAAAACTTCCATTACTTCTATTGATAGGGTATCTCGTATCAATTTTGTCATTGTTGCATATTCTCCAATTGTCTTCCCTTTTTAACCAAAGATTTTAACTATATATTTTGGGCATCCCTCAAGCTCATTGGCTAGAAAAGGAGTGGGTGGTAACCATAACAGATTTCAACATAACAGTGAGAAAGAATTAATTATCAAAACTTCTTCTGATGGAAGACTCTTGTCTGATGTGTCCCATTGGAGAAGTCACATCCAGGGGGTGGGGGAAAGACCAGGGTCAAGGGAGAAATGTATGATGTGATTTAATATTGGCTGCACCCAGCCACGCACCAGCATGGCAACTTCTAATAAACCAATTTACTTTTTCTGAGATGCGGTTAGAGACTTTTGATTTGAATGAGGGTGGATTTGTTGGAGCCCTGAGAGCCAGCCGATACTAAATCACATCATACATTTCCCCCTTGACCCTGTTTTTTCCCCCACCCCTGGATGTGACTTCTCCAATGGGACACATCCATCTCCAAGAATCATCCATTATGCTCTCCAATAACCTTCTTATGTTCCGACAACTTTAGGCTACCGAGATGATGATCTAGGCATTTCAAGAATGCCTTGTTTTCCCCCACTCTCTTTTTCTGGCAGCTAAAAAGACTAAAGGAGTATCTTTTTAGTTGACAACATTCTTCTTTTTTAAAAGACAATATGTTCTCCTTCCTATGTTAGAAAACAGCTGGCCAGGACAGATGTCCATTTAAAATATATCTTTGGCTGAGCTTATTTTTTAAAACTAGAATCAAAAAAATGTTGCATTTTTTTTGTTCCCTAACAAGGGTAAATAATATTTGAGATTTAAAAAAAAACACATACACAACAGTAACACCTGCAACAATCAATAAATGGATTTCTAATCTATACTGCCCCAGTAAACTTACAGAATTATGCATGTACTATCCCAACTGTTCTCAGAGATCTTTCCTGAACAAGATCTAAGAGGATTATTTCAAGTGACAAAAGATGAGATGGCTTTTCAAGACAAAAGACAAATTAAACACTCTCACAGCAAAATCAGCGTTTGAAGGAATTAAAATAGAGACTTAATATCTACTGCCTTTATGTTTTTAGTAATTAGAACTGCCATAAAGTGATTCTGAGAACAATTATGCTTTCCCTTATATTCTGGGTTTCGGAACTGTTAGTTATACTATTTGACCAACCCAAATATCGATGTGCATTGCAGGTATCGGGAAGCCAAGAAAATGGCATATAAATTGCACATTTTTTTGCACTAAATTCATCTAAGAGAGATTTCTATGCCACCCTTGGGGAATGGAATTCAACCCTGAATTCCAGGTGCCTGTTTTTGAATTTCACTTTAAAAAAAACGTTGGCCTCCCAGCGACATGAACCTCTACTGCCGGTATCAGGAATTTTCCACCAATACAGATGATTAAAAACAACAACAACAAGCATTGATTTTTAAGCATGAAATTCTACCCATATCTCATCTTGGTATCCATTTTAGTGTTTGCATTGAAAAAAATGCACAGGTGGAGGAGTGGTTTCGTGACCTAGAGGTGGAGTTCTGGCCTCACAGTCGGGAAGCTGTGAGTTTGATATTTCTCTCTCTGGGCACAATGAGAATATATCTGCTGAACAAAACTCTGTATTGGTGACAGGAAGGACATCTGGCCATTAAAACACTCTGCTAACTCCATTCAGTTGCCCAGACTCCATCCCCACAAGGGATTATGGAGTTGTTTAAAGGAGATGATGATGATAGGTACATAGGTGGCGGGGAGAACAATTGTTGTTTTTCACCCTGAAGAGAAAAATGGATGCCTGGGTCAGATTTGGGGTGGAATATCATGCTTAAAATTGGTTCTCTTTGCTGATTTTGAAAAAAAATTGATCATATCTAGTGCCCTAGAAAGAAAATTCCTGATCAGGGACGAGGGGGCAAAAAGCCAATTTGTTATTGAAATGGAATACAAAAGCAGATGCTGGGAATACACTCAGGATGAATTTTCATGTTTAAAAATGGTGCTGGTTGCTGTTTTGAAAAATCAGCCATTCCTGGTTTCCAGGGAAGAAAAGGCAGAGGGATTCAGGGAGCCCAGACCCCCAAACTTTTTCAACCTAAATGTTAATATGGATGCTGGGACGAGATTCAGGGTGGAATTTTTTCATGCTTTAAAATGATTCTGGTTGCTGTTTTTCAAAATCGACCATATCAAGTGCCCAGGGAAGAAAATTCCTGCGGATATCATCAGGAGTTAAGACACCAGTTTTAAGAACAAAATTCCACCTACAAATCTCTGTTTTTATGCTCAGGTTTAAAAAAAAAAATTGGCCTCCCAGCCAACCCAATAAAAGAGCATATTAATTACTCATCTATAACTTTTGGCCTAGATTTCATTTAAAATTTAGTTTTCTTAGAAAATCCAGTTTTCTATGTTAGCCTTTGGGGAATTCTGTTATATTCTTAAGTTCTCCTTTTTTTGAGCATTGTGTAGGTAAATGCATGGAAAGGAAAGTCGGTTGATGTCACAAAATATACGCAGCAATAATATCCTCTGTTTATTCAAGAACTGTGGTGCTAGTTTGAAGGCCATAAATATGCATGCTGAGTTATTGTGGGTTGCCAAACATATGCTTGGTGAAATGAAAAATTAGCAACAGGCAGAAGAGTTCTGAAGATCACCTCATCTGGCCTTTCTCAGGCTCCATCTTTCAAGGAATAACAATAGCACTTAGACTTACATACCACTTCACAGTGCTTTTACAAACCTCTCTAAGCAGTTTACAGAGTCACCACATCGCCCCCAACAATCCAGGTCCTCATTTTACCCACCTCAGAAGGATGGAAGGCTGAGTCAAACTTGAGCTGGTCAGGATCAAACTCCTGGCTATGGACAGAGTCAGCCTGCAATACGGCATTCTGCACACAATGGATGGATGGATGGATGGATGGATGGAAGGAAGGGCAATATCACTTACTTATATACCACTACATAGTGTTTTAACAGCCCTCTCTAAGCGGTTTTACAGTCAGCCTATCACCCCCAATAATCTGGGTCCTCATTTTACCGACCTTGGAAAGATGGAAGCAGGGGTGGGATTCAACCGGTGTAATAACCAGTTCAGTGAGTGTGTGCTTGCATGCACACAAAGCATTTGCAACTCACCTTCTGCTGGAAGCCCTGTGTGTGTAAAACAGCTGACACATGGCAGCTGTTTTGCACATTTTGCTGTGCCACACGAAGCAGCTAAGCTGGAAAACCTGAAAATAAAGCACAGGCTAGAACCAGAGTGGGCAGGGACCCAACAGCTGATCGTCCGCACTACCAGTTCGCCCGAACCAGGCCAAACCGGTAGAATCCCACCCCGGATGGAAGGCTGAATCAAACTTGAGCCGTTTAGGGTTGAACTCCTGGCTGTGGGAAGAGTCAGCCTGCAATGCTGCATTCTAAACACTGCGCCACCTTCACTCTATGTGAAACACTTCACTCACTGTGAAACACTTCACTCCTATGAATCCCACTAGGTCATTTGATAAGATATTCTAGATATCTTTGGGCAATAATTTTGGATAAAAAAAATGAAAGAGAGCAGTTTTAACAGAGTGTTGTATGGATTTGTCCTTCTAATCTTTGAAACGGAGTTGGGGATGGGATCTTCATCTTCAGACCTTCCACTTTGACTGGGGGTTAAATTCTTGGGACAGCAGAGCTATGAAAGGTGCTGTGAATGAAAGATATAATTAAGATGCTCGTGGTAGCTTGAAGTCTCCTCCACCATCACTGCCATTTCTCCTTTCTTTCTCACCTTCTCCTTCTCCTCCATCATAACTATTTCTCCTTCTCTTTCTCCCCTTCTCCTCCACCATCACCACCATTTCTTCTCCATCTCCTTCTTCCTTTTCTTCATTCTCCTTCTCCCTGACTCCATTTTCCTCCTCCTCCTCTTGACTCTTTTAAGTTGAATGTATTGACTTCTCAGATAATGGTTATTTTTATATATTGTTGCTTCTTTTCATGAACGAAGCCAACCAGGAGCACCTTGGAGTTGGGCAGCATGGATATTAAATAAATAAGCAGATAATAATTATGTGCCATCCAGTTGGCGTGACCTCTTAACGATTTGCTGCTGGTCATCCTCTTTTTTGTCCTTTCATCTTTTCCAGTGTTAAAACTCCTCCACAGAGCTGGGTCTTCAAGAAATGTGTCCAAATTATAGAAATTAAGCAGAAAATAAATCAATGGATAGATAAATATTCAGGGTTCAGTTTTCTCTAGCTTGATAGTTGTTCAGGAAAGGGAATTCTCTGGTGGAAATAGGACCATGTATCCTGACAATTCTGCTGAAATCATTTGAAGGTTTTGGTTTGGCTTTCAACTCAGGTCCAAGACCCTCTTTTGTTGTTTTCATCTTATAACCCTAGTTATATTTATCAGGAGTATCATTCATGGCAAGATGAAGTCTTTGGACTGAAGGAGTGCTAATGGTACAAAGCATAAATTGAGAATACAAATTAGCCTTCTTCAAGACCTCCGGTAAAAACAGTTAAGACGGGCATAAAAACATATTCATTCAGATGAATTTAGCATCTGTTCTGGCTTTGATTAAATATTCAGAACACTTTTAGAGAGTGAACATTATTTCATAAGTGGCCTGAATGAATTGTAATTTTTCCAGTAGGCATTTAAAAAATTATGAACAGATGGAGAGTGGTTTTAGACTAATAATTGAACAGGGCTCTGAATTTAAAGTGTAAGTGTGTGTGTGTGTGTGTGTGTGTGTGTAAAAACTCACACTGAGAATACTGACTCTAACAGAATGCTGCCCGTGTTTATTGATAAGTTATTAAGGTTTGATTCAACAGCTTGGATACCATTGTTTATTTTAATAAAGAAATTGACAGATTGTGGCAGTTCCCACTAAAGGTTGCATGATTCGATGTGAAGGTGGTTTTGTATTTCAACAGAAGTATGCTTATGTGAGGGATGAATTATGCTTTCATGCTCCCAGGTCTAATTGATTAATGGAGAAACCAATTTTAATTGCCAAGGTCAAATCTTAATTAGTGGGACACAAATTAGGGACACTGTATCATACTTTAGTGTTGTGTTGCTCTCCCAGACAATGAAAAAGAAAATATTGATCCCTGCTTAATGGGAATCATCCATCCAGAATTAACCAATATGCCAAACTGAAACGAGAGATCAGCCTGGCAGCTGATTGTTGGGTATCTGGTGTGCATGCGCAGATGCACTGTGTGCAAGAAAGGAGTCGTGTGTGCATGCGCAAAGATGCACAGTGCATGATGGGGGAATCACGTGTGCATGCACAGATGCATGGTGTGTGAGGAGTCATGTACGCATGCACAAAGATACATGGCACAAGGGGGGGAATCGGGTCGGATTCAATTTTTTTAACAACCAGTTCTGTGGGCATGGCTTAGTTGGTGGGCATAGCTTGGTGGTCATGTGACTGGGTAGAAGTGGCTTGGTGGTCATGTTATTGGCTGGGTGTGACCAACTCAATATCACTCACATCGAGGCATGCATCTCCTCACCTGGCCTCTCATGACTGTGGGGATGCTGCAACAGTCGTAAGTGTGAAAAATGGTCATAAGTCACTTTTTCAGTGCCATTGTAACTTTGAATGGTCCCTCCACACAAGCAAAGTACGAGCAAAAGAGGGAAAAAAAGCTTCAGAGAAGTTCCTGAGATAGGAAGTCTAGTCCTGCCAAGAATGTAATAAGGGTTAACGGAGAGGCAGTTTCTGTAAGCAACACCAGAATGTTTCCTTCCTGCCTTCCTGACAGGATTAGGCCAGTAATTTCTTCTAACAACCGGTTCTCCAAACTGTTTAGAATATTAACAACGGAATAGGTGCGAACTGGTAGAATCTCACCCCTGGGGGAAATCACGCACACATGCACAGATGTATGGTACATGAGGGGGGAGTTGTATGTGCATGTGCAGGGGGCATGGGAGGGCCCAGCGGGCATTGCCTTCTGGGCGTTGGCACATGAGTGCGCACAAGCAAGTGTGCATGCAATTATCGGCACGGGAGTCTAAAAAGGTTAGCCACCACTGGCGTAGGGTTTCCTGCAAGGGGTTGTACTAGAAGACATCTCAGGTCTCTTTCAACTCTGTTATTCTATCTTCAGATTTCCAAGTTAAACCAGGCAGAAAACATGACCTGATGAGATAATTCTACATTATTGTAAGGTTATATCAATAGAATCTTTCAGGTCTGAAGGTACAAATCTTCCATTGTCTCCTTAACAGTCTGAGAGACTAAAAAGAGTCCTTTCTGAGCCTGTTCTGACCCAACCGGGTTCCCAAAGACCAATTGAGCTTCCGAGCTTCTTTGCTTTCTTCCAAGAATGCTTTTTCAAACCTGGCTTTTATCATCTTCAGGGAGGGGCCATTACCTTGCAGCCTTACTCCCGAGTCGCCCGTGCTGCTGTAATTGTTCTTTCCTCCAAGCAATCCTTAGTGCACGTGCACTTGGCACAGGCTCCTCAGGAACCTCCTCAACAGTGCTGCCAGCCTCCACAATCTCTGAAGTCCACTCCCTGATGGTCCTGGCCCCTCATCAGAGTCCTCGCTTTGCTCAACCATCTGCACCTGCTGCCGGCTAACCACAACAGAATCTCTTTTTTCTCCTGTTATGCAGTTGTGGGCTCGGACCTCTCTTCTCCATCCCCAGGCAATATTTTTTAAACCTATTAAGCAGGGATGCAACCAATTACAACTTAATTAGTATCCTGCATAGTTTCAGCTTTGTTTCATCTAAAATAAAACTGGTCAGCAAAAATGAAGTTCAAACTTCAGCCCAAGGAGACTGACAAGAAAATGGGCTTGGGAGAAATGAAAAACTAAAACCACCACCCAATCTTCACAGCCGTGTTCTTTCACTTAAAACCAGAGTAGTGCAAAAGCCCAAGCAGCATTTGCAAGTCGTTGCAAAGCAGCCTTCAGAATTCCCCCTAGAATATTAAATTATTCTGGGCTCGACAGTCGCAGGGGTGAAAAATGACAAAGCAGCTTCATTTTCCCCTAGGAATTTTGAACAAGCACAATAAAGTGGCAGGAGCAAAGCAAACAGCTAGTAACAAGTATTTAATCCAAATAAAGTTGCCGTAGTCGTTTTCCAGGCAAATAATGGCAAATCAATGACATCCTAATAACTTTGCAGAGGGAAAAAAAAAACTCTGCCCATGATTGTTTAGTTGAACAATTGCTGCCTTTTGCAGCTCTACAGGTCACAGAGCTGAATTCTAAACTACCAAAAAAAAATTATAGCATTTTCAGTGCATTAAAAAAATAGACTTTACAGCCCTTGTGCTCTGATCCTATCAGAGTTTGTAATACGGGTAGTCCTCGACTTACAACTACAATGGAGCCCCAAATTTTCTGCTGTTAAGTGAGGCATTTGTTAGGTGAGTTTTGCCTCGTTTTATGAACCTCCTTGCCTCCATTGTCAAGTGCATCACTTCAGTCGATAAGTTGGTAGCATGGTTAAGCAAATTGTCAACTTGTAAAGCATTCCTGGCTTGCTCTCAAGTTGCCATAAGAAGGAAGGGAGGTGGGGGAGATCTGATGCAGCAGTTTGGTTGCAATGACCAGAAGCACATTCCACACTTACCTTTCTCCAGATTGTGTCCCAGGTTACCAGAGCCAGCCAGAGGGGTGGGTTTTGTACAGCCCACGAAAGTGCTTCATTGGAGAATGTGATTTATGACACACCCTGGGAGGAGGGGGGAAACAGGGGCATAGGTGGGCAGTAAATTATGCAGGGCAGAGCCAACTGCACTTGGGAAAAGTGCCGACATGTTGCTCCTAATAAATAATTGGATTTATTTTGAAACTTGGCTCGAGGCTCATGAATTAATTAGGGCATCCATTGGAACTCTGACACGAATCTGGATTTCCCCATTGACTTCTCTTGTCAGAAGGTCACAAAAAGGGATCATGGGACTCTGGGACGCAGCAAATGTCATAAATATGAGACAGTTGCCAAGCATCTGAATTTTGACCCTATGATCATGGGGATGCTGTAAAGGTTGTAAGTGTGACAAACAATTATACACTATTCTCCTTTACTGGCCTGTCATTTCTAACAGTTCAGGTGTTTTTAGAAAGCCCCCCCCCCTTTTTTTTTTTTTAAGCACACAGTTTAATATTAGATCTTCTGCTGATTTCTGGTGTAATTAAATGCACGCTTAGGATTATCTATAAACTCAGAGGTGGAAACTATATTTTTTTCAAGCAGGCCTATAAGTAATGAACCAGGGTTGCATGTTATCTTAACAGCGAGAGTATTTTCATCAGTCCCTATGCCAGCCATCAGTGTTCAAATGCGATCACTTTATTTTTTAATTAAAAAGAGATGTCTCAGGCAATTCAAATTAATCAAGCCCACATTAGAAGCACAAGGGAGGAGAGCTTGCTAAAGTTATGTTGTCAGCTACTCGTGGCCAGAGCCGTTTGGTACAATTTGGCAAGCTTTCTGCTTTGCAAAAATCACAGAGCCAAACTCTCCCCTTCAAAGTCACCATAGAAGGTTCTGCAAACTTTTTCATATTTATTCATCGAGAACAATAGGAGTTCTAGATCACCCAATAAAATATTTGGATTACCCAGTAAAAGAACCAGGGATGGGGATATGTTTTTGGTTGGGATTCATGCCATGCACTAACTAAGCCATAATGTCATCCTTTGGGTTGGGGCCAGTGATGGGATTCAAATTTTTTACTACTGGTTCTATGGGTGTGGCTTGGTGGGTGTGGCAGGGAAAGGATACTGTAAAATCTCCAGTCAGAGGTGGGATTTGCCGGTTCTCCAAACGACTCAAAATTTCCGCTACCGGTTCTCGTGGTCAGACCCTGCTGAATACCACCTCTGGTTTGGGCTCAGTTGTGTGAATGTTTGCAATTTATCAATTTGGACATCCAGTGTAGCATGTTGTATGAACCACCCAAAGGTGACAATTGTTTTTGGTCAAACACAGTGAATACAAAATGGGAAACCAGCCAATGGTTTTCACCTGTTTTCACTGGAGAGTGACCATCTTCATCAGGGGTCCACTACTTGTGTGGACCTACTAGTGGGCCCTGAGGAGGTTTGGAACCAGGCCACAGTAACGGCCAATGAGCACACACACACACACATACACACATACACACACACGTGCATGCACATCCTCATTTGCGCGAGCAGCAAGTGAGCTTGTGTGCATGCTTTCCATTTGTGTGACTGGCAGGCACGTGTGCTCACCAGTTGTGGAAATGGAGCTGTAGGCGTGTGCACTTGCCGACTATGTGCGTGAACCATCCCCTCCTCCTCCACTAGTCCACGAAGTCAGAAACGTTGGGGAACTCTGATCTATGTCAGTGAAGTAATTGTCCATCATTGTCCTGTTTCCGATATCCCAATGAGAATATCCCAACGAAAAACTCACAGGTTACATCTTTGATGAAATGTTGCAGATGTTAGAAGAGCTGTAATTAGAGCAAAAACTAGTATCCATAAGCTTCCAACCACACTTATAAGAGTCATAAACACGGCACAAAGAATTATCAGGTAAGATCATCCCCTACACAGTTGTATAACTACCACTCATTGACACCCAAAAATATTATTTATTCATTAAAGCTGGCTTTCCTCCTATGAAGGAGAGAGCTTCCATCAGACAGATGACAGTTATGGAAATTCCTTCCTTCCTTCCCTTCCTTCCTTCCTCACTTATTTCTCTTCCCTCTCCTCCTTCCACTTCCTCCCTCCCTTCTCTCCTTCCTTCTTTTATTTCTCTTCCCTTTCCTCCCTCATCTTCCTCCTTCCCTCCCTCCTCCTTTCTTCCCTCCTCTCATTCCCATCTCCTTCCTTCCTTCCTTGCCTCCCTCACTTTTTTCTCTTCCCTCTCCTCGTTCCACTTCCTCCCTCCCTCCCTCCCTTCCCTCCTTCCTTCTTCTCTTATTTCTCTTCCCTTTCCTCCCTCATCTTCCTCCTTCCCTCCTTCCCCCTCCTCCCCCCCTCATCTCCTTCCTCCCTCCCTCCTTCCTTCCCTGTCCTGTCTTGTCCTTTCCATAATGAATGAAATCCAATTCTTTCCTTCCTCTCCATAATATCTGACACCAGCAGAGGTCTTCTCCATCTCCTGGCTGAGAGGTTTGCCAAGACAAAACTTCTAGTTCCACCCTGAAGATTCCACTTCCAATAACTGCCAGGTTGACTGAATGGAGTCAGTTGACTTGCAAATACAAATTTAAATATTGTTTTATATTAATACATGAGGTTTTGGAAGCATTAGTCCCAGCATTTTAGTCTGCATAATTTTTGGGCTCAATTGTGGTTGTAAGTCAAGTGGTGCAGCAGCCTAGTGGTGGAGCTCTCACCTCATGATCAGGAGGCTGTGAATTCTGTCCTAGGTAGCAGCAGATATTTCTCTCTCTGGGCACAATGAGAAATATATCTGCTGCATATAACTCTGCATTGGTGACAGGAAGGGCATCCGGCCAGTCAACATTCAGCTCCATTCAGTCAACCTGACTCCACCCCAATACAAGGGATTACAGGGTCATTAAAGGACAAAAAAATGTGGTTGTAAGTCAAGGACTGCCTGCAGTACTGTTGTTTTAAAAAACCAGCTTCTTCTACAGCTTTGTTTCTCTCCTGGAGAACTTGAAGAACCCATGATTCTTCTATGAGCATGAATCTCTCAGGATCTCTACTTTGGAGATTCAGCCCGAAGTGCTACTCACCAAGTTCTGTAGGATCGTTCCTCCAGGAGGCTGAGAGAGTTGGTTTGCAACATCCAAGGGGTTAGTTGGGCAAGGAAATTGCACAGGCTGCTGTTTCCCTGGATACAGTTCAACAACTTCCCAGCATTTCCCCCCCTTGGGCAGTGCAGGAGGCCTGCGATCAACTGACTGGTTTTGCTGCCTGCACAAAGAACAGGTGGTGGGTTGTCAAATGTCTGAAGGGGTGAGCACAATGCATGGGCAGGGGGCTGCAAGCAGCTGAGTGGGCTATAAATTATGCAGACTTATATTCAATCTCGTGCTGGCTTCTGATGCTTAGAATAATGGGATAGGAATACAGCAAGGAGCTGGGATTGTTGGTTTTTTTCTCCTCTTCAAGAAAGTGCCTGGGTTATCTCAGAAAGATGCAACATTTAGTTTCTCACAATGCTGAATCAGATATCTAGGGGAAATCTGAGAAGTTCCTTGATGCAGTATGGGCCCTTGTTCTCGGGGTTATTGCTCAGTTACTGAACAAGACCATTTGCTATGCCTCTCCCCAAATGTCTTAATATCATTGTTTGTGTAATTAAAAGTGAGTAAAAGCAAATTTGAGATAGATGGGGATTAAATAGATAGAGATTAGATAGAATAGATGATAGATGGATGATAGATTAGATAGATGAATGGGTGTATAGATAATAGGTAGTCAGATAGATGATAAAATAGATCCTTCAAGACAGTTTTGTCCCTGGTGACTAGACAGACAAAGACCAACAGACAGGTCTGGATTGATAGCTTGATGAGACAGACAGACAGACAAACAGACAGACACAGACAGATAATCTATCGACCAACAGACAGATCTAGATTGATAGCTTGATGAGATAGATAGATAGATAGATAGATAGATAGATAGATAGATAGATAGATAGATAGATAGATAGACAGACAGACAGACAGACAGACAGACAGACAGACAGACAGACAGACAGACAGATAAATAATAAATAGATCCTTCAAGACAGTGGTTTCCTTGGTGACTATGTGGAGAAGTGATTTTTCTGAAGTGGTTTGCCATTGTCTTCTTCCTAGGGCTTACAATGAATGACTGGCCCAAGGTCAAGCATCTGGTTTTGTGCCTAAGGCACATTGGAACTCATAATCCTCCCATTTCCAGTCTGAAGCCTGTAACAACTACACCAAACTGGCTTTGTGAGCATTTCTCCCTTCCTCTTCAGGTGCAAATCCTCTCAGAGCCACTTATTGATGTCCACAATAGGGAAGTTTAAGATTTGCCATCTAAAAAAAAAAAACAAAAAACCTGTATATGCAAAGATAAAAGCAGGAAGGAAACCAGTGTTTGACAATCTGACGTGTAAACAGGGAGCATTCTGAAACTGCTGGCAAATTCTTCCTTGGCTTTTTACCCAAAGCCCAGAAACATTTTGGAATTAAAAGAAAAGGTCAAGCACGCAATGTCTAGAATACAGCCTTGCC
This sequence comes from Laticauda colubrina, assembly GCA_015471245.1. Classification (NCBI taxonomy): domain Eukaryota; kingdom Metazoa; phylum Chordata; class Lepidosauria; order Squamata; family Elapidae; genus Laticauda; species Laticauda colubrina. The sequence goes on from BLBF01000045.1 coordinate 7,086,964, forward strand.
TAATCCTAGAGTCCTGTTACAAATGGAAAATATCACATTTCAGCTAGCATTCTGCGAATAAACATAGAATAACAGAGTTGGAAGGGACCTTGGAGGTCTTCTAGTCCAATCCCAGAAAAAAAAAAAAAGCAGACAGCTACCGTTCACCTCCAGTTTCCCTAGATCATAATCATAATTCCCTAGATCATAATTTGTTAGCTGAGACCAAGGACTCATCAACCTCCTGCTTTCTACTTCAGCTGATGAGATTCCTTGGGAACACAAGAAATTTAATGGGACAGTCAGGAGTAGTAAAGATGGGAAGTATCACATTTCAGCTGGCATTCTGGGACTAAACACAGTACATATAATAATCAAGTTGGGAGGGACCTTCAAGGTCTTCTAGTCCAACCCTAAAAAAACCAAAAAGCTACGATTCACCTCCAAGACTCTTACATCATCATAAGAAGTTTGTTAATTTAGACCGAGAGCTCATCCAATTCAACCTCCTGTTTTCTGCCCCAGCTGATGAGATTCTTTGGGGACTCAAGGAATTTCTTCAGATACTTGGGAAGACACTGCCTCTCCACATGGAAACACCCCATCTGAGAAGCTCCTGAACATCTATATATGTATATATGTATTTGTTTTTTTAAGTTTTCGTGAGTACTTACATGAATGCAGTTCAGCTTCCTTCGGGTATTATCCCACGTCATTGTAGTGCTTTTAAAGTTGTAGCAACGTTTCAGCAGAATCTCATCTGCCATCATCAGGCTTCTGTATTGAGTTTGTATGTGGGTCAGGTCTCATAGCAGTTGGTTTTAAATTTGAGGCTAGCCTATTATTGTGGCAGGATGTTTTTTTCTACATCCTGATTGGTTGGGAGTCTTGGTCTGTGTTTATTGGACTTGGAGTTTGTTTGACTGGTGTTTCTGATTTCTTCTGTCTGTTTTGTGGCTTTAATTGGCTGGCAACATTCTGTTCCTATATTGGAGGCTTTCAGATCAGTTTGGCTTCGCGTGAAAGGACGGATATTATCTATTAGGAAGCCAGGTTTCATCTGGGTGCCTGGTGGGGGGGTGTTTGAGCTGGAGGCATCAGAGGGAGTCTGTTTGTGCCCAGGTGTTTGCCTGGCTTGTGGTGTGGAGATCTTTCTATTTGAGAGTGCAGGCTTCCAAATGATTGACAGTCTGCTGGAATCATCTCTTCTATTCTAATGAACAGAAGAAGTGGGTTCGGCAAGGCAAAGCAGGTGTCAGGCTGTGCGAGGCCTGGTAATTTGGGCAGCTCCATCACCCCATTCTCTCCCTAGCTTAATTTTTTCCTGTGTGCCTCATCCTACCCCCTGCACCCCAGAGTGAGCAGGGTCTTAATTAGGGCTTATTTTAGGAGTAGGGCTTACATTGGACTCACATGTAAAAATCAAGCTTGGGCTTATTTTTGAGGTATTTTCAGGGAAACGTGACATCCACACACACACACACACACACACACACAAAACCATTGATCCATCTGCCCACCATGAAATTGCTAACTCCCCCTTTAAAAGCCAACACAGCAAGTTGCCAGCCTCCCCTAAATCTCCTGGCAGCAACCTCCACAAATTAATTATGCATCACCCTTGGAAAATAGCTTCTGCGGCTTCTGCCCTGCGTGAATTTATCTTTTTTCCTGTTTTTACCTGCCCTTGCCTGCCCTTTGCTTGTGGAAACTATTAGAGCTGGCATGCGGCCCAAAACTTCTTCAAGTGAACCATTCCTCTCCCACTACAGATCTTCTTAAAAGAGCCTCTCCATTTTGGCAAGCGTTTTCTACTGGGAGGAGAAAGGGAGAAGAAAGAAAAGAAAGAAAAGAAAAAAGAAAGTGTTAGACTGAGACATTTTGCAACAGTCTCTCTCTGCTATTATCCTTATATAACATCACTTCTCCCATTTGCAGACCCAATTAATTTAATGTTGCAAAGAGCCTAACAGCCTTCTTAACAATCAGCACCATCAAGAGAGACCATTATCTGGCGGGTCCCTGCTGGCTCCATGAATATGGAGGATGCCTCGCTCCCGAGACCCAGCTTGATATGCGTGCACATTTTCTGCAATTCCCCAGGACTGCATGTTATCAGAGATGCAGAGAAAAGATTTGGTCCCGGCAGCTCCTTAGTTGTCATTCATGGTGGCAGGGATAATTATAGGCCTTTCATGTCCAAGCAGACTTGGTTTGTTTTTCATATGCATTCGTAAAACTCACTGGCTGCCTTCTCCCATTTCTCCCACTCTGGCTGGGATGAGAACTGACAGCGTGACTTTAAAAAGGGACCCAGGTAACCCAAGCAGATCAGGTCAAGTTGCTGTGCTCCAGAGCTTTGATAGGTAGAGAAAAATTCCTGCTTGTTGTGGTTCACCAGCAGCAGGTGCGGACAGCTGAGGTCTCGGAGAGTGAGGACTCAGATGAGGGGCCTGAGTGTGATGCAGGGATGGGGCCAGGACCATCAGGGAGTGGAGTGCTGCCTTCGGAGGTCGTGGAAGCTGGCAGCAGTGATGAAGAGGATCCCGAGGAGCCTGTGCCCAGTGCGCGTGCACGCAGGGCGGCTCGAAGGAAAGAGCAGCTGCAGCAGCATGGGCGACTTGGGGGTAAGGCTGCAAAGTAATGGCCCCTCCCTTAAGAGATAAAAGCCAGCTGAGAAACTGGAGTTCTTTGCAGGAAGCAAAGACATTTTTGCACTCAAGCCTGGTGGACGTTCAGAGTATTTTGGTTAGTGTTTGGAGACTCTTTGTGTTGGAAATATTTCTTAGTAACTTTATCGAGTGTTCATGGCAGCCTTGGCAAGGCTTCTTCTTATCAGAGACAATTAGTTTGAAACAGCCTTTTAACAATGAAGAAACAGAATTCGTAAAGAATCATTAAAAGGTTTTGCTGTTACTTCTGTTTCATGTTTGTTTCCTTGGAACAAGGCTTGGGTCAGAACACTGCTTCCTTCTGTCAATGAAGGAAGATTCATATTAAAATTCTATTTCCAGGGAAAGAGGGGAGGGCAGTACAGGGCGCCCTTGACTTATGACCACAATGGAGCCCAAAATTTCCATTGCTAAGCTGGTGAAGTGACTTTTGCTCCATTTTACAGCTCTTCTTGCCACAACTGTTAAGTGAATCACTGCAGTTGTTACAGTGGTGAGTTTCAAAAATTTGTACTACGGGTTCTGTGGGTGTGGCTTGGTGGGCATGGCAGGAGAAAGATACTGTAAAATCTCCAGTCAGAGATGGTATTTGCTGGTTCTCCAAACTACTCAAAATTTCCACTACCGGTTCTCCAGAACTGGTCAGAACCTGCTGAATGCCACGTCTGAGTTGTAGCTGTGCAATATTTAAGTTAAGTGAATCTGGCTTCCTCATTGAATTTACCTGTCAGAAGGTCGAGAAAGAGGATCACGTGACTCCGGGACACTGCAACCATCATATATATGAGTCAGTTGCCAAACACCTGAATTTGGATCACGTTGTCAACTCATAAAGCATTCCTATGCTGTCAGGGTTCCCACAATTTCCCTAATTAAATCATGAGCTGCCAGCCAAGCTTCAAAAAAATCCAAAAGATTTATTAGGAGCAACATGTCCAGCACAAACCTGTATGAAGCCAACCCTGAGACATGCAATTTACTATCGCCTATGACCCTGTTTCCCCCCACCCCACCCCTGAGTGTGTCATAAATCAGATTCTCCAACGAAACACGTTCACAGGCTGGGTGTCATCAATCACACTCTCCAATGAATTTTCATTGATTTTCCCGGGCATAAGTTCCAGTAGCCTGGCTACAATCTTTATAAGTGTGGAATGTGTTTCTGGTTTGATAGCAGTATTGTCATACTGTTGACAACAGTGTTGTCATACTGTTCCTTCAGTTTTTTCCCCCCTCCTTCTTATGGCAACTGGGAAACAAGCATAGGAATGCTTTACGAGTTGATATACATGACCATGGGGATGTTACAATGGTTGTAAGTGTGAAATACAGTCATAAGTCACTTTTTTTTAATGCCATGGTAAATTCGAATAATCACCAAATTAATGGTTCTAAATTGAGGACTGCCTATAAATGTTCATGTATGGAGTTGAAGTCTTGGGTTAATTTAGCTCCAAGGTGGACACAGAAGGTATTTTAGCAACATACTGTTGCGTGTCTTTCCTTTCCTGTACAAAGGAAGACTTTATGAAGGTACTTCTCTCATAAGCCTTTTACTTATGGGGAAATAGTGGCAGGTGGGAAGATTGCAAAGAAATTGAAAGAATAGGTCACCATCATAACCAGCCCTTCAACAAGTTGGAAAGTATTTTGTATTGCAGCAACAACAAAAGTATTCCGCCAGTAGATGGCAATGTTTGGTAAGTTTACTCTCTATGATTTGTAATATATGGCCTTTTTGTTCTGAGAGTTTTCTGTTTCCTGTCACAATTAAAACAGTTTAGCAGTAAAGCACATGGTGACTGTACTCTTTGCTTGCTCTGTGGTGCTATATATAAAAATGGAATTTCTAACGCAACAGCTCAAAAACAGCAGAGAAATTTGAATGAAATTTTGATGCTACCTGAACCTTTAACTCAAAACTTGCAGGTGGTGTTAAAAAACAGGAAATGGAGCAGGGGAAATATCTGCAACTGTATTAGCAATAGCAATACCATTTAGACTTATATACCACTTCATAGTGCTTTACAACACTCTCTAAGCAGCTTACAAAGTCAGCACATTACCTCCAGCAATCTGGGTCTTTATTTTACTGAACTCAGAAGGATGGAAAGCTAAGTCAACCTTGAGCCCATCGGTATCAAACTCCTGGCAATACTGCATTCTGACCACTGTGCCACCAAGGCTCTTTTACTAAAGGTGTATTTAAATTTACACCCTGGCGAATGCTGAAGGGAGTGACTTTATATATTTCCAGGGTGAATTATATGAAGAGTAATATACAATAGATCTACTGAGAGGAAGTAACTGAGGGTTGCATTTTGGTTCACAGACTGGTTTAAGAAATAAATCAGAAAGAAATATATTTGCCATGATGCACTGAATCACCAAAAAAAGGAACATTTTTAACTTAACGTGCTGAGCAAATCCAATCTGCATAGTTAGTTTATGGTTCAGTGTATTGTATCAACAGAGAAGATTAGATTGAATCAACCACAGCACAGTTAAGCAAGGGTAAATAAGTTGTGCAGAAATAGCCAACAGGCATAATTAGTAAGCTAAACAACATCAGCATTACCTTTGCTGCAACCCAAGAATCCTAACACAGTGAAAAGAACGGCCATATCAGTGAAAACGAGACATTGGAAACTCTTTTGAATTTGAATAGTTGCTTCCTTCAAAATGGATGTTAAAGAACGGAAAGAAGACCCAATAGGAATTACAATAGTTCATTTCGTGACCATTTGAAGTTACAATGGCGCTGAAAAAAGGGACTTATAACCATTTGGAAAGGAAAGGAAAGGCACACAACGGCATGTTGCTAAAATACCTTGTGTGTCCATCTTGCAGCTAAATCAAACCCCAGACCCCAAGAACTCCACATGGGAATATTTATATAGGTAGTCCTTGACTTGCAACAGTTCATTTAGTGACCATTTGAAGTTACAACAGCACTGAAAATGTGACTTATGACTGTTTTTCACATGTGGGACACTGCAAGCATCATGAATACATGCCAGTTGCCAAGCACCTGAATGTTGATGACGTGACCATGGGGATGCTGTGCTAGTCATGCAAAAGATAACTTGGCCCACAGAATGAAAAGGGGCGCCAGAAACATTTCAGAAGGGACTTGTCTTAATTTTCTCAAGTAAAAGTAAATGAGGGAAGCATTACTTTCAGATTGCAGGATTCCGTTAGCGTAGCTTTACAAGAAAGGTAGTGTTAGCACTTGTGTTTTGTGCTTCCTTCCGGACTTCTTCGAAGGGCTAATGAAGTGCTCCAAATAATCATCATCATAAATATTTCCATGCCCTCTAATTAAATGGTAGCAGATCTAGCTTGCATCAGGCATGAACGATAAAGAGATTTTGGTTAAGGTTGAAAGGGGAGGGGGAACATTATATTGCAATGTGAATCAAGATGGGGAACCAGCAAGTACTATGTTTCCCTGAAAATAAGAGCCTGTCTAAAAAATTTTGCCACCAAAAAAGGCACCAGGTCTTATTTGCAGGAGATGTCATCCACTGACTAACCTCACCTGCGTGCTTCACCCCCGGCCTCCTTTTCACTGTCAGAGGCTTTCAGGAACTTTTTCTTCTGCTGCCAGCAAGGCTTTCCCTGAAGGCCTCTGCCATCAATAATGGAGTTTTGTTATCAGCTACAGAGGCTTCAGGAAATCCTTGCCACCCTTTGCTGGCTGCAGAAGAAATGGGCCAGCAAGGCAGCTGTCAGGATGTGTGAGGCCTGGCTACAATGGTCCAAAGATAAATACTAGGGCATCTCAACCCTCCCATCCCCACCCTAGTTTAATTTTGACCCATGTTCTCTGGATTGGGCAGGATCTTAATTAGGGCTTATTTGGGGGGCAGGGCTTATATTGAGTGCAAATCAAGCTAGGACTTACTTTCAGGGTAGGTCATATTTTTGGGGAAACAGGGTAGGAGTAGATTTTATGCAACCACTTACGATCCTCATCGTCTCTCTGATACTTGCTCAACAACTGTCTAACAACTTTGACATCAACACAAAGTGGAAAGCCAAAATGGGCTGCTGAACACCCAGATACAGGCAGTTATGTAGATGATCCTACACAAGAGGTGCCACGTTTGACCTTCCTCGCCAGCATTGGTCAACTCTGAACAGGATCCGTAGCCAACATGGTGTCTGCCAGGACTCCTTCAGTGGGTCTTTTCTCTACCCCTCAGTGTGACTGTGGTGCTCCTCGATGAAATATCCATCCCATTGTATCTGAATGTCCATCAAGAGCTTACACCCAATGTCTGATTTTTTTTTCTCAGTATGGACCATGCTGTCCTTGAATGACTGGGTGGACTGGACATTAAAATTTGAACCACTATAAGTCCATATGTTTGCCATATGCTAAATAAATAAATTGTATCAGAAAATTACGCAGTACAAAAAACAACAACAAAGAAAGTCACATCTTTCGCATTCTTTAGAAATTTGAATCTTAGACAGGAACCTGGGAATTATCCAAGCAATTTCTTAACATTTAACAAATGTCCAGCAAGGCATTTTTGTTATCAATCCACAGTTGATATAACTGAAATATTTATTTCTGGTAACCATTTATTTCATGAATTTATTATGTCACCTAATGCACCAATAACTATAATAAAAATACATTTTTAAAAAATCTTTCCTATCATCTACCCATTCTGATTGTTAGATCTCTATCTTTTCTATATTTTATTCTAATTCTTCTCCCTGGATATCACCATACCTACCAAAAATATTTTTTTCTTCTTCTCAATTACTGATACATGTGGAGTGTTGTTATTATTATTATTCATGGGTGCATGAATATTCTTATTAAGCTGAATCTCCTGGCTTTCTATAATAATGAGAATGCAGGCATGCAAATAACCCATGTGGATGAATGTTTATATTTATTTTTTCAAGAGTCAGATGTCACAGAATTAAGGAGGGGGATAAAAGCCCCTGGTTCTGCTCGTGGCAATGTATCCCACTTGGATGGGGAGAAAAATATCCCAGCGAAGGATGCTGGGAAGAGAGAGGGGGTTATGGTTTGGGTGTCATGTCTCTCTAGCAAATGTTCTTTGTTTTATTTTACTCCATGTTCTTTTAATTGTTGTTCCTTAATGAAAAATAAATGAGGGCAATGAATGCCCTTTTAAAAAAGAACAGTGTTTTTTTAAATCTTGATGAAGAAGAAAAAACCAACAACCCCAGATGGTGTTTTTAAAAGCCTGCTCGCAAAGGCAGCGGAGAGTGATTCATTTAGTTAATAAATGATCCTAAATTATACCTCAAGGACATAGATAATAACATCTAAATTTTCAGCCTCCAGTTGAAATGCTTTTGATCATTTCTGAGAGACTGAGGAAAAAAAGCAGTCACTACAGTAGAATTAATAACATTTGCAATCGGATGCACCTTTACACGGAGAGCAATCCAATTATTGGCCAGGGAGGTTTACTCACGAGCAACTGTGTTTAGAACTGCACAGAGGTTTCTAATAGCTGCATCTTTCTGCTTGGAGCACATCCATGATGGCTCCACTTTTAAAATAAAGTCGATGCTCTTATTCTTATTTTACATTCTTATGTAAAGGAATAATAAGAGCATCTCACAATAGCACCTGGCCCAAAGGAAGAGATGGAAAACTCACTAATGGAAGCCCACTTAATTCAGACACATTCATTAAGGGAAAGATGTGACCAACTGCACTTAAGTAGCTTGCCTTCTTCCCTTCCCTTCCCTTCCCTATCTTCCCTTTTCCTTCCTTCCCTATCTTTCATTTCTGTTCTTTCCCTGTCTTTCCTTTCCTTTCCTTCTCCTTTCCTTTCCATTCTCTATCTTCCCTTCCCTTCTTTCCCTTCCCTTTCTTTCCTTTCCCCTTTCTTCATTTCCTTTCCCTTCTGTTCCCTTCCTTTCCTTTACCCTTTCCTTTCCTTTCTTTCCTTTCCCCTTTCTTCCTTCCCTTCCCTTTCCTTTCCCTTCTCTTCCCTATTTTTTCTTCCCTTCCCTTCTCTATCTTCCCTTCTCTATCTTTCCTTCCCTATCCTATCTTCCCTTTCTTTCCCTATCTTTCCTTTCCTTTCTCCTTCCCTTCCCTTTTTCTTCCTATGGAAGGGGGTTATCTCCAATTGATGAAATTCCTCTGAAGTGGTTTGGGGGAAAAGTTTAAAACTGAGGGATGGAATCAGCCCTGTAGCCTTTCTGCAAAAAATAAGAATATGTTTTTGGCAGGGCTGGTTAGGGTGTGGAGGTCAAAGCACTGGATGCAGATGGGCACCATATAAAAGAGGCAGAGTCAAGAGAGGAATCAGCCTGGAATCATGATTTTCCCACAAACGATCCAGCTCTTCCTGAATTCTGTTAACTCTCAACTGGTGCCAATTTAGTGCTGACTGTTAGTTGACTAGATTCTTGTGCATAGGCCTGAGCAATAAGTCAACTTAACTGGAATTTAACTGGAATTTGACTGATGGCACTTTACAGTTTCCATAACAAAACTTGCTGCCTGGTGGTAGGTAAATCCTGGATTGAGTTTCAACATTCTGGTTAGCCATTGTAGGGGGACTGATGCTGCTTTGACAGGTGTCTTCATGCAAAAGAGAGAGAAAATGTTCCAGCGATTTTTAGCCAACATTGTTAGACTGAGCTTCCAAGACTGAAAACACACACACACACACAGAGAGAGAGAGAGAGAGAGAGAGAGAGAGAGAGAGAGAGAGAGAGAGAGAGAGAGAGAGAGAGAGAGAGGGAGAGAGAGAGAGAGAGAGAGAGAGAGAGAGAGAGAGAGAGAG
>BLBF01000045.1:7102193-7151135 GCA_015471245.1 Laticauda colubrina
CTATCTATCTATCTATCTATCTATCTATCTATCTATCTATCTATCTATCTATCTATGCAAAATACCACTCAGGCATTATCACAAAATCTCCAGAATTGTAAAGCCTACAAACTTGAAATTTGGCACATATGTTCCTCTTGGTTTCTAGGTGCTCACTAAGAAAGGATTTTTCAAAATGATCATCAGAGCATTAATATTTCCTATATTATTATTAACATGCTCTGATGCTAAGGAGTTCTACTCCCTCTCCCCAACTGAAAACAAATCTGTTCCAAAAGCAAAACACAAGCAGAGGAGAAGAGTTTCAGCTTCAGTTTTAGTTTCACAGCAGCAAGCAGTTTTAGTACAGAACAGCTGAGCTAAGCCATGCCCAGGCTCCTTGCTGTCTCCTTCTTGCTCATACAGCAAATACTGCTTCAGTTTCCAAACAGCCCTCAACTTTCTCACACACTGACAGGATGCTAGCCTGTCAGTGTGGTAGGCAGAGGCACATTTTTTTTCTCCTTATTTTCCTCCCCAAAAACTAAGCCTGATCACATAATTTCATAACAAAGCACGGGCATAGAACTAGTAATAATAATAATAAAAGAATAAAGAGTGAAAGAATGGAGAGATAAAAACGCTAGCAATGCTTCTATCCCATTGTTGAATTTTGAACAATAAAGAGCTGAACTGAAAGGCGTGAGAAAGGCAATTATGAGACAGTCAGGTTAGTTTTATCATGGATCTTTACACATAATAATCCCCCTACTCCTGACTCCGGGAGCTATGGTGGTTTTATAATCTTCCCAAATTACAAAGAGTGGTTAAAGCTAGATCGAACTGTAACAATTATCTCAGCCCTTGTCTGCACAATTAAAGCAAAAAAAAAAAAAGTACACCATTTGTTCAGCCTGAATAGCTAGTTTGCTGTACACACCTCTTGTTAAAGACCTACAGGATTTCAATTGTTCAGGGTGCCATGTACAGGTTAAACGGCAGTTAATTAAGCGATGGTTCAATGAAGATCACTCCTATTTAGGAAATGATAGATGCTCATCTAATTTTCTGTATGGACATGACTGCCGTTCGAAGAATAAAGGAATCCCAGGTGCAATTCCCTGTTCTGACCCAGGCTTAGCAGAACCAAGAAACAGATACTTTGTCCTGAAAAATGTAGTTACTGTGAATTCATGGCATTCCCACACGGAAAAGTCCCAGCAATAATCCTCCCAAGGGTTAATTGCAAGGACACACTTGATCAGTCCTTGGATAGTTGCCAGGCTGAGGAACTCTGATAAGCAAATCTTCCAAAAGAATTATGAACTAATTGTCTCCTGCAACCATCACTTCCCTTTTGCTTCTATTTATTCCCAAGGGAGGGGCCGCTCAGTGTCCATGTGTACCTTTTGTTCTGCTTATTACTCTCTGGATGGGTATAAAGCAGACAGAGCAATTCCACAAAGTCCATACAAAGTCTTTTTTATTGGTTCATCAGGCATCCTTTTCAACTCACATTTATGATGAGGTTCTTCTTCATGTCCAATCCTTTGAATATCTGCATTATGGTGCAGAAAGATAATAAAGTCTCATCCCCATGATGATTGAAGCAGCTGCATGGTAATGGATTCAGGCAAGAGTGAGGGAGCCTCCCCCAACCCAATAAGGATCAATTTAGTGCCCAAATCCCATTAATTCTAAATTGTCTGGCAGCACACCTTTCCTTTCAGGTTGCCCCCCCCCCATTCCTTAATTGTTCTCCTCTCCTGACAGCTCTGCACATATGGAAATCTGGAATAGGCTCCAGCTGTTGTTCTTCCCTACTTATCTCCAACTCCGTAGGCAGCTGGGAGATGTCGGATGGCCCTGGCCCTACCTCTGCTTCCTAAGAAGAGCATCCATCAGACTCTAGGACTGGACCAAGTTTCTCCCCAACTTCCTCACTGTTCGAGTCTGCCACCAGCTCTGCTGGCAGCTGGCAGGCCAAAAAAATCCCTAGGAAGGCCAGAAGAGGAGGAGGAACTGTACCTCACAATGGTAGAGGCAACATACAGGAAATCCTCGAGGTATGACAGTTCATTTAGTTCATTTAGTGACCAAAATTCCAACAGTGCTAGAAAAAGTGTCTTATGATCATGTTTCTCACTTGTGACCTTCGCAGCATCCCCCTAGTCCTGTAATCAAAATTCGGATGCTTGCCTAACTGGATCATATTTATGACGGTTGCTTTTGAAACTGCCCCATCTTCTCCAATTTAAAAAAAATGAAAAATCTCCAACATTTCTTAAGAATATACAACATATCCTCAAGGTCTTGCAAATTTCCTTTTAAAAAAAAATTATAATGTAAAGTAAAAAAAAAAAGCAAAATAGTAAGGAAGATAGAAGAGGGAGAAAAGAAGGGAAGTATCATGCCACTGTTGGAGTCTGAATCCGAGGAAGAAGACAAACATCTGACAGGGAGCGGGGAGTGTGGCTCCGTTGGCTGTGGAGGAAACTGGGGAAGGGCAAAGTCTGGCTGGACAGAGCAGGGAAGAGGTAGAACAAGGGAGAGGGAGTTCAGAGAAAGACCTAGGCCCACCCCCTCTTCATCCTAGGGCACACAGGGAGCAACAGAGAAGAGAGCAACATGGGTTGCATGGCTTACGGGGAAGGAAAGGGCCCTGATTCCCTTCATTAGGCACACCTGGGAAGAGAGTTTAAAAGAGATGCAAGCTGAGTGAGGCGTCTGCTGGGAACAAACGTGACTTTATCTTGTATTGACCTTGGTTATTATGTTCTTGGCATCCTCCCAAATGTGTTGAATTGCTGCCATTCCTTCATATCTAGAATTCCTTCTTGCCCAGCTGGACTTTCCCCAGTTTCCTCCACAGCCAATGGAGCCACACTTCCACTCCCTGTCAGATGTTCATCTTCCTCCTTAGATTCAGATTCTGACATGAGAGGAACATCATAGGAAAAAGGAGAAAAAAGAAAGAAAAGGTGTTGATTTCCAACTCCCTTTAGCACAATAGAGTAAGATCATATTAAACTTCAACTTTTTATTTTTACAAAATAGTATGAACAAATCATTTCTATAACAAGCCTATCTAATTGGTACAACCCAAAATCAAAGTTTCATTTCTTTTCCATCTCAAGCACAACATCCAGAAGTAATTTCCGAGTAGAAACAAAAATAATTGTGTTTTTTTTTTCCACTTTAATCGAAGCAGTCAATCTAGCCACCTCTCCTAAAGAGTCTGGCAAATTTCCTGTGTCCTGTGCGAGGTTTGTAGCAATTTGAAGATGGCAGCTCATTTTGGCTGAGATGTACTAGAAAAGGCTGCCCAGTATAGACTAAGCCCATATAAATAGGAGGTGAACAGATTGAAAGGTAGATCTGATATGGCTTCGCACACCCTCAAGAGGCACGACACCAGGGGACATCTCTGTTTCCAGCCACTTCTGAAGAATAAAGTGGAAAACCCAGCTCTTGGATTAAAAAGCAGACCTTAGCAATTGATTTTCAGCTCCCCGTGGTGGGAAGCAGAAGCTTAATTTAAGAACCACGGTGCTCAATTGGAGAGAAAGTTCTGAAGCATTGCTGCAGGGGAAGAGAAGGTGAGGAGACGACTTGAAAGGGCAGTTATTGAAAATATGACAAACCATTGGGTGCTTTTATTTGGGAAAAAATGTTAAAGAGAAACAGAGGAGAAACCTGTTTATCACCCAGGGATGAATAAAGCATGCCTCTGGAAGGAAGCCCATGGCTTGCGGGTTTTCTTTCAGGAGAGAAGCAGCAGAGCATTGGGTTGGAGACCTGAAACAGCAAGAAATCTCAACCAGCACAGTATTGTTGAGCTGAGCTGGCTGATGAGTCACTTCAAACGAACCACCAAGCAGAGCATTTTCCATTTGAAGACCAGCTGCTGTTTGACAACAACAAGGTTGATAGAAGTTCTCACTGGCCACTTCAGGGAAGAGGAAAATGCTCTTCAAATGAAATGATGGTGGAGGCTGAATTTGGGAAAGAGTTTGTTGGGTTATGGGAAAGATTCAAGAGGTGGAAAGAAGCAGAGGTAGAAGGAATCCGGTGTATGGACTCTGGGCAGCGCTGGGCAGTTTTCACGAGTGGAGTTTTGTATGAAGAAGAGCAAAACCCCACCTTAAATCTTGTTTTCAATTGAAAACAACTGCAAGAAAGAGACCCTCTACCGCAAAAGACTGCAGAAGGAAAGGAGAAATCGGCATTCTTTTGAACACAGGGAGAGTGAACAAGCGCATTAGAAAGCAACTTATTGTTCTGAGTGCTTTGGATAATCTGAATACTGGCCAAAAACAAAAAATTAAGCAGTTGTGTTTTTCCCCCCTCCCCCCACCAAAAATAAAGTTGAAACAGTTGCTTGATGTATGCATACAAGCCCTTTAGCACCCTTTTAGACCACCCACTCAATATTCTCTTCTTAGAATACAGTATGTACCACCGTGAGTGTGAATTTTGAATGCAGTTGTAAGACTCCTTCATTCTAGAGTTTCTTGAACTATACCCAAGTGGGAGTTGTTGACAAGAAAGTGAGGCATGGTTGACAGTGGGATACACAAAGATGAACTTCAATGATGGGGAGGGTTTTTTGGGGGGAGGAGTGTCTTCTAACACAGAAGACATATGTATGGAGTAGGATCTCCTATTTGGGCAGGGGGTTAGACTATATGACTTACAAGGTCTCTTTCCAACTGTGTTAATCTGTTAGCCTGTATCCATAGCATTTATATCTTGCCCTGCGTTGATGTATAGGAAGGTGTTCCCTAATTTTATCCCCAGTAACATGCTTTGAAGTAGGTTGAGTGGAGGATGAATGATTGACCTAATATCACCCAACACAGAGATGGGGCCAGGACCATCTAAGAGTTATGTGCTGACTCCGGAGCCTCCAGTGTGACAGCAGTGAGGCAGAGGAACAGGGGGAGCCTGTTCCCAGTGCATGCTTGCGCAGAGCTGCCAGAAGGCAAGAACAGTTAAGACAAAAGGGGCCATTCGGGAGTAAGGCTTGGAGATGCTTGGCCCCTCCCATAAGACATAAAGGAGGACTAAAGGGACATGAGCCTTTGCAGGAAGCAACTTTGTTCAGTCTGGGCAGTTTAAAATGTTGACTTTGTGCTCCATTTGACCTTGTACAGCTATTTGGCAATTTAGTCATTGGCAGGATTTCAAGGGAGATAAAGGTAGGTCAGCCTTATCCTGAAAAACTGTGGCAGACTTCTGTTGGACTATTCATAACCTGTTTGGGACACGGACACACACACACACACACATGCTTGCAATTGTGTATGGGTCTGGGTGTATGTATATATGTATTGAAGTACTGATGACAGGTGGACCAAGGCAGTCATAGAATGGATCCCACTTGACAAAAAGCGTCCATGAAAGAGATTGAAAACAAAATGGAGAGCCAACATCAGCAGGCCCATCTGGCAGAAGAAAGCTTGGGACCGCATTGGTTGGAAACATGCGGAAGAAGTCTTCACACTGCAATGGATAGACAATGGCGGGAATCAGTGGCGGGATTCAGCCGGTTCACACCAGTTCAAGAAAACCAGGTTAACTTTCTGAGCAGATTGGTGAACTGGTTGTCGGAAGAAAACATTAGGGCAGAGAACCGATTGTTAAATTATTTGAATCGCACTACTAGCTGGAATGATGATGACGATGGTACCAGTGTGTTCACTGAAAAAAAGTGACCATAAAGGTTATCTTATCTTCCCTTATCTTATTGGGGGAAGGTTGACATCAGATGTTGGAATGTTGGATTAAACTGCAAACTTGGATTGTCTTTCATGTATCATCAGTGAAAATAATGCAGGGATGGGGAACCTGTGACTCTATGGTTGTTTTGGGGTGCCATCACTCTACATCTTTGGATATTGGCTATCTGGAAAGGATGACATTCAAGCCCAATTAAGTTGCCCCATCCCTAAAGATCCCCAAAAGTGACTTTGGATGATGTCTATGTGATCATGTAATTCAACCCACCCACTTGATGGCTTTCTGAGGGCTACAACTTCCAGAGTTACCATGGAGCATGGCTAGTAGTGACAGCCCTAATATATAAAATAATATATTCAGGCTAGAGGAGGTTAACCAAGAAGTAATTTTAGAGGCTCTTCATTTTTGAAGAATCTTTTTTTTTTGGAGAACCACTCAACTACATAATAATCATCTGAAAGAAGAATGATGGCAAATTAAACTTACATATTTTGGATATTAATTGAAGCACATACTTGGGATGTGAGAGTCTGTGATAGTCTTATAAAGAGTGATTGCTCAGGGGCAAGAAAACAGAGAGGAGGATTTTCATCTCTGAGCTAGTACTGTGCACAATATGACCCAGAAAATTAGCAATCAAAATTCATTATTAGAGAAAAGAGCATGGCAGAGGAATCTGGCTAAAGGAAAATCTATCTTAAGCCCTATGCTTGAATGCGAGTTGAATGAAATAACAAAAAACTCCAGAGCAATTGGGAATACCTCTTTAGATGCCTTCCCTGGATCATGAATAGTAATCATGCAGTATGACTCAGCTTACCTTCTCCAATGGGGGGGGGGGGGGGGGGAAGCAGGAAGAAAGGGTTAGCAAAAAGATGGGAAAAACAAGTTCTGGGGAAGGAAGGAAGGAAGGAAGGAAGGAAGGAAGGAAGGAAGGAAGGAAGGAAGGAAGGAAGGAAGGAAGGAAGGAAGGAAGGTAGGTAGGTTCCACTAGTAGCAGAATTCTGTGGAAGATAAGCCACATTCGACATTTATCTCTTATATTTATTTCCTGCTTTTCCTCCAGAACATCAAGGTGTAAAAACAGCATAACTTTCTCCTTCAATTTAATCCATGACCACCACCTTGATGGAAATCGAGTCGAGATACTAAATTGGCCCAGGGTATCTTTATAAGCATCCATAAACCTGAGTGTTTTGATCCTAATTCAATAACCAGACAGAGGACAATAACTGATCTTCTCAAAAGTCAAAGTAAAGGAGAGGAGTGCTGCTTTCCAATGGGCAAAATTGATGTCAGCCCTACAAGAGTCTCTAGACAAGAAGGAGAACCACATCCACCAGCACTACCTTTATTGCAAGGTTACAGTAATGGAATCATGCAAGCATCTACCATTCAACTTAGCTAGGGTAGCATGTTGGGAAGAACATGAATTGCTGAGGGCAGATGGAGATCATTTGGATGAGAATCATGAAGATGTGTCCATGTACCACTCTCAAGTCCCATTCCAAATAAACAAATGTAGAAATGAAAGTAGGATTCTCCTAACACTATGGAGTTCTCACACTTCTGGCAAAATGCTCCCAGACCAGGGATGAGTTGGCTTTAAGATAGCTCCGTGGCTTCACACGAAACAGGGTAGCCATTTGAGACCTACACGTAGCAAAAGTGAAATTGACTTTTGAATGGAGATAAAAAGAAATCAAGAACAGCCCGCCCTTAACAATTTACACCAGGGGTGTCAAACTCAAGGCCCAGGGGATGCTTTGATCTGGCCCATGGGGCTACCTTGGAAACAGTGAAGGACTGGCCCACGGTGCATCTGCCAGTGAAAATGGAGCTTGGGAGGAGTTCTGTTTTTGCTGGCAAAGGGTTGCAGGAGGCCTTGGCAGCTGAAAACGGAGCTCAGGAGCCTGTTTGTGCTGGCAGAGCACAGGAGCCCCCAACATGAGTCATCCTGGCCACGTCCACCCTGGCCACGCTCACCTGGGCATCCAAGATGAAACACAACACTGATGCGGCCCTCAGTGAAATTGAGTGTGACACCCCTGATTTACACCACCAGAGAAAAAGGAGGCAGATTTGTGGGATAGATGAACAATTCTGGGCTGTATGCATGTACAGATCCCATTTAAAATCCCACTTCATAGGCATCCTTAGTTTGAAATGGGCAAAAATATGCCGACGAGGCAATCGTACAAAAAAGCTGGAAGAAATAGATGGCTGTAATCGAGATCAATGGAGCGTCTGGGTCAGCAATTCAGTCTGCGAGAACTTCAGCCAACGCCAGTACATCCTTCATTTGTCATGGAGGTAAGGAGCTGCCTCCACAAGCTGCCATTCTGTAAAAGCCACTTTTCTGCCTGTGTTGCACAAGTATCAGAAAAGATTAATGCCCTTCCCTCTACACACCCTCTCAGAATAGGGGAGAGCTAATTCTAGTGCTGACAAAGTTGAGCTTCCCTGGTGGAGACGTGTACATTAACTTCCTTAATGGTGAAAAATCACTGGATAGCAATAGCACTTAGACTTATATACCGCTTTACAGCCCTCTCTAAGCGGTTTACAGAGCTAGCATATCGCCCACCCACCCCCCAAAAAATATGGCTCCTCATTTTACCCACCTTCGAAGGATGACAGGCTGAGTCAACCTTGAGCCTGGTGAGAATCAAGCTGCCAAGAATCCTGTTCTCCAGCTTTTGTTGTCTAGTCGTTCTCATTGCACTTCTGAATCCTCCAACTTTGGCAATTTTAAAGTCTTGTGGACTTCAACTCCCAAAATTCTTACCGTCCAAAATATTTTGAGGAAACCAGAATTGTCTGGCATTGGATTGAACTATGCAGCAATGCAGTCTATACAATTGGGAGAAACTATATTATAAAGTTCCCCTTCTTGTCATATTTGAAATTTGAGATTTTAAATCACGGTGGTCCTTTAGTAAACAGAGGGTTTTATCTCTCTTTCTCCCTTTCTCCCTTTCTGTCTCTCTCTCTCTTAATTTCCACACCTCAGATCCTTATAAGCTGTTGAAAATCTTTCTTTTTTTAAAATGCTTTTTTGACTGCTACATTCAATTAACAAATGGTGTGTGTGCATGATATAGAAATCTACAGATTTCACGGCTGGGAAATTAAGATCTTAGGGTTCTCGTGTTTTGTTAAGCAAATGGCCATGTCCTGTTAATTCTTACAGCATCATTCCTGCAGCTTTTTAATCATCTGGAAACGAAAAAAAAAAAACCTCAGACAACTTATTATTTGTCTTAATAGCCACACTCCAAGCATTCTTTCACAATCCAAAATTCTTTTTGGATATGCCTAACAGATCTGAAAATTATTTTAATGAACAAGGTAATTGGAGGGAGAACAAATGAGCTATGCCAACCAGCCAACATGGCACAGGAAACTGAAAGTCAACAACAGGGTTGGAAGGGACCCTGGAGATCTTCTATTCCAACCCCCTGCTCAAGCAGGAAACCTATATTACTTCAGACAAGTGGCTGTCCAATCTTTTCTTTGGTGTTGGAACATTCACAACTTCTGGAGGCAACTCGTTCTATTAATTAATTGTTCTGACAGGAAATTTCTCCTTCATTCTAGGTTGCTTCTCTCCTTGATTAGCTTCCATCCATTCATTGCTTCTTGTCCTGCCTTCAGGTGTTTTGGAGAATAGCTTGATTCCCTCTTCTTTGTGCAGCCCCTCAAATATTGGAGCACTGCTATCGTGTCACCCTTAGTCCTTCTTTTCATTAAACTGGCCATACCCAATTCCTGCAACCATTTTTCATTCATTCTGCAACCATCAATGGAGCAGTTTAGCTTGCTTATCAATTTCAGTTATTGATAAGGACTTTGGAGGCAAAGCCATTTATAAGATCAAATACCACTTTTACAAAAGCCAGGCGGACATTACTGTAGGCCATTGTTAAGCGATCGAATTAAACATTGAAGAAATGAATGTCATCTTAATCACACAGATCAAACCTTTAGTGCTTGCTCAGAGAACTTCGACTGCCAGCCATACTGCTAAATACATGATGCCCAAATATAAATTGTGTTTTATTGTTCTTTTAAAAAAAATTTTTTTTCTTCCCACTACTTTCTTCATTTTCAGCGTGCTTTTCTTTTTCAGTATAGCCTGATCATCTTTCTAGAATGTTCTTGTGATTAGAGAAAGCCAAAGCCTTATGAATCCTGAACTTTATATTTGGGATCAAAGTCAGGTGCATGGCTCAGTCCTGATGGAAAAATACACAGAGGATTTGATCAAGAGCGGATTTGGGTTCACAATTTTTTTTTCCTCCTCACTGAAGAGATGAGAGCAGGTGTCACTCTTTGAACACATAAAACAGCAAAGTGCCAGCCCGCTCTAACAAGCTTCTTTCGCTGAAAATCCTCCCTCCAAAGATACTTTGGGAATAATTAGCTTGGTGCACAGAAATTGCAAATGAGGTAGTCACAACCTTGCTGGTTTGGTTTTTTTGGTTAAGTTAGGCTATAAATGGGATTCTGAGGGAAGACCTGCACCTTGGAAATAGAGAATCTGGCTTGTGAAGAAAAGGTTGTGTGAATAAAGGCAAATGTGTCCTGGGATAACGGTGCAAGGTCCAATCTGGATCCATCACCAGGACCAGAGATTTAGTCTCCTGAGCTTTCAGATTTGTGATGGAGCTCATCCTCAGAGAACTTCCTTCTATTGGGATATGTGCTTTGGGCTATTCCATGCATCATATTTATGTGATGCCTTCCTATTGGTTGGTTTGTATATTGATGGTTGGCGATTGGCTGTTGCTTCCTTGCATGTTGAACCTCCAACTTCCTTGGAGGAGGTTTCTGGAAAGAATGGGAGATGAAGAGAAGCTGTGCCTTGAGGTATTCCTCTTGGAGACTTCAATGAAATGGATATTGACCACGCTGGCCAAGATGGCAAACAAATCTATATGCAGTATATATAGGTGTCCAATCTGGGCAACTTTTAAGACCTGTGAACTTCATGGCTGGCTGTGGAATTCTGGGAGTTGAAGTCCATGAATCTTAAAAGTTGCCCAGATTGGATGCCCTTAAGTCAATACCTTAGGAGCGTAAGAGCCATCTTGATTCTGATTAAAGGTCTATTTAGCCCAGTATTTTCTCCCATAATGGCCAATCTGAAGGCAGCAGATCCTCCAGGAATGATTCTAATCTGGTTTTGTTTTGTTTTTTCATTTTAAATTATCCACCATGTGAAGGTCTAATTTTTGAAAACTGTCTACAGAACCTGGACTTGGATAACCTCTGGCTCTCCAATTCTTGCACTCCTAAAATTGCTAGCCATCTCAAATCATAGGTGATAGACGGTGAGGAAGGCCTATGCTGAAGAAGATTAGAACCTGGGACTTTCCCCATTGAACCAATGTGTTTTATCGATAGGGAGGGAACTAAATTCTTTTCCATTGTGCTATTCTGTCAATGTGAATAGAAATCACATGTTTGAACATGGATTCCTTCCCCCTTTGAGATAGAATCTGCTTTCAGTCTAGGATATTACGTATGATGTCTCCTAAAGCATCTCTCTCTCTCTCTCTCTCTCCCTCCCTCCCTCCATCTCCTTCTCTCTCTCCCTTTCTCTCTCTCTCTCTCTTTCTATCCTGCCCACCTATACTACAAGTTGACTCCAGGTGGCTTCTATGCTAGGTTGAAGGACAATCTTTTTTTTTTTCTTTAAATACTCATTTGCTTCCAATTTTCAACGCAGAATGCAGAAACCCATTACAGGCAAATCCAAAAGAGTATTTAATGCAGTTTTAATTTTACGTTTAAGCTTTATCGATGTCCTCAAATCCAAAGATAAGCCTTATTTCTTCAGAGTCCAGAAATCCTCCAGCTTCACAATGGTGGATTGCTTATTTTTTTTAAAAAATCTTTACCATATTCAATTTCTGTAAGGAAGCTTGTCAGTAACTAACACCAGGACAAGGGAAGGAAGTGTGTGTGTGGGGGGGATGATTAAAGTTACATTAATTCATGATTGGATGAATAAATATAAAGCTGCAATTCACCTTAAGCGAGGCTTAAACTCTAAACGGGAGCTTAGTTATTGCTTCTAAATAGCTGTCATTCTCAAGCAGCATACATATGGAGAATATCAGGCATTTACTCAGCCAACAAATAGTCATGATGGCAAGATGGGTATCATTGACTGCCACCTAGGAGCTGTAAAGGGAATATGTCCCTTAATTAAATATGCTTTTTTTGTTACATGAAACCAACTGGACAGATTGTTGCTCCAAGCAATGGAGCTCTTCCTAATGACTATGCATCGCAGTGTCCAAACAATGATGAGAAATGAAGCTTTACATGCCAAGAGCTAGAAACCCATGGCATTCACCTGGCTCCCACCATCTTCTGCTCCAACTGCTTTAGCTAATGGAACAAGGGTCTTCTGCGGTAGGCTTCACTTCGCCTTCCAGCAATAAATTCATCACAGCTTTTGTCAAATAGCTGCACGTCCCTCTTTTTCCCAGTGGTGGGGTGTTGTAAAAGGAAGTCATGTCGTCCTGCACAAACAGAGTCACAACTGTTGATGGAGAAGTTCAGGCTTAGGTAATAATGAAAAGAATCATGCAGATGGTGCCTACCACCACCAAGGCTAGCAAAAAATGTTTTAAAAATAGGTCTGCCAAATGTTGGAAATGTGATCCAAAACTGGGCACATATTATCACCTGTGGTGGACATGCCCAAAAGCAAAAAAAAAAAATAATAATAATGGACGAAAGTGCATACTTGGTTAGAAAAAAATGTTAAGATAGCACATAGATTATATAGAATTATTTTTGTTAGGGATAATGCCAGAAAAATAAAATCAAGGGAGTGTCTATTTGATATTGCCTGTCTTAACAGCAGCAAGAATTGTATTTGCACAACACTGGAAAAGCGAGCAAGCACTTACAGAAGAAGATATAATTTAAAAAAATACTGAATTGTGCAGAAATAGATAGATGAAAACTGAAGATAAAAGAAGCCATAGAATATTTTCAAACTTGGGACCTGTTTTACCAATGGCTGGATAAAAAAGGTGGAAATTAGGAACGTAATAAATAGTACTATGTAAATAAAGTGACCCAGACAGTTTGCCGTTCATTAAGTACATATTGTATGTAGAGAAAATAAATAAAATATATATACATATAAAAAAAGAGAAACATGCAGATAGGATGGGTGATTGACAGGACAAAGCAAGCCCTCCACATTCTCTATCTTTATTTTTTTTAAGAATTTTTTGGATTTCGACCAAAGAGGATGGGGTGGGAGGGGGAATATTGGGGTGCCCTGAGAAACACAGGAAGGAAGATGTGTATAACAAGAACAACCATCACAGAACAGAAACAGAAACAAAAAAAATACCTGCAGGCATTTTTTGAAAGATCTGTGTTGAATTCAAGGGAAATGATGGTCCCAAACACAATGAGTCAGAGTTTTTATGTTGCTGTAAAGAACAGCTTTACCCTGGCAAGGCAACAATTCATCATCCTCTAGGCCACCAGTGAGTCACGCTGTCCCTGGTGTTGGGGAGAGCTTGTCAACTGCAATTTGTGTTTGGTGCAGAGCGATTGTCCCACTGCAAGGGCAAATGCTATTGTGGCTGCACCTGCTTACAATGACAACACACCCTCACCCAGGGCGGGCTGAAGCATCCTTGGCTTTCTGGAGTGCCGGTGGTAGGGAAGAGCTCTCCTAAGCTGGAGAGGGGCGGGGAGGACCTTGAAGCAGAGGAAAGAAAGGGAGGAAGGAAGAAGCAGATGAACAAAGGTGGAAGATGACAACAAGCAGGGTGAAGAAACAACACCAGGAAAGGTGGAAAGTGGGAATGAAGAATTGGAAAGCCCAGTTTTGCAAGACACCAAGTGCTCATATCATCCAGCACCAACATCAAGGAACTTTGGGATACATGTTTTAAACATGGACCCATAGACTACACAGCCCCATCAGAGATTTTATCCAATGTATAGAGGGTACACACTCAAATGTAGATCCATTTCACGTGAAAGAGTGTGAGAGAGCTCCCATCATTTTTGGATACAGCTCTACAGGAAGACAACAGTAGGATGAGCCAACTTTCAAGCTGTGCAATTTGACAGCTGTCACACAGGGTGATACATTTATGAGTATCAATTGTCCATCAAGGACATTTGCAGCTAAGACTTTAGTTGCCTTTAGATTGTCTTTAGATGGCTTTGGACAACTGGAAAGGGATTTTTTTTTTGGCAACACAAATTTGTTCTTTGGAAGGTTTGGGCTGGGGGAGAGGTAGGGTCCAGATGAGATTCTTAAACCAGGGAGGTCTATGGCCGTTTGGCAATGGTTGCCTTCGTGTGTATGTGTGTGTGTATGTGTGCTTTCTGGATGAATTCTCCACAAAAAAAGGAATGGGGAGAATAATTCAGTGACCAGGGCTGCACAGAGATTTATAATCGATAACAAGGAACAAAATATTTCTTCCCAAGTGTTCTCAATAGGGAGCAGTCATTCTTTAACATTTGAGCTCCTTGTACAGCAAGACAGAAAAGCCAAATTCCCATGAGCAATTAGGTAAATAAGTGATGTTGTTTAGAATTTTAGCTAACTTTTTCCGTTCACTAGAAGAAAACATGGAAGGCTTCACAATCAAAGCAACATTTTCATTTGCGTCAACCAGAAAGACAAAGTGAGACAGTGGGAGATCATGCAAAGCACAAACTTGGGAATAAGGACGATACTGACTTGTTTTTCAGTGCCTTTGAATTGATTCTGATCTTTCTGGAACTGATTAAATGATTCTTTCACCAGTTTGTCCAAGTCCACTTTATCCTGAAACTCTAATTCGGGATTCCTTTCCAGAATCACAGAAACAACCATCAACAACTGGAATGGGGTGGAGGGAGAGAAGAGAGAGAAGAAGAAGAAAATTTCAGAGACGCCCTGCAGCAAATTGAGAAGATGTATCCTACAACTTATACTACTATGGTAGCTCTTATGTTTTGCTGGCCCATTCAGATGGTAAACATTTTAAATCCTCGGGATGGCTGCAATAAATACAATTTCTCAAAATGTAATGTGAAAGCATTCTTAGAAGATTGCTATGGGGCTAATACACTGTGTAAAACAAGGGAAGTGTTTTAATTCTTTTGTCTGCCATAGGTTCAGCCAGTCTTTGGACTAAGAATGGACTTATGAAAAACTCCTTCACATGAATGCCAAAGGTTCAGTTCAGAATCTCATCCATGTGAATCTCTTACTTGTGAACAATGATTCATGCAGGGGGGTTCCTCTTCTGATACTGGTACATTAAGGGTACAACAATTATAAATATATGATATCAAGGATAGTTCTAACAACATCAGGGATGGGATTCTACTGGTTCAGGTGAACCAGATGTTACATTTGCATCTGGTTCACCGAACCGGTATTTGAAGCAACCGGATGGCCCCGCCCAACCCTCCCAGAAGTCTCCATGTGGCCCATTTTCAATGCAGGTAAGTACAGAATCCATGCAGAGACTCTGGGAGGGGGGAAAATGGCCCTCCCGGAAGTACTGGAACTCCAGAACTGGCCTATTTTCCGCTTCCGGACGGCTTCCAGAGCCTGAGGGAGGCCATTTTTGCCCTCCCAGAGTCCCGAGGGAAGCCTTTGGACTTTTGGCAAAGTGAAAAACGGCTTTCTTGGAAGTTCCAGTGGGCCACACCCACCGAGCAACTGGGCAGTGAAACGGTTGCTGGGATTTTTGAATCCCACCCCTGAAGAACATGCTGTGGTTGCATCATTTTGTTTAACCTCTGATTCATGCCATGTCTGTAAGCTCCAGCTGAAATGGAAATAAAGATAGGTACAGATAATGATAGAACTATTACTGGTTTGAAATAATACAGCAACAGAGGTAAGCTAACGGCTTCTCTCTTTCCCTGTTCACATCTTCTTTTTTCTCTTAATTTCCCCAATTTAAACTTTTCTACAAAATGAAAAAAAAACCATACCCAACGTGAGTTCTGGTTCTTCCTTAGGTGTGAAACCAGCTGGGTGACTCAAACAACGTTTCTTGAGCCTAAAGTGGAAGTTGGAAAAAAAATATCCCCAAAAAAAGGGATTTTCCAAAAATGTTTGCCAAGAAAACTGCATGGATCTACCCATAGAATTACTGGGAGTAAAGATAGTCTTAAGAATCATACAGCGACAGAGAGATTGTCTTTGCATAGTTATGTTGGCTTCTGCTAATATTTTTCCCAGCAAAGATGTTGGTAGGACAGAGGGTTGAACTTCCTATAGATTTG
Source organism: Laticauda colubrina (assembly GCA_015471245.1). Lineage (NCBI taxonomy): Eukaryota > Metazoa > Chordata > Lepidosauria > Squamata > Elapidae > Laticauda > Laticauda colubrina. The sequence goes on from BLBF01000045.1 coordinate 7,118,199, forward strand.
AGATTACATTCGCTTGAAATTTATTTACTGCTCAAATCGTTCTTTTTTCTTTTTTAAGGAATGAGCAGATAAATCATTTAATTTACTTAGCATTGTATGATACCAACCTCTACAATGATTTGCCTGAACTCTGGTTGATCTATACTTCTCAACATGTCCTCAACCAGGAGAGAAAAGTTCATTTCATACATTGTCATGTCAGACAAAGTCGGTTGCTGCAGGAATAAAGGAAGATGGAGAATCTAAAGTGAATTTCATTAGTGGCACTAAGCAACATCAAAGGTAATAGACTTTTATTGCTAGTTAGGCTTGGCACCCAACCCTTACCACTGTGTGCTACAAATTCAGCTTTCTCACCAAGACAGATGGCCGATCAGCCTTTCCTTAAAATAACTCCCTCAAGCACTGTTAGCAAGAAAGTGAAATTACAACTCCTAGAAATGGAAAAGGTTGCAAAGGGAAAACATGGTCTGAATCCCACAGATGCGGCTTTACCTGTGGCAAGAAATTCCCAGCTACTATTAACCCATTGGGAGTCCTCTCCAAAATTTGCCAGACCCTGTCATAGAATCCACTCGGCGTTCGGTTCAAGGACCCGTCGATCTGACGCCGGTTCAGCCAGCATCTACAGGGGGGAAAAAACCATTTAAGTAAAACGGATGTTTCCAAATTGAAATAATGTAGGCATGAGTCATTACACCAGGTTGTTGGGCTTTTGTTTAAAGGGAGTGAGGAAGTGAACACGAATCTCTGAGATGCAGAACATTGTACAGAATGGTGCATTTCAGGTAAATATTTGATATAAAGGTAATCCTCAATGTATGACAGATAATGGAGCCCAACATTTCTCTTGTTAAGTGAGCTTTGACCCACTTCATGACCTTTCTTGCCACCATTGTTAAGTGAATCACTGCAGTTGATATAGCAATAGCACTTAGACTTATATACCACTTCACAGTACTTCACAGCCCTCTCTAAGCAGTTTACAGAGTCAGCCTCTTGCCCCCAACAATCTGGCTCCTCCTTTGACTGTCCTTGGAAGAATGGAAGGTTAAGTCAACCTGGAGCCGGTCAGGTTCAAACATCTGGCTGTGGGCAGAGCTAGCTTGCAATACTGCATTTTAACCACTGTGCCACCATGGATGGATGGATGGATGGATGGATGGAAGGAAGGAAGGAAGGAAGGAAGGAAGGAAGGAAGGAAGGAAGGAAGGAAGGAAGGAAAGGCAGTAGCCCTTAGACTTATCAACTGCTTCACAGTGCTTCACAGCCCTCTCTAAGTGGTTTACAGAGGCAGCCTATTGCCCCCAACAATCTGGGTCCTCATTTTACCTACCTCAGAAGGATGGAAGGCTGAGTCAACCTGGAGAAAGTCAGGATCAAATTCCTGGTTGTGGGCAGAGTCAGCCAGCAATACTTCATTTTAACCACTGTGCCACCATTGATGGATGGATGGAAGGAAGGAAGGAAGGAAGGGCCCTTAGACTTATATACTGCTTCACAGTGTTTTTGTTCACTAAGCAGTTTACAGTGTCAGCCTCTTGCCCCCAACAACCTGGGCCCTCATTTTACGCACCTCGGAAGGATGGAAGGCTGAATTCACCTGGAGCCTGGTGAGAGTCTATCTGCCAAATTGCAAGCAGCCGGCAATCAGCAGAAGTAGTCTGCAGTACAGCACTCTAATCACTGCGCCACTGAGGCTCTTGAAATGATATGCAAGTAACTTGGTTGTTAAGTGGCTTCCTCACTGACATTCTTTGCCAGGAGATTGCAAAAATGGGAATTCCATGACTCCGGGACACTGCAACCGTCATAACTATGAGCTAGTTGCCAAGCCTCTGAATTTTGATCACATGACCAGGGGATGCTGCAAAGGTTGTAATGGTGAAAAATGGTGGCAAGTCATTTTTTTCAGTGTCATTATAACTTCTAATCAGCATTGAATGAACTGCTGTAAATCAAGGACTACCTATACTTATTTTAATTTTTTAGAAGTCTAGTTTAATATTACAATTCAAGAAGGCGTTAAGGACTTTTTTTAATCTATCCAGGCTTTGTTTATTGTTTTATCTCTTTTAACATTCCAATTTTTTAAAATAGTGTCATTTTAATAACATTTAAATATTTGTTTTAACTGTTTCTGCTCTTTTACTTACATTTTTGTTAGCCTCCTGAGCTATTAAGGGTGGAGATTTGTGTAAAAAAAAAACCTTCCAAAATTCATACAAAATGCTCAGTTTTTAGCAGACAAAATATTTACTGAATGGTATAAAGATTTTTGATGCATCAAACTCCTTTATCTAAGAGAATAAAGGCAGTGGAACAAAACTGATCTCTTTGGGTCACAACTGAAAGTTAATCTGATGAATGAATTCAAAGCTTTGAACAGTTGAAAGTTATCTTAGCTTTTTCTATTTTCACACTGTTGTCAAGCCATGAAAATTAAAGCACAGCTTTTAACTGCACTTAATCTTAGTTCCCATTGCCCTTCCAGGGTTAGAAGGATAATTTATTGAGGAAATTACTGTCACTAGTTCTGTTTAGCAAACATGTACGATGAAATCTCATCTTAAAATATTGGGGAAAAGATATGTCTGTTCCTCAGGAAACCCATTGAATTAAGAGACTATAAAAAGGCAGGGGGTTATTTATTTTTTGCCCAAAATGGCAGAATTTGAGCAAAGGACATAATAGGCATCATTTTAAATCATCCATTAAGGACCTGATGTAAATTGATGTAAATGATGTCACCTCAAAATCTGAGGTACTCAAATCAGGGGCCAGAGTATTTTTGCAAACTGATGCAATAGAGCTTCATTTATTGGCACGCACAACTACAGTGGTCACAAGCCTTTTCAATAAAAGAAGGCAGAAGAGACCCTAAACACACAAGTTATAGGTTAATACCAATACCCTTTGAAATGAGTGCTTACGAAAGCAGTATACATTGCAACAGAATCTTTACCGCAGTAATGCAGGATCTGATATAAACGTGAAGTGAGCTTACTATAGGTTGACTCAGTGTCTTTAACATTCTGCTGATCTAAGAAGGCTTCAAAACTGCTCTTTCTACTGAAAACATTACCATGTAACATAACCAATAATTTTATTAGTTATAAAGAGGAACTTAATCTATTCTTATAGGTTAACCTATAGCAATGTCCCAATATCTCAGGGGCTGACCCAAAGTAGAGGGAGTCAAGCTATTCTCCAAAGCACCTGAGGGCAGGACAAGAAGCAATGGGTGGAAATTAATCAAGGAGAGAAGCAACCTAGAATTAAGGAGAAATTTCCTGACAGTTAGAACAATTAACCAGTGGAACAACTTGCCTCCAGAAGTTGTAAATGCTCCAACACTGGAAGTTTTTAAAAAGATGTTGAATAACCATTTGTCTGAAGTGGTGTAGGGTTTCCTGCCTAGGTAGGGGGTTGGACTAGAAGACCTCCAAGGTCCTTTTCAACTCTGTTATTCTTTATTGTACTCATATACAAGGCTTCTCTTCACACCACGGAAATGACAACAATCTAGTTTGGGTTATTTGTCTCTTTCCTCCCCAGGGTTACCGGCAGTTTTATTTTGCTTGCTCTGTGTAATAGCCACTTCAAAATCATAGAATAATATTTGTGCCTAATCACATAAGTGCGATACTGCATGAAATAATGGCAAGAGGAGACAAGAAATAATATGAAGGAAGGACAGATATCTTTTGTTGCTGGGTCTTGGATTAATGGCTAAAAACCCTAATTTGAACAAAACTCAGCATCCCTTTTTCATTCAGCTGTTAATAAAAATAGGATCGCCAACATGATTGCCAATGTCCGATGATGGATATGGCACAAGCAGAAGAAGAAACCCTAAAACGAAGGACAACTGAAAACAGCAGAGAATGAAAACACATTTCTTCATTTTGAAGAACTTATTATAGCTTTGGACCAGTGGTGGGATTCAATTTTTTTTACTACCAGTTCTGTTGACGTGGCTTAATAGGCGTAGCAGGGGAAGGTTACTACAAAATCCCCATTCCCTCACCACCCCACTAACCTGCTTTCCAGCTCTGTCCTCCTGTGCAGGGCAACAAAAGGAGACCCAGCCAATCCGCTGGGACTCAGGAGGCGGAGAATAGACAGGGGCGGGGCCAATCAGAGGTGGGATTTGCCGGTTCTCCAAACTCCTCAAAATTTCCACTTAATGGTTTTCCAAAACTGGTCAGAACCAGCTGAACATCACCTCTGCTTCAGACCCAAAAGAGATAATGCGAGAAAAAGTTGTTATGAAAACAGGGGTCCAATGACACTGTATTTTAAAAAAAAAGAAAATTAGGGCGAAAGCTATCCTAGATTAGCTGTCAAGCAGGCTGTGTTTTGATTCATGCAACAGAATCATTGGATGCTAAGCTGGAAGAATGAAATCCCAGCTCTAAGGATAAATAAGGGCTTAGACTGTTTTCTTCAAGAATTCAATCTTCTTAAGTAGCAAGGGACTGAAAGTGACTGAGAAAAAAAAAAGAAGTGTGACATTTACCATCTTCTCACCCTTCTCAGCAGAAAACACACACATACACACACATTCAATTTTATCAATAATAGCAGGAGCTGGTAGCAAATAGAAAATTAAGCAATGTCCTTTAATTGGGGGGGTGGGGGGGGTGAAGGAAGCAGGTGCCGGTATCAGGCACGCATTAAAATACATAAATGTATTTGGCAGTGAATTTTACACGCCAAATGTTCGGTTATTTTAAAAGCATCACTTTTTGCAAACACCCGCATCAAATTTGCAACAGACGATGTTGTTTGAGGAAGGAACAAAAAGTGAGCCCTCCTCCCCTCCCAGTAGATGCCAAAAACATTAGCAACTTTAAAATATCCCCAGTTGATAGAAAGTTAAGTTTTGTAAAAGTTCAACCTCACTTTTCTGTAGGGGGTTCAAATTCACAAATCTTCAAACGGAATAGAAACGAGGTGCCAAGATAAGAGTCCAATAAAATCTACGTTCTGATTTTAGCATACAACAGAGATGACCTCATTTTCATTTTCAGTACCTAATCAGAGATGGGAGAAATGTATAAAAGAGACGTGAATGTGGAACAAGAGCTGGGTGGAGCTGGTAGGAATACGGGTAGTCCTCGAGTTACGACTACAATGGAGCCCAAAATTTATGTTGCTAATCAAGACTGTTGTTGAGTAAGTTTTGCCCCATGTTATTGGCCACAGTTGTTAAATGAATCTGACTTCTTCATCGACTTTGCTTTGTCACAAGGTCACAAATGGGGATCACATGACCCCGAGATACGGCAACCATCATAAATATGAACCATTGCCACCAGTCCTTTTTTTCAGTGCCTTTGTAACTAAGCTAAACAAGTGGATGGTCAACTACTGCCTCTAGTTGTGAATTGGTGACAGGACCTTCCATTGGAGGGAGAATTCTCACTCTTCCAGCAATCCTCACCTCCGATCTTTCTCATTATAAATGAAGGTTCTCTGGTCTTCAGGAACAAAATACCCCCTGGTAAGTTAATTCTTCTTGCATTAACATGGGGTACATCATGGGATCCCCTTTTGGGATCTTCTGACGAGCAAAGTTGACAGGGAAGCCCGATTCATTTAACAACTGGGTTACTAACTTATCAGCTGCAGTGACTCACTTAACAACAGTGACAAGAAAAGTTGTAAAATGGAGCAAAGTTCCCTTAACAGATTATTTGAGGAATCTACCTGCCTCGGAGTTTCGTTTGCTATGGGTGCAATACTTGGAACCCTGACATTGTCTCCCTTAAAAAACTTAAGTGGTGGGCTCAATTGTAGTTGTGAGTCTAGGGCTACCTGTATTATTCTCAGTTTCCAATGAGTTTGTTTTGTGGCACATGAACGGAACAGATAAGCTAATAATGATTCCACAGGCATCGTTGGCATCCACAGGGAAGAGAGGATAGAACACATTTACTGATAACCGAGCTCAAGAATCTGAAGATAAATCCTGTGTTGGCAGAACGGTATTTTTAGAATAGAATAACAGAGTTGGGTGGGACCTTGGTGGTTTTCTAGTCCAACCCACTGCCTAGGCAGGAAACCCCATACCACTTCAGACAAATGGTTTTCCAAAATCTTTTTTTTTTATATAAATTTTATTGATTTTACAGTTAAAACAAACCAATAACACATACATAAATGAAAGAGAGAAAAAGAAGAAAGGGAGACGAAAATAGAAAGAAAAAAATAGAAAACAATTAAAAACATTATCATCTTCAACAGTTTGTAAGACCTCTTTTTTATCCTTATTTTATGCCATATACACACACCTAATCCTTACATATATCTGTGTATCACTACTATGGATTTATCCTATCCTCTTTTGCCTTTTGATGTGAAGTCTATCTTTGGTCTAGCCATTTGTACCAGCAGTTCCAGCTGTTGTAGTATATTGAAGTGTCTTTATTTTTTAATGTCAAAGTTGATTTGCCCATTTCTGCACAACTTGAAATTTTTTGAATGATCATCTTCTCTGATGGAACGTGAGGCTGCTTCCGACATTGTGCAAACGCCAATCTGGCCACTGTCAAAATGTTTATTATTATATATTTCACTTTTTTTGATATTAGTTTATCAAAGATCCCTTACAGAAAGGACTCTGGTTTGAATTCGATCTGTTCTCTTGTCATTTCTTCCAACCAATTTCTAATTTTCTGCCAATATTTTTGAGCTTCTGTACAGGACCACCACATATGGAAAAAAGTTTCCACTTTTTTTTTTTTTGCATTTCCAGCAATTTGGACTCATACTGGGGTGCATCTTCACTAATCTCAAAGGAGGAAGGTGCCATCTATAAAACATCTTATAGGCATTTTCGTTGTATGCTACCGATTTTTGTAATTTTATTATTTCTACCCCAGACCTTTTCCCATTCTGTTATGGTGATGCTACAGCCTATATTCCTACTCCAGGCTATCATGTTCCCTTTTACAATTTCTTCTTCTAATTCTACTTCTAATAATTAATTATAAATTTTTGTTATTTTTTTTTGCCTGATCCTAATAAAATTTTATTTAATTGCTGGAGTTTATTGTTAATTTCAAATTTTTTCTTGTCCTGTTTTTATCTACTTTGAATTTGAAGATATGCCCACTGATCAATTTTTAGTCCCCGCTCTTGAAGTTCTTGCCTTGATTTCAAATTTCCTTGTGTATCCAGTAGGTCCTTATATTTAATCATTTTAGTGATATCCAGATTATTTGGGTGAATCATCGCCTCCATTGTTGAAATCCAAATTGGTATTTTAAAATAGTGTTTTTTCGTATTTTCTTCCAATTAGTTAATAATGAGTCTCTGATTAGGTGTCTGTGAATATCCAACATCTTTTAAAACATTTCCAGTGTTGGAGCATCCACAACTTCTGGAGGCAAGTTGTTCCACTGATTAATTATTCTCACCTTGATTACTTTCCACCTGTTGCTTCTTGTCCTTCCCTCAGGTGCTTTGAAGAATAGCTTGACTCCCTCTTCTTTGTGGCAGCCCCTCAAGTACTGGAAGACTGATATCATGTCTCCCCTAATCCTTCTTTTCATCAAACTAGACATACCCAGTCCCTGCAACCGTTCTTCATATGCTCCAGCCTCCAGCCCTCTAATCCTCTTTGTTGCTCTTCTCTGCATTCTTTCTAGAGTCTCAACATCTTTTTTAACAGCATGGCAACCAAAACTGGACGCATTATTTCAAAAGATCTGGTCTTGGCTTATGCTGGCTCCCTGCCTGGTCTCAAAAGTAGATATGCAAATAGTGGTGGGATTCAAAAATTTTTACTACTGGTTCTGTGGACATGATTTGGTGGGGGTAATAGTGTGGCTTACGTGGGCTTGGTGGGCATGGCAGGGGAAGGATACTGCAAAATCCCATTCCTTCCCCAGCCCACTAACCTGCTTTCCAGCTCCATTCTCCTGTGCAGGGCAAACCAAATCAGATGGGAGAGAATAGATGGGGGCGGGGCCAGTCAGAGGTGGGATTTGCCGATTTTCTGAACTCATCAAAATTTCTGCTACTAGTCCGAACCTGCTGAATACCACCTCTGATGCAAATCCTAATACAGGTGATAGACACTGCTAGCTGAAGTTAACAAAAACCGATGCTAAAGTAAACCACTTTCGTGTAGACGAGGAATGGGAAATAGGGCTCATCTGGTGCCTTCTTCTGCTTCCCTCCCCCAGATTTAAAATCACAAAAGACCAGGCTTACCTCCCTTGCTGCTGAGGATGAAGGATATCCAGCAGAAGCTGCTTCACTTCACTGGGTGACAATTGGTATAAATCCACAGGGGGCATCTCCCCCGCTCGGATTTTCAGTTCGTATTTCATAGCGTGCACAATCCATCTGACAAAGGAAAACACTGGGGAATTATTTAGGAACTGGGAAATTGCCCTCATCTCTGCCACAATAAACCAAATGCAAAGGAATAAAAACAGGAACTGGCCTCGGAGTTGAAATCACGACTGTCTTATCATCGTTTCTGTTTAGATGCAATAGTGCAAAAAACTTGAGCTGCTTAATAGCAATAGCCCTTAGTTTAGTTTAGTTTACTTTATTGTCACTGCAACGAAATCAAACACCATCTTCATTGCACATCATGACTATGCCCATGAAAAAAAACCACACAAACAGACGTCTTTCACCCTCTACACATTGAACTGAAAACCCTTCATATTGCATTAATATTGCACTATACATCAGAATTCAAAAGAGCTACTGCCCTGGGATAGAAGCTGTTTTCCAGCCTATTTGTCCTTGTTTTTGTTATTCAGTACCATCTACCAGATGGTAATAGTTCAAAAAAAAAAGGGGGGTGCTCAGGATGAGATGGATTTTTGAGAATGTTTTGAACTTTCTTAAGGCAGCAGGAGCTAAAAAGCTCTTCCAAAGAGGAGAGAGGGCAGGTGTTGGCAACCTTAAAACACTCAGAGCCATTTGGACCCGCTTCCCATACGGTGTGACTGGGTGGGTGCGGCCAACTCGACATCACTCACTCCCACCCAGTCACCTCCTGCTCTGGAATATGGAGTGAGTCACTATCCCCCTGCCATCACCCTGACCTTCTCAGGCCAGGTGAGAAGTGACAGGGAGGGAAGGGGCCAGCCAGTCGTGGGATCAGCCAAGAGGGAGCCGCAGCAGAGAGCCAAAAGAGCCACATGTGGCTCCAGAACTGCAGGTTGCTGACTTAGGCTTATCAACCCTTAAGTGGTTTACAGAGTCAACATTTTACCTCCCAACAATCTGGGTCCTCATTTTACTCACCTCAAAAGGAAGGAAGGCTGAGTCAACCTTGAGCTGTTCAGGATCAAACTCCTGGCAGTGGGCAAAGTTAGCCTGCAATACTGCATTTTAAACAATGTGCCACCATGGCTCTTTAGCAATAGCACTTAGACTTATGTACCACTTCACAGTGCTTTACTGCCCTCTCTAAGGGGTTTTACAGAGTCAGCCTATTGCCCCCCAACAATTTGGGTGCTCATTTTACTAACCTCAGAAGGATGGAAGGCTGAGTCAACCTTGAGCCCGATCAGAATCAAACTCCTGCTTGTGGGCAGAGTCAGCCTGCAATACTGCACTCTAACCACTGTGCCATCAGGGTTTCAAAATGCTTTTGGGCTTCAGCCTTCCCCAAAAATACCAAAGTATGACCAATCCAATATGCTTCTACAAACATAAAATGATTATTTAGAAGAGAAGCAGCATATGTAATGGGTGTTAAATGATGTCATGCGTGGAAAAAGACAACACAGTATGCTTAAAGGGCTATATGAGATAATTTTTCCCGAGGATTGTTATTATTAAAAAAAAAAAGCTAGGAAGAAAAAGCCAATCTAATCAAGATCCTGGGATTTCCTGATGAAATGTTCTACTTAAGTACTAACCAGGCTTGAGTCTGGCTCTACTTTTGAGGATCAGCCCGAATTGACTGTTTTGGTAATGGATTTATTTAAAGAAAGCAAAAAATTGGCTTTGCTTCTGCTTATTCAATGAATGAAATTCTGTTTACATGCAGTAAATCCTATTTCTTGACAAGCACAATTAAAATTGCACATTTTATTAGCCATGCTGGGGCCAAGGCAACAAGACAACCACTTGGGAAGAAATAGTTTAGATGGTTCAAATAATCTGGGCAATCTACCTACCCCTGCCTTACCCTCTTTGTGCTTCCTGAAGTCAAGAATTTCAACTTTCAACAACTGTCTTGGTTAACAACAGAAATTTTGGGCTCAATTGTAATTGTACATTGAGGACTACCTCCCTACCTGTATATACTTGTGGTTAAGAAAAGTTGACTTAAACTCAGGCTAGGCAGACATCAAGCTTGTAGGATCTGTTTTATTTTTGACTTGAACCCTTAAGCCCATGTCACACTGCACCAAAGGATGCAAAGAGGATGTAAAATGGAGAGAAACGCTTGCCATCCGTTGGAAAACGCGATGCATCCATTGTGTACTTACTGTGTCCATGATTCATACTTTCTATCCGTCCAGCATCCGTCTACTGTGATTTCATCCGCTCAAAAAGTTTTGAGCTGCACAAAACTTTTTGAGCGGATGAAGTATCCAACGCATCCGTTATACATCCGCTACGCATCCGGGGAACATCCGTTATACGTCCATCGTCATCCGTTACGCGTCCGCTATATCCGCTAGGCATCCGCTGTGCATCCGCGCAACTCAAATCCGCTCCAGTGGAAAACGGACACAGGGAGGAAGCGAAACGGACGCGGAACGGACACATAGCGTTAATAGCACGGACGTAGAAAGGATGAAAGCGGATGCAGCTATGCATCCGTGTCATCCGCAACGCATCCACTCTGCATCCGCTACGCATCTGCTACGCATTCGCTCTTTCCACTACGCGTCCGCTTTGCTATGCTCCCCCAGAAGCCCTGCGGACGTGCCATCCGCTTCCATCCGCTTCCATCCGCTAGACTTCCGTTGAGCATCCGTTTTACACCCGCATTACGTCCTCCTCCCGTCCATTCTTTTCCGTTCTCTTTATGCAAATGTTTGCCCCTTTTGAGAGCGGATAAGAACAGATGAAGCCACCCCCGGATTTTTGGCTGTCCGCTGTGTCCTTTTACATACGTTTTGCATCCGTCGGGCAATGTGACCTAGCCTTAAGATCTACCTCCTTCAGTGGAGGGGCTAAAGGAGGCTAGAGAGCTAAATCCAGAATTCAGAAAAAAAAGATCCTCTGAGTCCCAGCTCGGCCTTTGTATTTGCTCCTAAAGCCAATAGAAAGTTCCCAGGTTCAGGTTTGAAGGTTTCCCTTCAAAGCTTTTCCCTGATTCTTTCTTTAAAGATTGTTCATCTTGTTTAACAGTTAAGGCTGCCTGTCAGAAACCTGTGTCTATTTAACCTGAGTTACCAAGGGTTTATTTGTAAATTTCTATCTGTCTTCTAAATTCCCCATTTTAAAATAATATTAATTTCCCAGAAACTGGCTGGGGAACACATCATTATCAACTGTTTGTTAAAGTTTTCAGCTATGTGCAAAATACACAAGCTAGGACAAGGTTACCACAGTGTATATAGTGCTTCAATCCTCTCTCTCTCTCTCTCCCTCCCTCCATTCCATCTCCTTCTCTCTGTGTCCTTCTCCCTCCCTCCCTTCCTCTTTCTCTCTCCTTCAATCCCCTCTCCATCTCCTTCTCTCTGTGTCCTCCCTCCCTCTTTTTCTCACTCACTCCTTAATCCCCACTCCATCTCCTTCTCTCTCTCTCACACACACACACATACACACACACTCCCTCTCTGTCTCTCTTACTCACTCACTCACTTACTCACAATGGACTATTTGTTTAGCTTATGAGGAGAACGTGACAGAAGTAAACATATAGACATGATCTAAATAACTTTACACAAAACGTCTACGGGGTTACGGCAGCGCCCTCATAACTGGACAAATTGAATCCCTAAAAACAAAACACACACACACACACACACAAAACCCTCCAACTCTGTTTTTATTTCCCCATTTGAAAGCAAATAGGAAGGAATACATGAGACAAAAACACCCGGGGCATGTGGGTGGTGTTGGGACAGAGGCCGACGTGTATCTATGGCTACAATTTGTGAAAGACTCCCTTGCGATGACTCGTTTCAGCCGGACTATCTCTCAAGGCACCCGATCAAGGGAATGCAAGAGACATCATTGGTTCCAGCCTTCAGTCTCCCTGCTGATGGAGGCCAACTGGTTGCAGTAGAAATTAAGGAGAGATTAGAGAGAGACAGAGAGAGACAGAGAGGGTGGGGGGAAGAGAAAGAGAGAGAAAGAGAGAGAAAGAGAGAGAGAGAGAGAGAGAGGCAGAGAGAGGGGCAGAGAAAGGGTGGGGGGAAGAGAGAGAGAGGCAGAGGCAGAGAGAGAGGGTGGGGAGAGACAGAGAGAGGCAAAGACAGAGACAGAGAGAGGGTGGGGAGCAGAGAGAGACAGAGAGGAGAGAAAAGAAACAGCTCTAATCCTTCATTACATGTTTTAAAATTCTCCTCCATACCCACACCAAGTTGTGTTGATGCAAAAATACAGGATCGCATCTTTGGGGTGGAGTGGGGAGGCGAGGGACGGCTTGAAGGATTTGGGCAGATGCAAACATTCTGGCTGGCAGAGACCTAGGCTGCTAAAGGCTTCTTCTGAAGTAACAAAAAATGACACTTAAGGAAATCTTGAGGACATCACACATCCGAAACTGAGTGACAGGGTCAGAGTACGATACTAGTTGGCAGTTATGGACTTACAGATCTGGATGTATGCGTCATGGAAGACAGCGTACAAATGAGATTTTCTCATCTCCTCCTTCCAAAACAACCCATAAACATTTTCAACCCAAAAATACCATTTGCAGTTACTATTTGGAACAAAGAGGGGAAAAAATCTAACTTACAGATAACAAAACTTGATGAAAAAAAAAACAGTTTAAATTTGGGAAGTGATTTAAGAAAGGCCTGACTTGCTCCTTTGTTCAGCCTGATTTTATATAAAACATATAAAGAACGGTTGCAGGAACAGGGTATGTCTAGACTAGTGAAAAGAAAGACTAGGGGAGACATGATAGCAGTGTTCCAATATTTGAGGGCCTGCCACAAAGAAGAGGGAGTCAAGTTCCAAAGCATCTTGAAGGCAGGACAAGAAAGCAATGGGTGGAAACTAATCAAGGAGAGAAGCAACCTTGAACTAAGGAGAAATTTCCTGACAATTTGAACAATTAATCAGTGGAACAACTTGCCTCCAAGAGTTATGAATGCTTTAACACTGGAAATTTTTAAGAAGAGATGCAACACCCATTTGTCTGAAATGGTATAGGGCTTCCTTCCTGAGCAGGAGTTTGATTAGAAGACCTCCAAGGTCCCTTCAAAACTCTGTTATTCTGTTATATTTATTCTGTATTTTATTTACTTATTCATTCAGATTTTTTTGCCGCCCATCTTGTACCCAATGAGTCCAGCCATTTTATCATTTAAAATAATTAAACACTAAACATTATCCTCCCATTTTCCCCCCTCCCCGACCCCAACGTTGATGGATAACATCCAAAGAAACTGAAAGAAGGGAGATGCAAGGTTTTGAAATTGTTGCTACAAGATATTTGGTTAGATGAATTCATGCAAAATAAGTTTGAGTCATGGTTACTAGTCACGATGATTGCATCTTCCAACGAGTAACAAGGGCAAAAAGCTCTCTTTATACAAAAGGAGTTCCTTCAAACAGAGGAATGAACAATTTTATTTCAGTTCAAGACCAGATCATAAAAGTTAAAATAACAAAATGCAATTTGGGAGCACAATAAAATTTCATGAATTAAACACCTACTTCTCAGGACACTGTTCTAATTTCTTTGCCTCAGTGCTTCTTATTAGCAGTTCTGCAACAGTCCTTAACATCGTATCTAACAGGACTCACCTCCTATTCATTCATCCAGGCATATCTCAGGCCTACATATTTTAATAAAAGGATGGTTGGTATCAGAGACTCTTTAATACCTCCAAATTAATTTGCAATAATGTGCATTAACTTAAGAGGCAATTAAGGGTGATCTTAATTAGGGGCAGCTGGCTTGTTTTTCCAGCTATTGCCCAGGAATTTTGTTTATTGAAGATGTTGTAAAATATGCAAGGTGAAACAGGTGTGTGTGTGGGGGGGTCAACCATTGAGAAGGGATGCTCAAGATAAGGCAGAATGATGGCTGAAAATCTCCCCAATCGATCGATCTAAAAAAAAAAAGGTTAAAATCATGGCAACTAGACCAAAATTTATTCAACAAAGGAATTTCAATACACATCAACTTCTTCAGTTATTTCAAAATGAATATTTGATTAGGCAGAGACTAACCTATGGCAAAGCAATTGCAGAGGGATTTCTCCCCAAAATGAAATGCAGTATGTAAATATATAATATGCAACATAATATGTACTCGGAGGAATAACAAAACATCTCAGTTTAATAAATGTTGGTCCAGTTGCCACAATTTAACCTTTTTTAGATACCTCTGGCCTGGATGGTTGAGTTTTCATTTACATACTCTTAAGATCAATCCATTTATGTTCAGGGTTTAAGTGTGAAGATAAAGATTGATGTTTTTAGGTGGTCCCTTTAAACAGGGGCATCCCAAGCCAGCCACAGGACTTCTCAAGAGCCCCATTAACAAGCTGTCAAGTATGGAAAGGGCTGAAGTGAAGGGACATAAAGCTATGTTGCAGGCCTGTCAACTGAGCAATTCCCATATCCCCAAGTGCCATCCGTTCCTCATTAACACCCAAGCAAGAATTTGATGTCTAACAGCAGCTTTTAAAGCAGCTTGTAAAAAAGGAAAAGGTTTATCTCTTAACAGCAATTAAATGACATGTGGAGGAGGAAAAAGTTCCCTTGAATCGACAGGTAAATGCTCTTTCAGAAAGAACTAACTCCTTCTTGTCTTTGGGGACAGGCCTGTGCAAGGAAGTCATTTCCAGAGAAAGGAGCTGTATTTGATCATGACAGAAATAATGACTTCAAAGAAGAAAAAGATTATGGCTTAAGTCTGTGCAGTGCATGAGCACAGGAGAGAAAGAGTAAGACTTGTTGACAGAAGAGAAGGCTCATATTTCATCCCCTGATGGATGCTAGTCCATAAAAGCTTATTGGGTAATAAATTTCCTCTTCTTTAAGTTGCCGTTTGTTGCTCTGGTTGGAAAGGAATTTTGAAACCTATTTATCAGGACATAAAGTTCCATGGATTTGATTACCAGTCATCTGATTTATCCAAACTCCCACTTTCCCCCCCTTCAGAAACCTGTTCGTGTGGGCATCTCCAAGGAGATCTGTTAGTATAGAAGTTATCTGTGGTTATAAAAAAGGAAGCACAGAAAACCCTTCAAATATCTCTGTCCAACATGCATGACTAAAACAGTGTTAATGCACTATTAACTCATGTTCAAACAACTACTCGGGGTCAAGTAATGGAAAAAAATAATACTCATTCAGGCACTGAGTTATGATTTGCTGTTTCTCCCTTTAAGAAACAAAACTGTCCACAATATAATTGCAATTTCAACCCCGAATCACGTGGGATACAGTGATTGAATAATATGACTGATCATCTTAAAGGTCCTTTTTCAAAAGGCAACTGGACTTTGATTTTTCCTTGAAGCCGTTTCGCTTCTCATCCAAGAAGCTTCGTCAGCTCAGTTGAGAACCGAAGAAGCTTCTTAGATGAGAAGTGAAACGTCTTCAAGGAAAAACAAAGAAAGTCCAATTGCCTTTTGAAAAAGCAACCTTGGGACAACTGTGACCTGAGTGACTGAGAATCTCCATCGACAAATAAGAACGACAACAATCCCGTTTCATAATTGGTAGAAATATTTCAAGCTCAGTACACCCTGAGATTTTATAGTGCCAATAAAGGAGAACATGGAGTGGTGTGGTGGCCAAGAGGCTGTGAGTTTGATCCTAGGTAGAGGCAGATATTCCTCTCTCTGGACACACTGAGAATATATCTGCTGAAAACGAACTCTGCGTTGGTGACAGGAAAGGCATCCGTCCAGTAAACACTCAGCTCCATTCAGTTGCCCAGACTCCACACCCTGCAAGGGATTATGGGGCTGTTAAAAGAGGACGAATAAAGGAGAATATGTGTATCTGAGGATTGAAATGAGGAGTGCATGGTGATCTCTGAGTTTGGTTGTTTTCTTGAAGATGTTTCATTACCTAACTAGGTAACGTCACCAGTGCTAGTCCTGATTATCTTACCTAGTTTTGGTGATGAAATGTCTGTAAGAAAACAACCAAGCTCAGAGAGCACCAAGGACTCTTCAGATTTAACAGTGGCACATTGGTACACTATGGCTTTTAATCATGAATGAAAACCTAGTTCTAACCAAGCAAAAATACTCTTGGCTTTCTTGCAGACAAGGCATGCTATTTTTAGCAATACAGCAGCCAAGTAAAACGAAAAGATTTGATTTAATGAGTATGTTCATGTAAAAAAGATTTTAAAGATGGATTTAAATTAGGAGTATGAATGTCTGTCATCCCATTTTACTGCTGCAGGTAAATTCACAGTTCTTTATATCCGGTTTAAGTGGAAAAGGTTGGCATTTTTCATCTAGAACAAATAATGAAAGTGGTGTTTGGGGCTTGGATTATTTATGGAGAGAGGCAAACATAAATTGATTGTATGGTACTATGGTTTAAAGAATTTCAAGGGAAAAATTTGCAAGAGGCACCTGGAACCAGATTTAAATTTAGCGTGGGGAGGTAAATTAACTATCAAGCAGAAAATATAGCATCGTAAAGCTTTTAAAAAGTGAACTTCATTTTAAAGGTTTGTTTAGAATCTTATAAAGGCCACTTCTAAACCTGTAACTGAGGAGCTCATGCCATACCTATCACCTCTGACTTTTATGCTGAAATGGTAGCGCAGGTGTAGCTGTCAGATATACCTACTAAGCCTGAACTTGTGAGAAACTAAAGGAGTAAAATTGCAATCTACAAACCACACAACTGACTGGCATCAAAGGGGAAGCACCCCAAACTGCAGAGACCTCACCTTAAATGAGTTGTGAACTATGGCTTCTGGGTGAAGTGGAAAATTCCATTTCTAATTACAACTAACATGGCAACTACTGTAGAGTAAAAGATGAATGCAGATATAAAAAGGGAACTGTCATGCCCCTGTCAGAATCTGAATCTGAGAAGGAAGACGAATAGCTGACAGGGAATTGGCTGTGGAGGAAATTGGGGAAGGGCAAAATTTGGCTGAGCAGAGCAGGAAAGTGGCAGAACAAGGGAGAGGGAGTTCAGAGGAAGACCCAGGCCCACCCCCTCTTCATCCTAGGGCATGCAGGGAGGAACAGAGAAGAGAGCAACATGGGTTGCATGGCTTACGGGGGAGGAAAAGGCCCTGATTTCCTTCATTAGGCACACCTGGGAAAAGAGTTTAAAAGAGATGCATGCTGAGTGCAGCAGCTGCTGGGAGCAAACATGAGTTTAAATTTGCTTATCTGTGTTTTTGGTGTCTTCCCAAATGTGTTGAGTTATTGCTGGGTCTTCACATCTGGAATTCTTGCTCCTGCCCTAATTACCTCATTTTTCCTTGATTGGATTTATAGTTACAGTTTTTGTTGACCATGTTTTGGACTTGATTCTCTGCAGCCAAAGGCTGTTCCTGGGAGAGTTTTTTCTCCAGCCAGAAGGTAACCAGGACATTGGGGGCAAAGTTGGAGCTAATAAAGGGACTCCTACTGATTATCTGACAGTGTTACCTTTGTGCTACTCCCTGGGTCATCCCAGGAACACATGATCCTCAGCAGTCTTCTAGCTCTCAGTAGTTAGAGGTGAGAAAACTGGTTCAGAGCCCTTGTTCCATCCTTCCAAGGTGGGTAAAATGAGGACCCAAAATTGTTGAGGCAATATGCTGACTCTGTTAACTGCTTAGAGAGGCCATTGTAAAGCGTTATATAAGTCTAAGTGTTATTGCTATTGCTTTCAAACTGCTAAGTGGGTGGGAGCTGAGGCAAGGATGGGAACTCGCCCCCTCGTGCAGGCCTCAGGTCCTCAACCTGAGCGGTCCACTTTCTAGCTCAGCTTCTTAAGCTTTAAACCATCACAGCTCTGAACCATGACTCTGGAACATATATTCAATTTTCTCAGACTATTTCTATTAATATTTAACACTTAGTGGTAAAACTTGGAAAAACTCTGGAAGTTCTCTCCAAGCATTTCAGGAGACACGTGCCAGCCTGACATCTCAATTTGTGCACATGGGATGAAAGGATTCACAGACATCACTAAAACAGGTTAAGAGAGTGATTTACTAACCCCACACGTATCTTTAGCATGCCGTTAAATAACTCTGGGGAGTTGGAGATGATCCAGCCGATATGAATGACAAGTTCTTGTTGAAGAACAGCTTCCCTCTCATCCTGCAAATTGCACTTGTTGTAGATGATGTCTTTAATTGCGCCCGGAGACAAGGGATTAGATATAATTTCTTCCTCTTGGCCAAATGCCCCAAGTGTCACCTAAAGGAATATATTAGCAGTAATTAGAGGTACAACCTGAACCAGGGAAGCAGGGAGGGAGTCCTTATTCATTACATCTCCTTGACTTAAATCTCCTGTTTTTCATGATGTTGGATAAAAGGGTCGTACATAGAATGGGGAGTTAAAATCATCGCTGATGGGGGAAATGGTGACTTGCACATTTCTATTATTTTCTATTCAAGCAGCATCTTTTTTTTTTAAATGAACTTGTTCCCTAAGGGCACAGTAATGACATGGGATTGCATATGTTCCAAAAAAGGTTGATCTCTCCTCTTTATGTCACATGATTAAAACTTGCCAGGCATAATAATATATAAATTATCCTGATCCCTTCTCTGAAGGGGGCTCATGGTCTTTGCTCATGGCCACCAGTAGTTCTCACAGACCTCATAGCTCACAGAGTTGCCAGATTTGAAAGGGGCTTTCCAGACTGCCAAACTACCAAGGACTAACTCAACCATCTACTTCAACTAGTTCTCAGTTCCTTTCCAATCTAAGAAGGGAAGAGCAGGGGATGAAAAATAGAAACCGTTGATTTTGTTGTTGGTTGCAAAGTCATGTCCAACCCATCACGACCCTCACAGACAACATTCCTCCAGGCCTTCCTGTCCTCTACCATCCCCCAGAGTCCATTTAAGCTCATGCCTACTGTAGGATATCAATTTAGATCATGCCAAGGGAATGCAGGAATACATCCTAGTGCTTCTACATTCAAGTACTTACTGACTACGCCCCGCTCTTCATATTATTTTCTGTTCTAAATTTTAATGCAACAACAGTCCCAACTACGAGCAAGGAATCACATTTTCTAGTCCCAACTATGAGCAAGGAATTGCATGTCCTAGTAATGTTCTTCACATGCTTTTGATGTCAATGCAATCATAATGCTGTCTGTCCCACTTGGAAGGATGAAAAGGCTTCAGGAGGTTCCAAATCTTCTGAGTGGCCTCCAAGTAGTTGGGGCCATCACCAATCTAGTTTTAGATAGATTTAATTGATTATGGCCGTTCACCAGGGTAAGTCTTCGCCTCTCCAAGGGAACTAAACGCAAATAGGGAAATAATTTTTTCCTGAACAACTGTGATGGGGCAGGCAGCATTACATCCTTACGGGCTCTTTGATTCAAACAGAAGACACGTTGGATGGATAGGACACTAACAGCCAGAAGCAAAGGACAACAGAAAGTGCCAAATCATGCTAGGCCAGAATGGGCTATCAAAAATGACTGCATATTCATAATGGAAAAGTCCTCTATAAAACTACAATAACTCTACAATGGGGCCAGAAATGGCCATAGATTTTTATTTAAAAAAAAACAAAAAAGCAAATGCAACATGGGTCTCAAAAGCCGTACCCTGCCTAAATTTGGTAAGAAGTGCTTAAAGGGTTACTGTTGTGGTTCGCTGGCAGCCTGTGAAGATGGCAGAGGAATCAGACAATGGGGAAGAAAGGAGATCAGTCCAGGAGACTGGAGAGGACTTGGAAGAGGGTCCTGTGTCCAATGCAGAGATGGGACCAGGACCATCTGGGAGTGGGGTGCTGCCTCTGGAGCCTCTGGAGTCTGGCAGCAGCAAGGCAGAGGAACAAGGGGAGCTTGTTCCCAATGTGTGTGTGCTGAAGCAGAAGGGGTGACTCGGGATTAAGGCTTGGAGGTGATTGCCCCTTCCCTAAGGTATAAAGGACGTGCAAAGGTAAAGAAACCTTTGCAGGAGGCAAAGTCATTCGTTCTGATTGGATTAATCCTTGAAGCTCTATGTGGACTTGTACTTTGATTGGTTTTTTATAGTTCATTTGGCACTTTAGTTGTTGGCAGCAATTCAAAGGAGAGAAAGGTGGGTGCTTATATCGAGGGACTGTTTGGGACTCATTACAGGCTGGGAATGAACATAATTCCCAGTGCTGAAATAAAACAAGATTTGTTTTAACTAAGTGTGTGCTTAATTATGGTCTTAGCTCAGAACAGTTACCAAATTTCAGGGGACAACCTTTGCCCAAAGCAACTGACATTCCCCCCCCCCCCCCCAGTTTGTAGATAAACTTAGCGGAGTCTGTATCTTTTAAAATGGTTGGGAAACTGTATACCCAGAGCACCAATTCCCTGGGCTGGACCTTCATTTTATTTTACTTATTAAATTTAGCTGATGAATGTAATCTGAAAAATGTAGACTTACCTGCTTGCCCTGAACTAAAACATTAGTAATAGATGGGGCAAGGCTGTCCACTAGCTTACATAAAAGGCTTGCTGCGAAGCGCACAACAGACCTGAGGGTAGAAAACAAAGCAATCCAGCTGGAAATTAAATGCTAGTTTAATGGGATTCAAGAATTTGATGGAGACTTTCTTGCTAAACTTGGCCAATGATAAACCATTTATATCTGTGTCTATGGTATTTTGGACCCAAGATACCTCTTTATAGAATGGTGAGCCAAAACTAAATCAATTCAATTATGGAAGCAAGGATGCTAAGGTTTGAATTGGAGTAACGTTCATTAAATTACATAAGTGATAAGAAAATGCTGTTCCTTCTTGATATCAAGGCAAGATTGGCATTGTGTAAGTAGCCATTATTTTATGAACTTTAGACTTCCCTGGCAATCTGCATTAAAAAAAAAAATCTCATAGGAGAACCTTTTGAATGGAATCTGGCCGGAATCTGATTTCCCATCAAATTGCACTGTTTCATTTATGAAAGGGAAATCAAAGGCTTCCACTTTCTCAAGAAAACCTCTGAGAAAACAGGAGTCATGTGGTTTTCTGTTGGACGGAAAAAGAAAAAACTCATTGAAGTTATTTAGCATCTGTTGACAAAATTCTAGTCCTGAAAATAAAACGTTGAGTATCCCTCTCTTCCTAAGCAGTCAATAATTTTCAACAGCCTCTTTCAGCCGATCGCTAAAAGATTAAATGATGGACACAGATGGCAATGAGATCATCACATACAAGTTTACTTTCTGATAAATAAGAATTAAAAGATAGGTTCAGAGAGGCAGCTGACACATGATGAACATTTCAAGTGACTAGACAATTATTTGATCAATGCAAATGCCTAAAATATCATGGCCATATTAAATGAGGGTGGATAATCTTTCCTTCTTAGAATGAACAAAATGAGCTTTTGCTAGCAGATTATCTAGATTACCCATTCATTCATCTCTCCATCTGCTCCTGAATTACACAGCTTAGATATCAGGAAGAGAATGCTTGAGTGAAATAAAGAACGTAATTTAGAAAATGGCAGGACTATTTTTTTTTTCTGTCTTCATGATCTCATTTTCCTTCAATGTTAGATCTTTTTGGAGGTGCAACTGGAGGCAAAATTTGGGAAGAAGAAAAGAACAGAACAGAAGAGCAGAAAAGAAAAGAAAAGAATATCCTCTGTGCATATTGTCCCCACCTTTTCTTATATTTGCAAATTTATGAGGAGCATTTATTTTTGTGTATCAAACACACACACTAGGTAGAGGCAGATATTTCTCTCTCTGGGCACACTGAGAATATATCTCCTAGATAAAACTCCGCAATGGTGACAGAAAGGGCATCTGGCCATAAATACACTCTGCTAGCTCCATTCAGTTGCCCAAACTCTACCTTGCAAGGGTTTATGGGATCATTAAAGGAAGATAATGATTCATTTTTGTTATCAAAGGAGCTTTACTGTTTAATATATATATAAAAAGGAATTCAGAAATTATTCTTTGTTTTTCCAGCTTCTTCTTAAAGACACTCCAAAATTTGGAGGATGGCACTGCTCCCCAAAATAAGCTGGTGGTTTGTTTGTCTTCCTGATTACTTTGAAAGAAATAATGCACAATTTTTATACAAAAGATCCAACAAGGATAACTAATCTTAGCAAAAATAGCAATGGAAGGATTCTCTTTCTGCTTCCCCATGTGTGTTTGTGTGTATATTTGTGTGCAAATGCACTTACAAGAAAATGAGAGGACATAAAATGCTAAGATTAAAAACAGACCAAAGTTTTTGAAAGTGATTGGTTATTAATACAGATATTACTCTAGAAAACAAAGGACTGGATACTCCACATTGTCTAACACAGGCGTCGGAAGTGGAACAATCACATATCAGAATTAATGAATGAGTGTGCAATAGTCTGCTAAGTTAGCACAAAATCCATCAGCCAAATTGATTTTGAGTTTGATGACAATGGGATGCACACACTCTTCAAAATCAAGTGCAAAGCTTCCCCCCCCCCCTCTTTCTCTCTCTCTTTTTGGCAAAACACCATGAACAGATAGATACCAGCAAAATGCAAATCAGCCATACATCTCAAGCAGAACCGTTTCAAACTTGGGCACGCTTTACCTGTTTCCCATGGACTATCAAAGTTGTAATATGGGGAGCTAAAGAGGCAGCAAATTTCTGAATGCATGCCGCGCTGCAACGGAGCACCAACCTGGATTTGATACACAACAGAGGAGTTCGATGTACGATACTCTCCAAGCCTACTCTAAATAAAACCCTCTCGGTAGCCCATGCATTCTAACAACTAGTTTGTTTTTTTCTGCAGGGGATGAGAGCTGCTCATTGGGAATCAAACATTGGAAGGACTCTTTGGATTGTCAAAATGAGTTCTACAATATATCTTCAGCTGTATAGTCAGGGGGGACGTAGTGGCTCAGTGGCTAAGACGCTGAGCTTGTCGATCAGAAAGGTCGGCAGTTCGGAGGTTCGAATCCCTAGCGCCGTGTAACGGAGTGAGCTCCTGTTATTTGTCCCAGCTTCTGCCAACCTAGCAGTTCGAAAGCATGTAAAAAATGCAAGTAGAAAAAGAGGGAGCAATTTGGTGGGAAAGGAACAAGTTCTGTGCGACTTTGGTGTTTAATCATGCCGGCCACATGACCACGGAGATGTCTTCGGACAGCGCTGGCTCTTTGGCTTTGAAACGGAGATGAGCATCACTCCCTAGAGCTGGAAACGACTAGCACGTATGTGCGAGAGGAACCTTTACCTATATAGTCATACTTAGCACTCAACTGCTTTCAAAACTCCTTGAATTTCAGGATTTGAAGATTTTGAAGCAGAAATCTTATCCCAATGCTCACCCTTCTTCCAGTAGTCAACGTGCAAGGAAGAACTTGGCTGCCTCCTGACTCGCTATTTCTTCTGGATGAAATAGCGGATTGCATGGTAAGTCATGTGGTTTTCTCGGTACCTGTTGGTTTGAATATTTGGTGTGTCTTCCAGACCAACAAGGGCCTCAATACCACTTGTACAATGATAGAATCCTCTACTATAGGATTCGCTGGTAGTTTATTTTTTCCGCTTACTGTTTGAAGGATGAGAAGATCCCTCAAGATCCTCTGACTCCTTCAAGTCATTTCACTTCTCATCCAAGAAGCCTCTTCAGTTTTGACTGAATGGTGGAAATAGAAGGATTTATATTCCTTGCAGTCATTACCAGTCATTAACATTCTGCAAGGAATATAAATCCTTCCATTCCTTACTATTCAGTCAGAGATGAAGAAGCTTCTTGGATGAGAAGCAAACCGTCTTCAAAGAAAAACCAGAAAGTCCAGTTACCTCTTGAAAAAAAAAAAGCACCTTTGGGACAACCATGATCTGGATCACTGAGAATCTCCACAGACATGTACAGCTAAGAGGTCCCTCCTTTCTTTTTTATAAATAAAGCATAACCGATTTATATAGCCAGTAGTGGCACACTGAGATATATGATTCTGAATTTCAGGGGACGTCTTTTTTTGCAAAATCAGTAGATGTATATTGACTCAAACTGGCAAAATCAGCATAGAGCTACTGTTGAAAATAAAAAAAAAACTAACATGAAATTAGAAAGTATTGTATACAAACCAGAACTTTTTGCTGCCAGCTTTTCGGTAGATTCTTTCGATATGATCAGAGACAGTACCTAATTTGTACATAAAAGGGAAAAGACAAAAAAAAAAAAAAAACCCAGAAGGAAACAGTATGATTTCATTGCAGTTGTTGTGTTTATGAGATTCTGCGTTATCCGCTTATCTTATTGCAAAGGTTAACAGCAGCATTACCAACCGCTTCTGCTGTGAGAAACTACAAATGAGCCATGCTTTTCAATACAGGTTTATGCAAATATTTAAGCATGTATAGATATTTTATTTCAACGTTTCAGGTTTCTGGCAGAAATCAACAGTTGTCCCCTGTTTTTTCTTCAGCAATTGTAACCTGCAATGCTACCCTGACAGCATATAAACTAGCCTGCACTTACATAATTTGATTCCAGCTGAATAACTACCATTCCAGCATTAAAATGTTATACTGAGGTTGTAAATAAATGTTGTTTTGTGCTTTATGTGCTAGCTGGGTCCTCCTAAGCTCTTCTTTGTATTGCTTTTTTTTAAAAATAAAAAAATAAAAAACAAAAAAGCTGGGGCACGACGGTGGAATTTGGTAGATTAGTTCAAAACAGGAGCAAAAAGCTATGAAGAATTATTGAAATGCTATGAATCACAGTTTGGGCTATAATCCTTCTTTCGAGATTCATTATTTATTATGTAATGCTCAGAACAACAAAAAAATAAACAAGTCCATTCTTACAGCACTACGATGGGAGGGGACCCAATTGTTCCAAAATTAGAATCAAAATACTTTGTAGTAGGAATAAAACAAAGTAAATGGGATCCACAAACTGATGAAGGTGCACAGTTTGATAAGGACATTTTGGTGGCATACGGATTTATGCTTTCATTAGGAAAATTGAGGATGGTTTTTTTCTTAGAATGCACTTAAAATAAAAGCCTTTGGACATTGAAAAAGGTCAAGGGACGTATCTTTAAATGGATGGGGCTGTAACAAACCAATTGGGAGTATTACCCTACTCTATTAAATCATTGTTTTATGCACAGGTAGTCCTTGACTTACAATAGTTCATTAAAGTTACAACGGCACTGAAAAATGAGATTTATGACCATTTTTCACACTTATAACCATTGTATCATCCCCATGGTTGTGATTTCCATTCAGAGGCTTGACAACTGGTTCATATTTATGTCCCAGGGTCACATGACAAGCAAAGTCAATGGGGAAGCCAAATCCACTTAACAACGGTGGGGCTAATTTAACAACCGCAGAGATTCACTCAAGAAATGTGGCAAGAAATGTGGGGGCGGAACTAACTTAACGTCCCACTTACCAACCTAGATTTGGGGCTCAGTTGTGAGTCAAGGACTCCCTGTAATAGGTGTGCTACGACACTAAATGTAACATGCCAGGTAAGATACATGGCAAAACCTGAAAGAGAACACCACTCTTCTTTCTGCTTCATCTTTGCAGGTGGTCTTGGCTTCCTCCAATGGCTTATATGGAACGGTAAATCATCCACCAACAGCACACAAGCTACAGGAATTCCTTGACTTAGGACCATTCATTTAGTGGCTGTCTGAAGTTACCATGGGTTTGGAAAAAAGTGAGTTATGACACCAGTCTTTACATTTACAACTGTCACAGAATCCGCACAGTAATGTGATGATGATTTGGGTTCGTGGCAAGGTGCATTTATTTTTGAGGGTTGCAGAGGCTCAGGATCATGGAATTGCCATCTACAACCTTCCCAGCCAGCTTTTTTAACAGATTAACAGAGTTGGAAGGGACCTTGTAGGTCATCTAATCCAACCGCGCTCCGGCCAAATAAGAGACCCTACACCATTTCTGACAGGTGGCAGTCTAGTCTCTTCTTGAAAGCTTCCAGTGATGAAGCTCCCACAACTTCCAAAGGCAACTTCTATTCCATTGGTTGATTGTTCTCACTGTCAGAAAATTTCTCCTTATTTCCAGGTTGAATCTCTTCTTGATCAGTTTCCATCTATTATTATTTCTTGCCTGGCCTTCAGGTGTCTTGGAAAATAGCTTGACCCCTTCCTCCTCTCTGTGGAAGCCCTTCAAATATTGGAAGACTGTTATCCTGTCTCCCCTGGTGCTTCTCTTCACTAGACTAGCCATGCCTAGTTCCTTCAACTGTTCTTCATATGTTTTAGTCTCCAGTCCCCTCATTATCCTGGTTGCTCTTAGTACTTTTTCTAAAGTCTCAACATCTTTTTTATAGTGTGGTGAACAAAACTGGACACAGTATTCTAGGTGTGGTCTTACTAAGGCTTTATATAGTGGTATTAGTACCTCACTTGATCTTGATTGTATCCCTCTGTTAATGCAATTTAGGATTTCATTGGCTTTGTTGGCTGCTGCTGCACACTGCTGCTTGCTTCTAACAAGCAAATTCAATGGGGGAAGCAGGATTTGATTAACAACCACGTGGTTCCATGGCAAAGGGGGTTTGTAAAACTGAGTACAACTTGCTTTAACAAAAGGATCCATTAGCGATGGAAATTCTCATCCCAGTTGGGGTCATTAAGTTGAGGACTAACTGGATTTTAAAAGAGTTCATGTGAGAAACAGCTTCTTCCACTTTCTGGCATGCATTCTCTCAGCAAGATAGCAACATCGCTTATGTGCTGCATGTTCACTATTCATGTTCCGCTAACCGATAAGTTAAAAGAGGCTCCTGTCAGCCTACCTTCCTTGGTGATAAAATTGGGGCCTTCCCTTTTGAGCAAAATGCTCAGCAGAATGATCTGGGTTGCCACGCAGCTGCAGTCCTGTGGAGAAATAATCATCAAGTTGTAAAAGGTTCGTAGAGGCACGTGTGATTCTCCTAAGATTTTACAGAACAAACTCTGCTGTTTCTTGGAGCTATGGGCAAGACACTGCTGGGAGTCTTCTGTTTAAGAGCCACGGTGGCGCAGTGGTTATAATGCAGTACTGCAAGCTATTTCTGCTGACTGCCAGCCGACTGCAATTTGGCAGTTCAAATCCCACCAGGCTCAAGGTTGACTCAGCCTTCCAGCCTTCCGAGGTGGGTAAAATGAGGACCCAGAAAGTTGGGGGTAAGAGGCTGACTCTGCAAGGGCTGTAAAGGACTGTAAAGGTGTATATAGGTTTAAGTGCTATTGCTATTGCTAAAAGAGGGATCTCTTCGGATACAGCAGCCCTCGCCAGTCATTTCCTATCCGGATAAGTAATGTTAACTGATATGCATTTTTTAAATTGTGGATGACTTCTTTGACTTCTATAAGAAGTTCTCACTTTGGTCCCTGGGACCAAATAGAGTAGTTGGAAAATTGGACAACATAGCAGTTTCTTGATATAAATGAAAAGGTAAGTTATCAAACCAGTGTTTCTCAACCTTAGCAGTTTTAAGAAACATGGACTTCAACTCCCACAATTCCCCAGCCAGCCATGCTGACTGGAAAATTCTGGGAGATGAAATCCATATTAATGAAAAGTTAGGGGTCCTTGGTTCTTCCTGAGCTTCATTGTTTTCTTGTAGACCTTTCATTATCCTAACTAGGTAACATCATCAGTGCTAGTAGTATGATGTTACTGTCAGAATATTCATTAACTGGCAAAGACTTGGTAACAAGGTCAGCCAATGAATAAGCATGGCAATAGATCAGCCAATGGGAGCTGAATGGGAAACTGAAACTGGAAGGAGCTTGGGTGTAGCTCTGAGCTCTGAAGATACAAGCAAGTCTGGACTTGTCTGTCTGCTGAATTGAAACTAAGAATTTATTTACAATCTCTCCTCCCAATCAGGTTGGAAGAATCTCCTGTTGGTATTGTAAATTTACTTAATGGCTTATTATGTATATAAAGTAGTTAATGAATTCTACCGAATTCCTTTAATTATTCTGTGTGTGCTTTCTGGATTTGATTTTCTGCAATGAGCTATGGAAGTTACTCCTACTACTACAATGATTATGATGTTACCTAGTTAGGGTAACGAAATGTCTGCAAAAAAACAAGCAAG
Organism: Laticauda colubrina; assembly: GCA_015471245.1. Taxonomy (NCBI): domain Eukaryota; kingdom Metazoa; phylum Chordata; class Lepidosauria; order Squamata; family Elapidae; genus Laticauda; species Laticauda colubrina. The sequence goes on from BLBF01000045.1 coordinate 7,146,552, forward strand.
CTCAGAGAGCACCAAGGACCCTTCATTTCAACCCTGAGCTACAAATATTCTCCTTTTTGGGGTATCTTAAAATTACCAAGGTTGAGAAACATCAATCCAGACAGTGAGATGGTTTTCACTGGAATCTTTTTGAAGTGACTACATGTCTCCCCCAGACCTACCCTTCACAATCATATTACACTCCCTCTACCTCCTCTCTGCCAACTTCTCTATCTTTTTCTACCCATCGACCAATGTTCTGCCATTATTATGTTCCCACTGGTTTGTTTTTAGAGCTGATTGGTTGCTTAAAGGTTCTATTTCTTCTTGACTTTCTCTGCAGCCTCCTATAAAACTCCAACTCTCCATGTTGGAATGCTGTGTTTTTTAACCCAAATCACAGGCAGATTTCCATGGGAAACAGAAGGCGTGATTATCGATGGATTACTGACTCGGCAAAGTGAAACCTGTTTCTGAAACTACTCTCCTCGGTGAAATATTTTTGACGGCTTGTAATATCTAGAGAATTCCAAATTATTGTCAACTTTGGTGCTTGTTGTGGTCCATCGGCCGCCAACCCCTCCAGCAGCCAAATCAGAGGAGGAGGAGGCATGAGAGTTAGGGTCAGCATCAAGGCAACCTGAGAGCTCCAAGGGTGAAGAGGAAATGGAGCTGGCAGAGAGGGGGGGGGGGGAGGTAGAGCCTGGGTCATCCGTCAGCCCTCAGATGGAGAGTCAACAGCCCCCAGGTCTGGAAATGGCTGATGAGGAAGAGGAGGAACAGCTGGGTCCAGTGCCTGACACACTGATGCACAGAAAGCAGAGGAGAGGAGAACAGTGGAAATCTATGGGCTGGTCTTTGGGACAGAAGAGCCACCGCTGCTAGTGAAGGCCTACCCTGACTCTGGAGATAAAAGGCAGGCGGTGAAGATGAATAGGTGTGGTAGACAACTATTCATCTTTCAGCCGACGGATCTGTTAGCTTGCGGTGAGAGAGAAACTTTTTGCTGGGGCTGCCGGTGCTCCTAATTAAAGGAATCTTTGAGTTAACTCCAGAGGGCTTTGTCATATTTGGGGAGCTGGGTCTGAACAGTGCTGCAATATTTATGGCAGACCAAAATGCCAACAGGCACGCAACAGCAAAAGAACATTGGGCAAACGCTGCCTTTATGTACTTGTGTCCTGATGCCTAATGCAGAGAATGGTGTCACAACATTGCCATATTTTGTCATTATCTGCCCACTACTGCAGATGCCCATGCTTTGGTGTGTTTGACCTATTTTGAAAAAGGAAAAAAAAGGGAGACCTCGTGGAAACAATTCATGATTTCCATTGTGACTTTCTTCCTTATGCAGCACAGATCAAGAATTTAGAAACTCACATTCAATTTCTGAAGAATCTCATGAATTGGCTTGTTTTTCCAGTCGGTATGATTAATATCTGGCTGCTGTTCTAACTCTGTTGCGTTTGGCGTGCTGGTTTGCCTCTTGACTTTTGAATGCTTTGGAAGCTCCAGTTCTTCAAAACTCTTAAATTCCGGAGGCCTGCAGAAAGAATATTTTGAAACCTGAAAAAAAAAATCTAACGGATGCTTTCACAATCTACCTTTCTTAACACGATGCTCAACAAAGACAAATGATCTAGAAAGGCCATCAGAGACGTATGAAGCTATGGTTTTACTATAATTTCGGATATACTTACTCCTCTGTGTCACCAATTCTTAAGAAATCCAATTGTTCAACCACTGCTCCAGAGATTAATGTCTGAAATAGAGAAGAGGAATGGAAGACAAAAGGAGCACTTAGTAGAAAATATGGGAAATCCATAGTTTGCTGTAATAATGCATAATAACAACACAAACTGCTTTGGGAAACACAAGCGTGGATAGATGGATGGATGGAATAATCAGCCAAGTGCTAGAGAGAAACAAATAGAGGGAGGGAGTGGGGTGTGTGTTTGTGTGTGAGAGACAGAGGAAGAGACAGTGACAAAGACAAAGTCAAAGAGAGAGAGAAATTTGAAACTTTTACAATATCTGCTGCCTGGATTTAGGAGATCAATAAATACTAATAGACCCTGCTCGCTATTGTTCATACATGTTGCAGCCAAGTCCATTTTAACAGATTGTACAATCGACAGTCATTAAAATCCGTGGTGCATTTTCTTTCAATTGAAGGTTACAGACACAATAATTTCAGTGATATATAGATAAAAGCAGAAGATCTTCAGAAATTAAGATTAGCTTCCAGATATGGCAAGAAAAATACTTTTGTTGCTTGTTTTATTATTCTAAGCAACTATTAGTTCAGATGGTAAAGTATGTTTCTTTTTTGTCCTTTTTTTTGTCCAGGATTTTAAGGCAGGGAGAAAGAAGGATTATGTTTCTATCTCTTCCTCCAACCATCCAATTCAATTTCCTACCCAAATACTTATGCTTTGCTGGAGAACAAATATTTTTCTTTGTTGCACTTTTTCTTATTAATATTTTATCAGGTGTACATATTATTTGCTATTAATCCTTTGAATATTCAAATATATCTCTAAGGGGAAAACAGATTACACTGAATCATTGTTAAGCTTTTCTATGAAAAAGGGTTTCACACTGGTGAGGCAATACTAATAGAGATAAAGTTAGAGTAACTTTTCATTTATATAGCAAAATATATCTAGAATGCTATCCAACCACAATGGGAAGACTGTCTCCCTGTCATAATTTGATTTACGTGTTTTATACTGATCTTTATATTCCCCATTTATCTTGTATATTTGAGCACAAATTGTAATAACTTTATTATAACCCATAAATGGGAAAAATATTCTAGCCAAACTTGGAAACTGTAGTTTTACGACCAAAATGGAAAGTATTTTTATGCAAAATTATATAGGTCTTCTATGAATTAATGTCTAAAAGCCTAACTCTCTGTATACAAATGCAAAAACTGCAAGTAAATTATGAACATGAACATGTATTCCCTCTCATAGATAATGCATTATTAGCATTTCATAATCTCACCATTTCAATTTTTCCTCTTTCTATAATGAAATGGACGATATCCAAGAATACAAGAGTGGAGTAATTTAGGAAATTAATGCCCAAGCCTTAGCTAAAGAAAATGTTGCATTATTTAAATCTGAGAAGTAATTGTATTTAGGTTAGGTTGAAAATACCATAATGGCACCAGCAGTCTATCTAAGATGCTAAAGATCCTGGCAGCCTTTATTTATCAAGGACTTAAGCAACATTTTTAAAAACAGGAAAGAAACACAAAACTGGTAAACCAAACAATTTTCAAACAGAAGCTGGATTTTATCAGTTGTCATCACTGTCATCTCCTCCTGATTGCATGGAACTGAACCAGAGGTGGTATTCAGCAGGTTCTGACTAGTTCTGGATAACCAGTAGCAGAAATTCCCAATTAAAGGAATTTTTGAGTTAACTTCAGAGGGTTTGTCATGTTTTTGGAGCTGGGTCAGAACAGACATATTCATAACTGCTGATTACTTGAAATTTTATGCCATGCATCAGTTACATTTATACTATGCATCAATGAAAAGACAACTATACCTGCAGCCGATCAACACGAACCTTCACTCCACCAACCACACCTTTTTTAAAGGAGGCAAGCATGTCAAGTATGGGATTGAATCTACTTCCCCTGATGTAAAAAACAACAAGATTTTAATGTTGCAAACTTTTCAAATGTCTGAGCATTGGGAATCTTATGTGCAGGTTTCTATGGATGAACTCTTACCTTATATTGTCCTCTCGGATGAGCACAAGAAATAAAGGACGGCCATGCATTTTCCAGTATTGTTTAATGAACTGCAAGGCATTCTAGGGAAATAAAGCCCCCCAAATGAAATAAGAATGGGGAAGTAGGGTAAATTGCAATAAAAACATCCAATTAGCAAAACAAGACAATATGTTAGACTACATGAATATGTTGAATACATGTATGGCTGGCTGGGGAATTCTGGGAGATGAAGTCCATATATCTTCAAGTGGCCATGCTTGAAAAACATTGGTACATACAATGCAATTTAGATCTGGTGGATAGAAAGATGAGAGACAGAAAGAGACAGAGAGAGGAAGAGAGAGAGACAGAGAAAGAGAAAGGGGAGGGAGGGAAGGAGAGAAAGACACAGAGAAAGAGACAGAGACAGAGATAGAAACAGAGAGAGAGAGAGAGAGATATAGAGGTAGAGATTACATATAATTTAATCCTTGTATATATAATGCATATAATGCACTGAATTCTGGGAGTTGAAGTGTACACATCTTGAAGTGCCAAGGTTGCAAAACATTGGTATATACAATGCAATATATATTTTCAATAGTTTCAATATAAAACAGATCTGGATCAGTCCAGTGTGGTGATTCTTGAAGATGATTTGTAACATGGAAATGAACTCTGTGGAAAAGGCTTCATTGGTCACAAACATTCATGAATTTCATAGGAGGCCCATGTCAGAAATATTTCCTGAAGTGGCATTTTAGGGAATGTTCTTTTTCTTCAGGGATAATCTTTATTATCCTTCTGAAAAGAATTATTTACAGAGAGTGGCAGGAGTTATATTCCACTGTTCGAAAACTTATTTATCCTCC